>JAPWDM010000001.1:66354738-66737238 GCA_035578155.1 Brachynemurus nebulosus | reverse complement strand
TGAAACGGAGACTGAGAACTGACAGGATGGATAGACCTATTTGTTTCGTTTCAATTCTTAGAAATAGTATGTGTAAAGTCCGTTTACTCACGTCAGTTTTCTTGAAAATCTGACAAAGTGCACATTTTATATAGGCAACTGTCGCTATGTCCAACAAGGATCACGATTTTGTTGTCTAATTTATTAAAATTTATAAAACCTTACCGTGTTCATGGAATAATACAGATGTACGTTACTACAACGTAAATATTAGGCAAGCTGCCTACACTCTTCTATTAAAGAAATATAAAGAATACGGTGGTAAATCGGTATGGTAAAATCTAAAACAAATCGCCTACGCTCAACTTACAACAAAAAAACTTAAGAAAGTTAAGGACAGTGAAATAAGTGGAGCAGGAACTGGGGAAGTATACAAATCATCACTATGGTATTATGATCTCCTTTCGCTCGTCAGCGACCAACAGCCGACTGTAACAAGTGTTTATACCACGGACGACGACGATGAAAATCAGGAAAGAATAGGAGATACATATCTTTATTCATTCGTAAATAATTCGACCAATCACATGGTTCTAAGCGAAGTTCCTTCCTTAAATTTATATGCGACAATGAATTTCTTTTAAGAAGCAAAACCTTACTCCACTAGCTTCTTCCGCTCTTTCTTCAGCACCAAAGCTAACGCTATTGCAGTGAAATAGTCTTCATGAGTTATTATATTAGCACATTTAAACTATTATAAGAATATAAGCTGGAGACTTTTAAAGCGAAACACTTTGTTTAGAGTAACACACATTATACAAAGAACTGAAACGACTGAGAACAGTGAGAACTGAACGGACCGTGTAAAAACAAACCTTCTTCCGAACTGAAATGAAACGAGAACGGAAACTGAAACTGAACTGAGAACTGATATGAACGTCTAAAAGGCCCTTTATTGTTAAGGGGAGATTCGCTAAAAAAAAGAAATCGATTTTTTTTCCTTCATAATTATGTTCCTTGAAGTATTAGAAATATTCTCCTAATTTTTTTTTTTTTAAACTATAATTCAATTTAAATAAAAAACTTTAAATTCTTTTTTCTCGAAAGTACGTTTTTCGACATGGTTCCTCATGTATCTCAAACAGTATTTGAGATATCGACATAAATCAAAGTGCTTATTATTCCTCGATACCGTTATTTGGGCAGGAACTAGGATCTTTTGGTTCCATAATATATTTTCAAAATAGCGGCTGTTTATAGTCAAGAAAAAGCGGTAATTTTTGAAAATTTATTTTCAAAATGCAATGTCTCGCTGGTTTTGTATTTTTGTTTCTTGGATCCTAGTTAGTTCCATAACGGTATATGTATATTTTCAGAAAATTCTTGATTTTTTGATTTTGGTTCACTAGGATTTCAGAACGCGAGGAACCATCAAGATGGAAAAATCTCGCAGTGTCGACTTTAAAGCCATTTATACCCAATTCATATTTGAATTTTTTTTAAAAAAAATTTTCTTGTAATACACTAGCGGAAAAAATTAAAGGATCAAAAAAAATTCCAAATTTTTATCGATTTTCCGAATGGATGTATCTTTATGAAAAATGGTCGTATCGGAGTCGTAAATAAATCAATTTAAAGCTGGAAATTTCTAGTTTTGAGATCTTGTGATAAAAAAAATTTTCAAAGCAACGTGTATCGCTCAATCCTAATAAATACACTGAAAACGCTCTTTTTTTCTTGATTTTTCAAATTCATGTGGGATATGCAAAAAAAAATTTTTACAAGAAAACAATGACTAATCCTTGTAGAGAATTTATTCGAGTTTTTAAAACCCACGTTCAATTTTCTGTGTGATCATTGATTCCTGAGATATTAAGTCCGATATCTCAGCGAGAAGTGATTGTATAAAGGTCTAAAAAAAAGCAAATTAAAGTTGAATGAAGAAGTTATCCGGTTCAAATGGTGGTTAAGTCGGAAAAATTTTTTCCAAGTTCGTGGACCAAGAAAAGGAACCGAAGAAATTTCGAAAATTTTTTTTCAGTGTATTTATTAGGATTGAGCGATAGCCGTTGCTTTGAAAATTTTTTTTGTCGCAAGATCTCAAAACTAGAAACTTCAAGCTTTAAACTGATTTGTTTACGACTCCGATACGACCATTTTTCACGAAGATACATCCATTCGAAAAATTGCTAAGATTTGGAATTTTATTTTGATCCTTTAATTTTTTCCGCTAGTGTATCATGAAATGTAGAAACAATGTTGTATATTTAGTTTTTTAATAGAATATTTCTTTGTATAAAAAAAAATAATAATAAAAGTCGATTTTTAATGTTTTTTTGGCGAATCTCCCCTTAAACTATAAAATACTAGCTGACCCGGCCACGCGTTGCTGTGGCTCAGACGTTATAATTGATAGAATTAATTTTTTCTTACCATTTCAAACGATACACTTCACAATTATAACACAATACACAGTATAGTTATAAAAATCATTAACATCGTGAACATAAACAAATATGACTTGGAATAGAATGTATAATCTAGAAATCGAAACACAGCGCCATCTACCGGGTGTCTATACAACCTAGATATCAAACGATGTTAGATTAAATTATAGGTAAAATTTATAGGTCAATTCAGTCAATATTCCAAAATTCTGTGCAAAATCAATTATTTATAGCACTTGACCCTGCTCGCCCAATGACTCTAAAATAATTATGTACATATTTTATTAGCATGGCTAATTTCCGCACCGTAAGAACTTAGTATGGGTACCTATACCAACAGTTTTAGAATTGTTTCTATTTTAGGCCCTTCAAGTCACCAAGGCCATGGGAAACCATTTTAACGTTACTTTTATCTTTCACAGAGATCTCAACAGTACTTAAGTAAAAATTGTCAAATTTCTTCAGCTTTTTAATTTGCGCCCTATTTGGTGTAACTGACGGACAATGTGATCACACGTTCATTTAAATTTGATATTTTGAAATTTTGTACAAAACCAGTTCTTTATGTGCTTCGCTTCGCTCGCTCGACGACTCTAAAGTATTATTCATATTTTCAAGTCATATTCATATTTTTATAGCATATCTAATTTTCATATGTATGGAATTTGGTGTATTCCTGTTTCGCCTGTTCTCGTTTCGCCTGATATTAAAATTAGTTACGTTTTGGTTGCGTTTTGCCTGACCACATGTTACCTGACCACTACCCCGACCGGTTAACAGGTAATCATTAGTCACAATATAAGGTTTTTAATAACAGGATTATAATAATTATCTATGAAATTTAGTCTAGTCTTAGCTAAACTTTTCTGTAGTAAGCATCAAAAATATAATTTTTAAATAAAAATGTCTGATGTTGAGTTTGTCGAATCAAAGCGCGATGCTCCTGTTATGTTATATAATGGTTATAAGTTAAATAAAGATAGGCAAAACAAAGATCTAACGACAAGGTGGCGATGTTCTTCAAGAAAATGTAGTGGCAGTAGGAAGTAAAGTTGCTACATTTTCTTTGAATTTTTTTAAAAATCTCTTATGGTGTTATTTAAACATTATAATAAAAAAAAGGCACCCATCTTCCAATGTATGGTCAGGCGAAACGATACCACAATTTGAATCGTCAGGCGAATCGGGAAATTTTAATTGGTCAGGCGAAACGAGAACAGGCGAAACAGGCATAAATCTGGAATTTGCTGAAAACAGCAGAAACGCCAATTGATGATAACTGGACAATCCAGTTGTTTATTTCATTACAGGATACAAATAGTATTTTGCACAGTAGATAAGTAATTTTATAGTAGTCGTAGGTAAAAATATTATTGGTGGTATCTATAGAAATATTTATTAATACTTACAAAAATCCCAAAATTATTTTTCTCCAAATGCTTAGCAACAAATTAATTTGCATGATTTTTTTAAAAATTTTTCCGCAGATATCTGTATACAGTAATAAAAAATTGATATTTGCGGTTTTTCGTAAATTTCTACGGTTAGACTAAAAATTTGCGATAAAAACTATCCGATCTCTTAAGTTGGACCAAGTTATAGATAGTTACCAAATTTGATCAAAATCGGTTCAGTAGTTTCGCTGTTTATCCTAGCCGTCCATTGTGACATGAGATATATATATATATGTATATATATATATATATATATATATATATATAGATAGATAGATAGATAGATAGATAGATAGATAGATATTAGGTATTATGGGCGCAAGCTAAAAAGAACTTTTTTATCCACATATGCATTTATCTTTGTCTATCATATTAATAAATAGAAGTTTATTCACTCACTCATATAAAAATATAATTACTTGCTTTGGTTGGTAACTATGGAAATAATACAATTTGTGTTCCCCTCACCTCAGTTTCTGGAGGTCTGTTGAGCTTACGCCCATAATACCTACTGGTGTTAGACTCAGAACATTTTCAAGAAGGATAACTCATCATTAATTTTTAACTGATTAAAGCTAGGTCTATTTCAAATTAGCAGTTTTTATTGTTGACAATATGTTTTAATTTAAAAAAAATCTCAAATGAGCTATTTGCTAGGATAAATCATCATATTAACATTTACCGCTGTAAACTCTTCAATCAGTCAGTAGGTGCATCACCTAAATAAATAATTTTAAAATGGATTTCCTACTTCCAAAGTGCCTAAGTAATACACAAGTTACCTATAAAATTTTCAGATTAATGAACTATTGAACTGTGCCCATCAAAGATTATTCCCTTCTATAAATATAATATTTGTTATATAGCTTAAGTTAACTAGAAATATTTGTTATATAGCTTAAGTTAACTAGGAAATATTTTTTACTTTTCAAAATTGTTTACATTAATAGTCTTTGTATATCATAAAATCAAACCTGAAAAGTAAATTTTTAATGTTAATAATAATTAAACTAAAATCATCATTTTTCCATAATTTTAATGTACACATTTTTATTTAAAATCATAAATCATAAGCTCCTTTATATTCAAAAATTATCTAAATTTCAAACCCAGTTTTTTTTCATGAGATACATAAACAAATTAGTTTACCAATAGTAATCCTAAAATATAGTAAGCTATACCTACATCAATTAGAAAATTATTACATGCTTGAAAGAATATTTACTACTATTGTTAGTAATCTAATAATGGGTTACTTTAACCGACTGTTTGAAAATTTCGAATATTTTTCAATTAACAAAGGTAAATTCAAATTTTTAATTGTTTATTTAACAAAAGGTATGTAATAAAAAATATTTACTTACTTAATATGTCAAATAAAAGAAATAACACAAGTATTTAAGTAAATTTCACTCTTATTTTTACTTTTTTTATTTTGTTGTTCACTGCACACATTCACAACTACATATTATTTAAATTTTAAAATTACAACAAAAAGAGGATTCCCTTGTATGTTGACGCGCCAATGACCGGATAAAAGTTTGATATAACGCATGCATTCCCCACTAAGAGATGATGTTTTGTTAACCTTACTACAGCATCACTGTAACACTGTACATATTATTATTTCCATATAAAATAATAAAAGACAATTTCAAGTTTGAAATGAAAGTATCTTGTGTGTTTTAACTGAAATTTTAACGTATTTGTATAAATTTAAATGTAACAATCAGTAAAACAATTCTGTAATAAAAGAATCTGATTTCAATTGTAACTCTAGGGATCTACATAGTTTTTTTTTTAAATAAACACCAAAATCATATTATATTGTTAGTAGTGTTGTAATATGCCGTTGACCACTACCTTCTGGTGTTAAAAAATGTTTGGCTAAGAAAATAAAACCTTATATCCAGAATCTATGGAGTGGCCGAGCGTGTTTAGGCACTGGTACTTGCGGACTGGCAGGTCGAGGTTCGAATCCCACGACCACTTATGCTTGTGAACGTTTTCTGCAATTTCCCTTCACAATTCCAGATGAATATCGGCATAGTTCCTTAAGAAAACGGTTATAGACGCATACCTACCAAATCCTAACCCTCACACCACACCTTCCTTGTCCTCCACCCACATCATAATGAATTAGAATGGTAATATGTGACTAAATTAATAAAGTTAAAAAAATAAGCATGTGGGTGGCGTGTGTTACACACTGCTGTCTGAAAAACTGACGTTAAATCCTATTATTATTATACGTAAATATCGCGACTGCACTTCAAAAACCCCCAGGCGGAGGAAAAAGTGTCCGTGCAGCGTACCAGGTCAGGTACTTCTAGGTCAGGTACGTAATGTCCGTCATACAGCATCCCCTTCCTGGTCTTCCCTACCTAATAAATCCCCGAACCTCGCTGCGAAACCATAACAGTGGGAGATTCGAGGGCAGGTCCAATGGATGTTCGAGGACCCGCTCTAAACGGGGCATGGGGTTCAAAGGTGTTCATGAACTCCCGGAAAAGTCGTCTCGTGCCACCGAAGCGTGCGGAGCGTCCCGATGATAACTGCTTTTTGCATTGACGCCGCTAACATGTTGGCGTGAGATCTACAAGCCGGAATGATGTTAAGATTGCGCACAAAGGAGTTATGCATACCCCCCAGACATCCGATTATAAGTACGACCAAGCGGACCGTATAGCCCGGGTACAGTTGTCGCAGCTCGTGTATTAGATCTTGATATTTAATCCTTTTTTGCTCCTCCTTTTCGACTATGTTAGTTTCCGCCGGAGCAGAGAACTCGATAACATACATAGTCTGAGATGTTAAATCTTGGAGCACAACATCAGGCTTATTAGCGGTCAATTGCCTGGTAGTTGCAACCGGCATATTCCAAAAGATCTTGCACTTTTGGTTGGCAACAAAGGATTCTACTTCCGCAGGATCGTAGGGCAAGACTGGTGTTTTGTCAACTTCGTAATGATGACGAAGATAAAAGTAGAGCACACGCAACGCTGCATTATGGCGATGGATATAGGTGGATTTAGCATAATAAGAACAACCTGAAGTCAGGTGCATTAAGGTTTCCGGGTATGCTTTGCATGCCCGACACGAGGTATTCGAAACCCCTTTATTACCCATCACATATTTTTGGTGTGTTAAGGTGTTCCACACTCCATCTTGAGCTGCCATGATAAAGCCCTCCGTTTCCGATTTAAGTCCATTAGCTCTCAAGAAAGCCCAAGTGAGTTCGCTCGAAAGGCCAAGGTTGTCAAGATGACGGTAGAACATACCCTGGTGAACTTTGTCGCGATGCTGATTGAGCAGATGTTGTTGCTCGGCTCTCTTGATTGCCGACTTTTGGCGCGACTGTGATAGTGAAAGAATGTTATCATCACCGTCGCGATTACGCGGATCGAAGGCTAAGCCCAAGATATCGGCGGCACGTTGCGCTGCTGTGAATAAAAATGCGCCTACGCCAGCAAGCTCGTGATCCCTGACGAGTTGCAATAGCGGGTCTGAACTGTTAAGTACACGACAAGCTGTACCTAAGACTATACGGTCATGTAAACGTTCGACTGACAGGAGCCCCCTACCCCCTAGGTCTCGTGGGAGATAAAGTCGTTGTGTCGATGCGCGTGGGTGCAAACTACGATTGATGTTCATTATTTTTCGCGTGTCTCGGTCTAGTTCCTCCAATTCATTCACATTCCACTTAATTGAGCCAAAAGTATATAAAAGGATGGGTATGGCTAACATATTTGTAGCGCTGGTTTTATTCTTCGCCGACAATTCGGAACTCCAAATTTGTCGGAGAAGGCGCTTATATCTACTACTTAAGGCGGCCTTCATGTTCTTCACGTCCTGGATGTGACTTTCGCCAACACCAAGGTACTTATAGGTCGCTCCTTCATCAAGATGTTCTATGATGCTTCCATCCACTAATTGGGCGTGTGAATCAAAATTCGGAACTACACCATGCTTACAGTGCACCACCGCGCATTTGTCCAGTCCGAACTCCATACCGATCGCGTGCGTGTATTTGTGTGTTAATTTTAGAGCGCAGTTGAGATCACTCTCCGACGAGGCATACAGTTTTAAGTCATCCATATAAAATAAATGTGTGACTTTATGCTCGCGATTTCCTACCGGGCCACACAAGTACCCGGGTTCCTTTCTCAGGCTGATTGACAGGGGCAACAACGAGATGCAAAACAAAAGTGGGCTGAGGCTGTCTCCTTGGTATACGCCTCGTTTGTATGTCACCAACTCCGTTGACACAACGTGTTCACCGAATGTTATTGTGAACCTTGTTTTCCAGAGCGGCAACAGGTGTTCAATACATTTAATAATGTCGGGGTGGACTCGCAGACAATGGAGCAAATAGATAATGAGCTCATGCGACGTTGTGTCAAATGCTTTTCGATAGTCCACCCAGGCCATGCTCAGGTTGCGTTTGTGCTGTCTAGCGTCCTGACAGATACATCTGTCGACCAGCAAGTTGTCTTTGCAACCCGACATTCCTCTTTTTGAACCTCGTTGTTCATAGATCGAACTCCACACTGGTTCAATCGCCTTCAAGATGCGTTCGTATAGAATGGAAGTGAACGCTTTATACACAGTGTTCAGGCACGTTATCGGTCTGTAGTTCTGTGGTTGTGATAGGTCTCCTTTTTTCGGTATTAGGACCGTTCTTCCCTCAGCGAGCCACGATGGTATTGGCTCACAGTTAAATAACCAATTTGAAAATATACGGGCAAGGTGGTGGTGGGTACTAGTGAGCTTCTTCCACCAAAAATTCGTTATTCCATCAATGCCCGGAGCCGAATAGTTCTTCTTGCCTTTGAAAGCAAGTTCGACTTCCTCTTTATCAACAGATGTTATAATGGTATGAGATGGCACTTTGCCAAGCTGTTGTTTGCAGTACCATCTAAACTGGCTGATGGGAATACAGTCCAAGTCAGTCTCTTTAGTCGTCTCATATATCCCCCGCCAATAATCTTCTATTGCGTCGACCGTCGGTGGTTGCTCCACAACAGGGCTTTTAGATGCGAACAGGCGTGAAGGGTTCGAGTTAAAGATCTTATTTTCCCGAATACACCGTTCACGCCGGGCTACTTTCTTCTTGGCCAGGGCCAATGCGCGTATCTTATCCAAATGTGTCTGTTTGATGGTCAACAGATTGTCCAAATTTATCGTGTGATAGCGGTACCTTAGTTCTCTGGCAAAAGCCCGTACCTTTCGCGTAAAACGCCTGTTGGTCTGAATATATTCTATCACACATTGGATACGCGATACCAGCTGTCGTAGTGCCCTCACCTTGGTGTCAATTTGTTTAAGACGAATACGTGCCTTCTCCTCTGCAGTCTTTTCCTGCTTAGAACATGGGGTCAGGACACGCATCGCTGCATATACTGCGTTGTCGACGTCGGTGAGATCACTGGATGGGGATACATGATCGTCCAAAATTTCGTTTAGTAGGGTCAGTTGTTCGCCCTTTACATACGTCCGTCTGTATTTGGGACGTGGTCGTTTGTCAAAGTTTAAATCGGTATCGAGAAGATCGCGAAATTGTTTTCTTAAATTGTCTGAGACAGAAAGGGATTTATTTAGATCGGCATCATTCTGTGTGGGAGTTGAACTTGTTCTGGTGTTAGACTCTAGCACAGTATTTGTGTTGGCTTGATTTAACAAGTCCGTCTGTGCCTCAGTAACTACGCTGCCACCGAAAGTTACCGGTTGATCCCGCTCTATGATGTTATTGGTCGAGCTCTCACCGTTGACCGCAGAATCCTGTTCAACTTCCACCACTGCAGTTTCAGCAACCCTAGCTTCTTCGCGAGCTTCTCGATTATCGTCATGTCCGGTAGGTATGTTTAATTTTATAATTCGGGCTACATGGTCACGCAGATTTTGTGGCGTTAAATTAGAGTGTTCGGGATGCATCTGGCACCATATGGCGTGCATCCTTGCTATGTACCCTCTCTTATTTGGCTCACTTTGTGTGCGGCACGTGAGCAAATCTCTCCTCAAGCTGTCCGTCCACTCCAGGCGCACGAGACGAGAAGATGAATTTTGACTGGTTCCGCCTTTATTAGCGGGCCCACCCGAGAGACCCGCAGCACGACCAGCCTTCCTAGTTCTTTTACCGTCTGGAACTAGTAGAAAACCTGTTAGGGGTAGTTAGCCAGTTAACAAAGACCACCATTTAGCGCTGGTTGACTCCACGCACCAGGTACCAGGAAGTACCTGGCCTTAGCTCGGGGACCCGGGAGCGCTACTTCCCGAATTGTCGTAGCAACCGACTACCGAAGCAACCGGGTGTTACAACAAGCCCCTGGGGGTTTATTATTATTATTATTATTATTATTATTATTATTATTATTATTATTATTATTATTATTGTTATTATTATATCCAGTAACTGTTGACAACTCTTTACTTTTAAATGTCTCAGTATCTTCAGTTATTTCAGTTTAATTATAATTATCTAATAGGTGTACTGAAATATAGGAAGTTAAAGTTATCACGTGATAAATTTCTTATATTGAAAATTTTTTTTAGTCGAATTTTTCAACTGAAAAAATGAGACTTATACAGCCTATACGATAAGAACGGTGAGAGGCGATGGTAGGGGCGTCATCCGTTTGCGGACCCGTAGAACACGATTATGTAGAAAAAAAAGTCTGATATATATATATATATATATATATATATATATATATATATATATATATATATATATATATATATAATATATTCCCGTTACCTTTTAATATGTATAGGGCTCCCCTATGGAAATTTGGTAAATGGGGCTCATTTCCGATGCACCTCATACTATCAAAGTGGGGTCAAATTTTGGATCCGACCCAACCTTTAAGGGGGTGGTGGGGGGGGGGGTAAACTTTTCCAAACCGGTTAGAAATAACGTTTCGGTCCATTTTCTACAACATATCCAAAATTCAGCTTCCTAGGATGATTTGGAGGGAGTAGAGGGGGAAAAATCAATTTTGGCTGGATCTAACACGCCCCCAGCACCTGAGAATTAACGTAGAGGGTTGAAATTTGGTGTGTTGATAGAGTTCGTACCTAGGTTGGGCTTTTTGGAGGTTTTAATATTTTACCCCCACCCCCATCATTTTTAAGCCTCAATTTCATGCTTTTTTGACGTTTTCGAAGTTTCTACCACTCGCACAGGTCACCCAAATAAACCTAGAGGGCTGAAATTTTGTATTCGGATTGAGTTAGTACCAAGGGGGTGCCTTTTGGAGGTCTCAACTTTTAACTCCTACCCCCGCCATTTTTATACCAAAAAGAACATGATTTTTCTTGTTTTTTAACAGTTTCGCTCGGGTCAAAATCTCCCCAAATAAACCTAGGGGTCTGAAATTTTGTGTTCAGGTTAATTTAATAGCCAGCCACTACTTTTTGGAGGTTTCAACTTTTAACCCTTACCCCCACGATTTTCATGCCAATGTTTCTTTGATTTTTTTGCCTTTTTTCTAACACGCCTAGAGACTCTCTGAGTAAACGTAGAGGGCTGAAATTTTGTACGTGTATTGCGTTAGTATCCAGTTAGTGCCTTTTAGTAAGTAAGCGAATAGTAAATTTAAAAATTTAAAAAATAAATGATCATACTTTTATAACGAATGCAATACATACATATTAAGTAATTTAAAAATGTTATTAAAGTCACTGTTTATTTATAAAGTAGGAATTTTGGATTTTTATTATTTATAAAATAGAAATTTTGGATTTATTTGAAAAGAAAAAATATCTTCATAAAGGCCTTCCAGTTTACTATTCAAATTTCTTTTTTAATATTTAAAAATAAAACACAAAGGCAATTGGCGGATAAGCATGGGTAGGAATGTCCTCGTACGAATTGTGTTGGCCTTTTTCCTGCTAACTGCTATCGACACCAAATTGAAATTTACTTTTGAACCACTAATTGAACCACCAAAATGACAGATCGCTTGCAGACTTTCAATCACATTTCGCTTGTAGACATTCAATACCGAAGATGAAGGGAAAAATATGATAATCGACTTTCGTGATGGGGCCCCGCTGCTCACGGCGTTTTTAATTATTTGCGATAATCAACTTTTTTAAGTAAAATTATTTAGAATAGTAGATACAATAAATCTCTAACACTGACTGACTGACTGACAGACAACGCACAGGCCCTAACCGTTGGGTTTAGTAAGATGAAATTTTGCACAGGAGTTCCTTATATAATGTAGGTGAGCACAAAGAAAGTACTTTTCAAAATTCATCCCCTAACTGAATTAAATAGGGAATGAAAATTTGGATGGAAATTCGTCATTTCTGAAGTTAGCGATATATAAATATATGTTACTATGGCTATTAAATTATCTAAATAATATATTATTTAATAAATCCTTAACACTGGCTAACACCCTAAGATGATGCTGATAATAAATCCTATCGGGTGGGTATACGGCTAGTTTTGAATAATTGTGTTTTACTACTAGATATCGTCGTAGTTACACTGAGCAAATATAACACAATAACTAATTTTTAAAAACCCAGTAGATACTTAAGAGTTTTTATAGCAGTGTGAACTTTTTAAAGCTATTTAAACTATTTACTATTTATTATATGTGCAGCCTCGGACTACTCACTACTAACTACAAAAAACTACCTATATGCAAGAAGAACGGTAATTTTTCGCCCACCCAGAATATTAAAAATTTGCTTTAAAATAGCGAAAATAGTATCTGTTTAATAAAACATCGTGACTTTTTTACCTCGACAAAACTACATTTGTTAATGCCCCACATATAAATGGTAAAATCATTTGGAAAATATTCCTTAAATACTATGTATTTAAAAAACAGCGTGAGCAGCGGGGCTCCATCACGGGAGTCGAATTTTTCGCTACACCTTCGGTATTTTAAAGATATCTGAAAGTGGTTGAAAGGATACAGGCGGATTTTCATTTTGGTATTTTCAAAACTGATGATAAGTATCCGGTTGATCGGGGCTCTAAAAAAAGGGTTTAAATTTTTAAGGGCTGAATCTCAGTAAATTTCAGTTTTATGTCTATAGCAGTTAGCAGGAAAAGAGCCAACACAATTCGTACGAGGGCATTCCTACCCATGCTTATTCGCTAATAGCTTTTGTGTTTTATTTTTAAACATTAAGAAAAGTCCTTAAATACTGAATGGAAGCCCTTTATGAAGATATTTTTTTTCCAAAAAATCCAAAATTCATATTTTATCAATAAAAATTGACTTTAATAATACTTTTTAAATTACAATATTTATTACATTTATTATAACAGTTAGTTCACTTTTCTTTTAAATTTACGCTTCCTACCTCTATTAGTATTAAAATAAATCATTTTAAACACATATAACAATACCATCGAATTCTGATGTAAAAATGGGAGAAGTGGCGGGCAAGGTAATGTGGAATCCCTAAAAGGCACTTAATGGTTATTAACTCAACAAAATTTCAGCTCTCGAGGTTTACTCAGAGAGTTTCTAGGTGTCTTAGAATAAAAGCAAAAAAATCAAGGAAATATTGGGGTAAAGGTTAAAAGTTGAAACCTCCAAAAGGCCGTGACTGGCTATTAACTTAACCTATACACGAAATTTCAGCTCTCTAGATTTATTTGGGGAAATTTTGACCTTGAAAAAACTGCTAAAAAACAAGAAAAATCATGTTTTTTTTGGTATAAAAATGGTGGGGGTAAGGATTAAAAGTTGAGACTTCCAAAAGGCACACCCTTGGTACTAACTCAATCCAAGTACAAAATTTCAGCCGTCTAGGTACATTTGGGTGATCTGTACGCGTGGCAGAAACTTCGAAAACGTCGAAAAAGCATGAAGTTGTAGCTTAAAATGGTGGGGGTGGGGGTAAAATATTAAAACCTCCAAAAAGCACACCCTAGGTACGAATTCTATCAACATACCAAATTTCAACCCTCTACGTAAATCCTGGAGGGCTGTGGGCGTGTCAGAGCCAGCCAAAACACTTTTTTCATCTTCTACTCCCTCCAAATCACCCTAGGAAGCCGAATTTTGGATATGTTGTAGAAAATTGACCAAAACATTATTGCCAACACGTTTTGGAAAAGTTTTATTGTTTTGCTGCCCCCCACTGCCACCTTAAATTTTCGGTCGGATCTAAAATTTTCTAAAAATTTGACCCCACTTTAATAATATTGTGCATCGAAATGAGCCCCACTTACTAAGTTGCTCATATTAGATTTAGACCCACTGTTTGTAATGTTTTTAGTCGAATTTTTCCTTGAAAAAATTAGACTTATATAGCGCCTATACGATAAGAACGCGAGAGGCGCTATCCGATTTCGGACCCGTAGAACACGATTCTGTAGAAAAAAAATGTCTAATATATATATATATATATATATATATATATATATATATATATATATATATATATATATATACACATAATGTATATATATATATATATATATATATATATATATGTATATATATATATATATATATATATATATATATATATATATATATATATATATATATATACCGTGTGAGTTTTTCAGGAGCTGCTATTCGATTTATTCCTAAAATATGCATCTAATCGAAAAAAAGTATATACAAAAAATATTCAAAATAGAGGGGGCCATTCAGGAAAAATTGTTCCAGACTTCTAGCACTTACGGTTTTTTTGGAATAGAAAAAAATTTTTTTTTTCAAATGGAAACATATATTGAGATGCTTTTAAAAAAATTTGCTTATTACTTCAAATTACCAATTATGCTAAAATTTTCATTATTATATTTCAAATTTTTGAGAAATTGCATTTTTAAGTTTTAATTTTCAAAACCCGTGGTCAAATTTATTTAATCGAATGCAAAAAATACGGATAATTTGCAATTTACATTCAAAACACCCAAAATAACTAGTGATGGTATGTTCGGATTAAGCTGTTACAATAAGACAAAATTTATTAATTAAATACATTAATTATCAAAATAATTTGTAGTTTTTCCTCAAATATTTAACTTAGTGTTCAATAAAAGGTTATTAAATTACAGCTGTAGTTTTAATTTTTAATATTTAATACTACACCGCACTATGGAAGTCAAAAATAGGCATTTGTGAAACAGTCATTACGTTTATAATACGTAGTTAATATGAAATCTGTATTATCTTTGTAATTTGTTACTGAAATATTTATGTAGATGGCAATTGGCATCGATAATGTCGGATGTATATACAGTGATATGATTATTTATCACCGTTAAATAAAAATGTCAACAAAAAATATTTTCAACGCCAAAATTCTGGTATTTAAACAAGATTGCGGTACTTATGTTCAAACAGGAAAAAGTATGATTTTATTCATTTCACGATTAGTTTTTAATCTGTTGTAGTAAATAATTATTTTCATAACTTTATTTTTTTGCAGTATGAATTTAAAGAATTTTTCAAAATCTACAATAATTCGCATAGCTCATTTCATTCGATGTTTAAAATTGGAGTATTTACTAAACTTCTGTCAACTTCGATAGGAAAAACAGTATTAAAATATTAAAATTTGTCGTTACGTGGGCATATGGTAAAAATCAGCTGATCACACATATGGAAAAAAGCCATTTTCATTTGAACGGAAATTTACTCATGTAAATAATGGTTCTTAGTAGGGATGTTATGGATATGAAATTTCGGATACGGATACAGATATTTAAAAACATTTTTTTCGGTTTCGGTTACGGATATGTAAAAATATCGGATAATGTTTCGGATACGGTTACGATTACGGATAATTGCTTTCAGTGAACATAATTTTTAGAGAAAAAGGGGAAAGCTATAACCCAAAAAGTGAACGTCAAAAACGAATCGACGGAAATCTACTAAGAGAAATATATGCAGCAAAAACTTGCTTCGATTTAAACTCAGTTTTCCAATGGCAGTTGCCTGTTATTATCCGAAACAAATCCGAAGCTTTTATTTTCGGATACGGTTTCGGTTTCGGATATACAATTATTTCGGATACCCGGTAGTTTCGGTTACGGTTACGGATATCCATAACATCCCTAGTTCTTAGTTCGTCATTTTTATAAAAAAATTTATTCTGTATTTTAAAAGACAAAAATGATTTCTGTAATTCAAAAAAATGTTGTAATGAAACAAATTTTACTAAAAATAATAAAGTTTATTTAAAAAAATAATAAAGTTTTTATTTAAAATATTTTATCTGTAATTGACCCTTAACTCTTGCAGAGCGTTGGACATTTAGTAAATTACTAGCGTCACCTGCAGCAGACCTGTCTATTTTTCAGTAAATTTGCACAGTCTTGCCAATCTTCACTTTTTATCACCCCCAATGAGCCTATACGCGAAATAGTTTTTGAATTTGTATGTGAAAAGAGTTGTGTTGCAAATTTTACTATTTGCCTTCCTGCATTTTTAACATTTAAATGATGGTCAGTTATTTTGTGGGCTATATTTAAATCATTATTTTTATTTTTCAAAAGTTCCAACAGAGGTCTCTTAGTTACTAGTTTACCATTAATATAAAATTCTGAATCCAATAAATGGTTTCGGATTAATTTTATTAAGTGTGGCACGTCTGCAAATGCGTAAACCCTAAAAAAATAAAATCAAGACAATTTTAAATTATATTATTATACACGATTCACTTACTTTTCAGCCATTTTAGTGGGATGTGATATAACAAAACTCCGTGATTTATTAAAATCAAAATCATGGAGGTTGCTATAATCATGTGTAAAATCGTAAAATAATTACGATTATGTGTTAATTCAATTTGGAAGTTGTTTTTTTTTGGGTCGCGCAAGGATGTTATTTATGTGGAAGCGATTTCTGGATCTTTCATTCACACCAAAAAGGATATTTAAAAAAAGGGCGGTGAAATTAATGAGTTTCTGTGGTACAGTGTGTGACGATATCTATAGTTTAAAAATGAAAACAAATCTATAAAAATTTTGATGACAGTTATAAAATTCGCCACATGTAAACGAATTTATTTAAATTAGTTGGGTTATGAAGATTAAAATAAAAAAAAAGATTAAATAAATTGTGAAATATTTATGGAAGGGAAGTAGATAATGAATAAAAATGTGGGTGCTTGTGGAGGTGGTAGTTTGTCCGTTCGTAAAACCCGCCGCACGTTATACAGGTTGTCAAACGGACTTCGTAGTTCTCGTTTGAAAAAAACTGCTGCCGGAGTAGATTTGGTCGACTTATGACATGACGTGTTGTAGGCGTATACGACAGATTGTGCGAATTTGTCCCATTTGTTGTGTGAAGTTGCACGTTCCATGATGATGGTAAATAAATTCGTGATGACGGTTCTCACGTAACGTTCGCTGATGTTGGAGCTCGGATGGTATGGCGTTGTGGTTGATGGCCCCGCGGAAACACATCGAGCGAAATTCCTTGGAACAGAATGAACTCGCGTTGTCACTCAAAATTTCTGCTGGCGGCCCGAATTGGAAAAATAATGACTCCAATTTTTCGACGGTGACCTTGAATGTCATTCTGGTGGTAGGTATTGCCTGCAAATACTTAGAACAAGTGTCGACAATAATTAAACAATACCTGTTTCTTTTTCCACTTATGCAGATGGGGCCGCAATAATCGATTGCTATTCGGTTCCATGGGAATTTCGGCGTGACATGGTACATTGGGGCACCCGTTTTCTTCGACACTGGCTTGCATCGTTGACAGATTTCACAGGACATCACGTAGTTGCGCACCTGTTGAAATAGCCCCTTCCAAGTGAAACGGCGGGCTATATTACGGTAGCACTTGGTGGTGTTGGGATGTGCAGAGGAATTATGGAAGTAGTAGACGATGATCTTCCTCAGAGATGCAGGTACGTATATCCTTTTTTGCTGGTGCTTTCCGACTTTTTTACACAAAACGCCGGCGGAGAGGCAGAAGTTTTTTGTAACATTATTTTGAACGCCTTGTTTTAGGAGTTCAATAATGCCGCTGCACTCTTGATCGCTTGTTTGGTGTGTTTTTATAGACGGAAAGCATCAGGTACGTCCGTTAAAAGGTTGCATCGTTCAGGTGTTGTCTTCGGAGGATCAATCATCTTCGCGTCTTTTGTTTCTGGTGGTTCGTCATCTATCTGGTAAAGACGTGTGAGGGCGTCCGAGATTTTCATATCGCCACGTATATGAACAACGGTGAAATCGAAGTCAGCGAGTGTGAGCAACTACCTAGCAGTTCGGCCGCACTGTTTAGGTGAGTTATAAAGATGTACGACGGCGTTGTTGTCGCAATGGACTTCGAATTTTTGATGTTGTAGGTAGTCTTTAAATTTATTCACGTTCCATACCAAACTTAACGCTTCCTTTTCGTAGATGGTGTACCTTGTCTCGGGTCCTGTAAGTTTCCTTGATGCGTAGGCGATGGGGTGGAGTTCGCCGTCGAAGAATTGTAGAAGAACGCCTCCAATGCACGTGTCCGAAGAGTCGCATTTTAACACGAAGGGGCGATCTAATCTTGCAAACTTCAGAACTGGAGCTGTTGTGAGTAAATTCTTGATTTCGTTGAATACTTTTTGTTGTTCTATACCAAACTGGAATTTAACTCTTTTCTTTTTCAGATCGTTTAGTGGAGCTACAACTTTTGAAAAGTTTGGTACGAATTTACTCAAGAAGGACGCCATCCCGAGAAAGCTACGTAGCTGTTTTAAATTTTTTGGAGACGGAAGATCTAAGATGGCTTGAACTTTTTGGTTGTCGACGGAAAGACCATCTTTGCGAAATTATGTGACCTAGAAAACGAAGTTTACCCATGAAAAATTGACACTTACTTGGGTTGACCGTGAAACCGGCTTTTTCAAGTCATTGTAGGACGTCTTCAAGATGTAGTTTGTTTTCATCAACAGATTTAGACCATATCAGTAGATCGTCGGGATATTGGGTACAATACTTGTATTTTAGGTCACCTAGAATATCTGAAAGAATTCTATTAGGTGCCTGACTGCTCGTTGCGAGACCCATCGGGAATCTTGTGAACTCGAACTGTCCGAGCGATGTAATGAAGCTGGTGATTTTTCTTGATTTGTAGTCAAGGGTACATTGATAATATGCATTACCAATGTCGAGCCTTGAAAATACCCGGGCTTCACCTAATGACATGAAGGCTTCATTAATGTCTAGCTGCGGAAACGGGTCATATAACAGCTGTTCGTTGACTCTTCTATAATCCACGACAAGTCGAGCAGAACCATCCTTTTTTGGAACAAGAAATGCTGGGCTCGCAAAGGGGCTCTTGCTTTCCTGAAGGACACCTTGTTGAAGTAAGGTATCCAATATTTTCCGAAGTTGTTCGGCTCTTGGTGGTGACATGGTATATGGTCGCTGGTAGACAGGCGTTTTGTCACGTAGAATAATTTTCACTGTATGTTGATTAGCATGACCAATTTTATCTGTCAGAATGTGACTATATTTTTCCAGCAATCTGTTGACGTCGTCCTGATCTTCAGGTGTCAATTTGATGGGAACTTCGATGGTCAAGTTCAGGCCATCTTCTTCCGTTATTTCCTTTAATTGAATTGACGTTGTTATTGACTTCTTGGAGTTGAAGTTGAAGGTTATGTTTCTCCTTTTGAGGTTGATGATAGCGTTAGTTTTGTTCAAAAATTGATTTCCCAAAATTAATTGAGCGGGCATATTTTTTATGACGAGAAAATCTTCTTTCCATGTTAAATTTCCAATTTTAATTATAGTTTTTAAAATTTTATTTATGGTTATTGTTTTATTATTTGTTAGTTTAATTTTTAAGTTTGTTTTAATTATTGTTATTTTTTTATTGTTTTTTGTTAAATTTGGAATTAAGTTATGGTCCATATAATTACTTGTTGCACCCGTATCGATTAACGATGGTATTTCAATCTTGTTAATTTTTATATTAATGTATGGAAGTTATTTTATCCCAAATATGCGCAAGGATGGAATTTGTATCATTTAAATTCAGCGCAGTTGCTATACGTAGAATGTCCTGAGCGTACGCGGTTAGAGTTTCGTTTAGATTTTGGTATCTATATACACGTGATAAGGTGAGTCTGTTTATTTGTTGTCTAGTAAAAAATTTATCTAATAATTTAATTTTTACATATTTCCAGGAAATTAAATTTTCAGCCATGCAAGTGGCGAAAAATTTCCTAAGTTCACCTTGAACTATAGGTAATATTGATTTTACCAATAAACGAAACGGAACTATATCCAGCGAGGTAATTTCGTCGATTTGTACGATAAAATCTAATAGAATTTCGAGAGAAAAACCATCAGCCGGTGGAATTCTTGATAACAAATTGCCGTAATCGGGTCGCAACACATCATTCGTACTAGACAGCCTGACAGACTCCATTTGTTGCGATAACAAATGGATTAGATTCGAATTCATCAGCGTAACTTGTGTTAACTGATGAATTATAGTTTCTTGTGTTGTGTTGGGACCGGATACGGTCGGTGGAATATTCTCCGAGATAGCTGGTTTCGAGGGAAACGGCATGGTAGCTGGTTTATCAAACGCTGTTTTGGAATACACATCTTCCGGCAGATATTTTGCCGTGTAAGATGTGGATTCCTGTAACAAGATATCTGATTTCGCAGCCGTATATACCGATGTTGGCTGCGATATGTTTGAAAACATACCGGCCGCTTCCCCGCTATATTTGGTTGAAACCGATTTTTGTACATCCGTTGTAAAAATCGGACTCGCGATAGCAACTGTGCTGATTGTAGTATCAGAGACGTTTGTTGATTGAATAGATAAGGACGGAACGTTTGAAAAAGACGCGGTCGCTTCCGTAACGGGAGACGCGATATTAGATGTTGTGAGCGTTAAATCACGATTTCTTAATTTATACCTGGATTCCTTAGTAGGGGATCTATGTGTAGGCATGTTGTAGTATATGCTGTTATTTATTTTCTGAAATTGAAAAAAAGTAAAAAATTTTGCTTAATATCTGGTATATAAATGAAATATGATTTGATGAAACGTGATTTAGCGTATGATGGGATAAAATGTATATGATAAATGAAGATGAAAAATAAAAATTGGTTATGAAAGGCACGTGGTGAAAGGCACCTAGTTTTTATTTTTTTGTTTACAGGAAACGGATATTATCGTTAAATGGTTTGAAACTTGGATATAAGGTATGAAACGTTAGAATTTCTCTTGCGTTGGTACCAATTTATACTAGATATGGTGTGAATTTTTTTATCTCACGCCTGGTACCAATCTATGGTGTGAATTTTTTTTTATCTCACGCCTGCTACCAATCTACAACAAAACTCCGTGATTTATTAAAATAAAAATCATGGAAATTGCTATAATCATGTGTAAAATCGTAAAATAATTACGATTAGGTGTTAATTCAATTTGTAAGGTTTTTTTTTGGGTCGCGCAAGGATGTTATATACGTGGAAGCGATTTCTGGATCTTTCATTCACACCAAAAAGGATATTTAAAAAACGGGCGGCGAAATTAAAGAGTTTCTGTGGTACAGTGTGTGACGATATCTATAGTTTAAAAATGAAAACAGATCTATAAAAATTTTGATGACAGTTATAAAATTCACCACATGTACACGAATTTATTTAAATTAGTTGGGTTATGAGGTTAAAATAAAAAAAAGATTAAATAAATTGTGAAATATTTATGGAAAGGAAGTAGATAATGAATAAAAATGTGAGTAAGGATAAGATGAAGGTGAAATGAAAATGTAATATGATTGAGATTTAAAAAAAAATACTTATTCCTGTGTTTTTCTTCAGATGATGAAAAAGTTACGAATTTGTTTTAAATGAAAAAAAAAAAGATTACAAAATTAACCAAGAAAAAAAGGAAAACTGCTTGTAACTAATCTAATTTGAAAATTTTATCTCGTTGAGTCAAAAATGAATAAATACTTCTCAAACTTTCTTTTCAAATAGGTAAGCAGAAATATAAAAAAATTAAACAATATAAATTAATTTAATTTACATTTATTGTTTTAGAAAACAATTAATACAATAATTGAAAACTGTTTTCTTGAAAGTATCGCGGAAAAAGAGGCTGAGTAAAATTCCAGGAACACCGTTTTCACCTCGTGTCGAATGGAAGTGGCAAACATATGATCGGCAGCGCATGGTATTTTGACGATAGTTGATGGTGATCATGACGTTATATAACAATTATGTAATATTGTTATAGTGAAAAGAATGGAGCTTCTTCGGTTATTCCAAGTGATTTCCAGAATCCTCTGTTTCCGCCTCCTAAATCATTTATTATTGGCACAACGTTAAATCCAATATTTTCCAGCTTTTTAATTATTCCAAATAAAAGTGGTTTGTTTAATTTACGATCAAAATCGTAAAACAATAACTGTTTCCAATCGGAAAATATACCACGCCCTATTATTACTTGGACGTAATTGGCAGGCTTTAAAAGGATATCACTGTTTCGGTCATATTCATACGACTTTTTTAATCAATTTCCGGTAGAGAATGTGATTCCATCAGTTTAAACACAAAATTAAAATTTCTGGAGAAATATCAATTTTATTTGCCCATCTACGAAGCGTAGACTTTCCTGGAAGTGAGTGATACAACATTTACCAACCCATTCTTTACACAAAGAATCATTTTTTGAGAACTGAAAATAGGTTACATTATTAATCACATCATTAATTTTAAGTTTTTTGTTATTATTGCTATTGCAACCAAACACAGCGCACATAACCATTACGAAAGTGATTAAATATGCCAAATATAGAAATATCTTTCTGCATGTCAGATTATGTCATTTATCAGTTAAAAATTTCTGTTTTAGTTACCTAGGAACACGAGTTTTACTAGATAGCCATCTATGTAGCATAAATACAATTATCATTTAGCTATTTTCCGTAATTCTGAGGCTTGTTTGAAGTAGGTGCTCTTCAACTTACCAAAATTCACTTAAATAAATCACTTTTAAGCGCGAAAGTTGTAAAATTTGAAAAAAAAAAACTTAAGATAAAAATTTTTATTTTTTTATTTTTGGTTACTGTTGCTTTATTGAATATTTTTTATCAACAAATAAGTATACTATTTCATTTAAAAAAAGGTAAGTTTGTATCGTATCTCGAAAACCACAAGAGCTATAAAGCTCCTGATTATCGCAATTGGTTGCCCCCGTCGATATCTACAACTCTTATTTGAACAATTTTTCGATTAAATCAACGGTTTGGCTGTAATAAAAATGGCAACTCCCGAAAAACTCAGCCTGTATATTAGGGTGGTCCTTATAAAACTAATATTTAAAAATTAGTAGGGGCACCCGTTGATTTTGTTCCACAATATGAAAAAAGACTTCCATAAAAATTTTAGATTTTTAAAAAATGTTTTAGGGGTCGCTACCAAGTTTTGCATTTTCAAAATAATCGAAGATCTTTCAAATTCTTTTAAAATTTCATTAAGTTCATGAGCACCAAAATGACATTGATTATGATTTAAGTAATAAATTAGGACACTACATTAACTTTTAATTACATATCACTCACTCATAGCTTATTAAATAGATTTTCCTAGAGCCTGGATGGAACTGCAAAACGCATGTCTGAGAACATCTATTTAATGAGCTATGAGTGAGTGATATGTAATTAAAAGTTAAGGTAGTGTCCTAATTTATTATTTAATTCATAATCAATGTTACTTTGGTGCTCACCAGCTTAATGAAATTTTATAGAAATTTTGAAAAATCTTCGATTATTTTAAAAATTAAGAACTTGGTAGCGATCCCTAAACATTTTCTAAAAATCTAAAATTTTTATGGAAGTCTTTTCTCATATTGTGGAACAAAATGAACGGATGCCCCTAGTAATTTTTAAATATTAATTCTATAAGGACCACCTTAATATACAGGCTGAGTTTTTGAGAGGCCACCCCAATATATATATATATATATATATATATATATATATATATATATATATATATATATATATATATATATATATATATATATATATATTTATATATATATATTTTTTTTTCTATACATATGTGGTGCCCACAGCGAAATACATTCCACGCCAGTATGCCGCCAACGTCAGTAACTACATACAGCAACCAAGCCAAGGACAAATTCCAATGTTACATCATTAGAAAGCGGACATTGAATTTTCAAGAACGATTTCTCTTTGTTTTAATGACAATAAAAATTGTATAAATACGCTACCCCAAACAATAAATTCATTCAGTCCATTCAATTCAATTCTAATTCAGTTAATTCTAATTCAGTCTGTACCGTTACTATGTAAAAAATACTTATATTTTAAATAAAATCTGATTGTTAAAATTTAAACTTATTTTTCATTTCTTAAACTTAGAGCAATATCTTTCAGTAAAAGTGTTCTCAACAATAAGTGATTATAAAAATTCTTAAAAAGCTTTTTGTTGCATTTTACTTAACAAATGCATCTGGAGATCCTATATAAAAAACTCAATCAATCAATCAATCATTTATTTGTGTGGTCCAAATACGAGTAAGCTTCGCATCTACGAAGTTATATCCGGGACGGTACTTTATTCAACGGAAAATCTCGTGGCACGACACATATAATAAAACTGTAACGAGACCATTTCTGTACATGGAATACTTTTTGGAAGTTGTACTGACACTGTAAATAGTTATCGATGTAGTAGATATCAAAACAGCGATTTTTAAAATTTTTGTCTATCTATCTGATCACGCATCACGCAAAAGCTATTGAACGGATTTTAATCAAATTTAGTATGATGATAACTTATTACCGGGTCAACACAAGGTCGCGAGAGAAATGACGGGCGCCTGGATACAAAAAATTTTCAAACATTTTTCTCTAGAAAAACAATTGACAAGCAAAAAAGTCATCTCACTTTCTTCGGGTCCCTAACCGAGGCTGCAGGCCCCCTTTTTTAGACCCTGGCCCCCGGGCAATTGCTCCACCTGCCCCACGCTCTCGCCGGCCCTGTGTCAACATCTAGGATACTCTTAACTTCGGGAAAATAGAAAAACCATTTTGAGTATGTGCATGTATTACGCAAAAATTATTGTTATATGCAAGTTCTGTATAATCATTACACTTAGATACTTCTCATCGGGTTTATAACAATGCGTCGTGCGGACAACGTCGCGGGTACAGCTAGTATATATATATATATATATATATATATATATATATAGTGTTAGTCAAAAGTATGGAAACGGTGAAAAGTTTCAGCATTTTTTATGGCGCATCCGATGGTGACCTTGAGTTTGACCTTGAGGTTAAGGATCAAGGTCAACTTCGTTTTTTAAATGGCAACCCCCCTTTTCCTAATATGACCTTGAAGTCAGTGATCAAGTTCAAACTAAAGTCAAATGCTGATGTATACTGTAATTTTTAATTGAAATTTCTACTGTAATTTTTTTAATTTTGACGTTCCATAGTAAGTGTAAACAGGATGTAGACCTGCGCAGTAGGTGTAGCCAGAATGTAGACGGGCGCATTAGGTGTAGGTAGGAATGAGGTTGGAGGAGTAATCAAAAAATGAAATATTTCAAATTTATCCCATAAAATTGTAACTTTAAAATATTGGACTTGTTCGTCTAATAGGTTTTAAGGTTACAATTTTATGTGGCAACTTTGAAATATTTCATTTTTTTATTCTTCCTACAACTTCATTCCTACCTACTTACTGCGCACGTCTACATCCTACCTGCACCTAGTGCGCACGTCTACATCCTGGCTACACCTATTGCGCAGGCCTACATCCTGGCTACACCTACTGCGCAGGTCTACATCCTGTCTGCACCTACTGCCGAACGTTAAAATTAAAAAAATTACAGTAAAATTTTAAATTAAAACTTACAGTAAAAATCAGCGTTTGACCTTAATTTGACCTTGATTATTGACTTCAAGGTCATATTCGGATGCAGAATTTTCTGGTCTTTTCATTTACTAAGTCGAAAAGGGGGTTGCCATTTTAAAAAAACGGAGTTGACCTTGATCCTTGACCTTGAAATTAAAGTCAAGGTCACCATCGGATGCATTATAAAAAAATCCTGAAACTTTTCACCGTTTCCATACTTTTGACTAACCCTATATATATATATATATATATATATATATATATATATATATATATATATATATACTTTAGTAGTAAGGATTGGAGAGAACGGGACCCTCCATCCCTCTATCCGACTTTTTGAGTGACCTCGGATGGAGGCAAAACTACCGAGGCGGTTCTAGAAGCCTCCGGCGGTGGGTGGAGCAAAATTTGGTCTCCAACCTAACGATATCTAGTGAAATTTTTTCTAACCTAACAGAACCCAATGGAACTTGACCTAACCTAACGAAACCTAAGCGAACTTAGCTTAACCTAAGAAAAGTTTTTTCTAACCTAAGAACTGAAAAATTCCCTAACAGATGGCGCAGCCACCTTCGAGCCTGTGAATTCGCTACTAGATGGCGCAGCCACCTTCGAGCCTGTGAATTCGCTACTAGATGGCGTTGCTAGTCTGGATTCCTGTGTGTAAGTTTGAAAAGTTGTCAATAGATGGCATCGAAAACCTTTTTTTGATAGTTAAACTAACCATTAAAAGGATGGCTTGCTTTCATAATATTTTTATCTGAAAACAGGCTTAAACTGTCAGCTGACGTCACTAAAGGTAAACTGATATCAAACAGCGAAGATTTCTCTCTAATATGCAAAAATGAATTTTATCATATGATTGTATATTTTTATCTGAAAACAGGTTTAAACTTGTATAAATTGCCAGCTGACGTCACTAAAGGTAAACTGATATCAAATAGCGAAGATTTCTGTCTAATATGCGAAAATGAAGCAGCAGGTTTTAACCTGTATGGCTACATAAAGTGTGACAGCTGACGTCACCACATTATTTTTTTTTTCTGCTATAAAAAGGACGCGACAGAATTTCATCAGTTACAATTTTGTTCGAAACTTTAGTGAAAAAAACATTAAACCTTATTGTTGTGAATTTTCAATTGTTGTGTGTTAAGAGTTAATTGTTGCCAACAATGGAATCCATTACTGCTGGTGCTTCATCTGGAAACAGAGACTTAATTCAAAAAATGGCTGGAAATTTTGTGGATGAATTGAATCATCTTGGCGCTGTTAAACGATGGATTAAACTTTCTGATATGGAGATTGGAAAAGTATATAAAATAATGGGGGCCAATCAGTTGCCGTCAAAATTCGATTCATCAAAAATGAAGACAATATTGGAATTAGAAATTGGATACATATCATTGCCGGCGAGATTTGACAATTTGAACGAGCAGATGCTGGCATGGCTGCAAAGCAATCCAAAATTGGGTATCATAAATAATGGACCAATCGGACTAACTCATAAACTGGAATTCAGAAAAACGTTGGATCTTCTTGAAATCGCAATTCAAAACGTTGGATGTTCTTGAAATTTGTAAATTTTCAATTGTTGTGTTAACAATTAATTATTGCCAACAATGGAATCCATGTATTGTGGAAATCGTTCGTATTCATCACATAGCATTTCAGAGTTGTCGATAATTTCCTCTCGACGCTTCGCTTTACTTAGTTCTCTTAATTCTGCATTGAAGAAAACTGCATTGAAGAACATTGAAGAAAATTGATGTAATGATCTGTAAATTCCATACAACAGAAATATTCCGATATCTCAATATTCCCAATATTTCGTCTATAATTGCGCTTGAAAAGTCTACAAACCACCTCTATAAATTCAATGGTGTTTGTTGGATAATTTTTCACTATTTTAATACACAAGTCGGTCAATTGGTGATCTTTGATTCCTCACAGAGCACTTTCTTGCATATGCACAAATTTTTAATATAATTATAAATTGTACAAGTTAAAAAAGTGATCATTGTGTACCTATTTTTGTTTAAAACTATACTTAATAAAATAAATTTAAAGAAAAAAAAAACCGATCTTTTGATTTACACCGATCCCCTAAAAAGAAATCAAACTAATTTTTGATATTATACCTTAAACTTGATGTATATATAAAAATTCCATTTACAATTATGGTACACCATATATACTCGTAAATTTTACAAAAATGTATCACTCTGTACATTTTTTTTAAATCTGTGTGCATATTCTTTGATGTTATTTAATCAGCTAAATCTTTAATCAACTAAATCAGCTAAAATTGTTACATACTTACGTTATAAATAATTAAGTGTGTATTTTTCTTTTAAATATATAACTTATAAATACTCATGATTACTTTATTATAACTGTAATCACGCGATATCATGTTATAAAATACATAAGAATTTACTCATTTAATGTAAAAATATTTCGTCATCAACAATTAAATAAAAACGAATTTTTTTAAAATATATATAGTAATATAATATTTCGCATATATACAGTACTCTGTTAAAAGTATGGGTTTCTACACCGTTAAAAACATATATTTTACAATATCAATATATTGTAAAAAATCATATTTCTTAATATTTTTAAAACTGAATATGTAATATCAAGAATTTAAAACAGTTTTGAAACATTAATTTCTCCTCATAATATTTTTCTAGTCTTAAATTAATAGCACAATGTTCCATATATTTTAAGAAAATTTTTCTTTTAATATTTTATAACTTATCTAAAAAAATTTATAGCTATTTTTATCAAAAAATTATTACTTGCTATTGTTAAAAAATTAGTTAAATATATCTATAGGTATTAAATGACCTCTAGTTTTTGTAAATAACGGTAGTAATAGCAATTCATCTTAAATACGAAATTATTTTATCAATGCTAAATAAGCGTTTTTTTTCTCATATTATCATACTCCAATATATTGTATATTATTATAATTTATAAAAATGTGTTTTATTTATTAAAAAATTTAGCAAAATTTTAAATAATATCGCGTCAAAATAATATTCAGAAGTCAATAAAAGACAATAGCAGTAAATTTATTAAGATAACTATAAATAAATATTAATCTAATGTTGAAATATTTATTAACAAATAGTACTGCTTAGTAGAAAATTAGGTACCTATTGTTTTGTTTTCAAATTTACCTTTTTGCAATTAAAGAAAATTTTAGTAACTATCGATACCTATATAAAACGATACCCATAAAAGACAAGCATGCTCTGATCTCAACAATTTTTTCCCATGTTAAATTCGTATGTTCTTACTTCGCTGAAACTTATTATGTTTATATATTCCCCCAATATTTTCTACCATAAACAATAGTTATAGTAAGCTAGGTAGGTGTTGAATAAGTATTTTTTGTTTGTTAATTTATTGATGATAGAGAAAAAAAAATTTATGTTTTTATAGACAGTGAAATACTTTTAAACTATTTTTTGCAGTTTAATTTTGTAAAAACACCTAAAAATTATCAGTCACAGACAAATATTTCTAAGTATTTTTATATCATAAGAATAAATGCGTATATATAGGGTGGACAGTAAATAACTCTCATAATTTTTAAAGAGCGGATGAAAACTTTAATTTTGGATTACGAAATTTTATTTTTTTTTCCGGAGGTAAGCTGCATTCAATTAATTAACCCTTTCCTGCAGAGCAGTTTTACATCATTATTGTTCAACGATACTTTATTTTTTTAACAAATCATTAATAACATGGGTGAATACTTATTGGCAAGAATTACATAGTTTGCACATACGTTCTATTGTGTCAGAACGTCAATGGAGCAATGCGATTTAATTGCTTATATTCAGGAGCAAGCAAAAACATTACCTATTTTAATAGCTTAGAAAATACACATTACATAGTTCGTTGTAAGAACAATCATTTCGGTGATCTTTTTTAACGAATTACTAGAATTAAGGACTGTGGTATGTAAGAAATAACAACACTCACATAATTTTAAAATAATTAACATATAGCTATTGGAAAAGTTACAAAGATTTTTTTTAACAATTTATTAAATGCTGATAGCTTATTTTAATATCTCCTATAGGGCCTTAAGTATAACCCTTCACCCGAAATTTTTTCATCACCATCATTGGTGACTGTATTCTCGTCATCATCAGCTTCTCCTTCGCTCGCATATTCTTCCACAAGCTTCAATATTCGCTCCAGCAGTTTCGGACGAGCATACTCTATCGCTTTTCGCATCCACTTCGTAAGATAATGCGACAACATATCAAATCCATCTAGACTGTCTTCACCAATGTCCCATTCATCGAATGTAAGGTTGAACAGAATATCGAAAGTTTCCACAGATGAGCCCCATTCAACCGCTAATTTTATTTTTTTAGGATGAAAAATTTGACGATCTCTTGATCCTATCGATTGGATCATCTCCAAATCAGATAATCGGATAGCTTTATCCAACATCTTATTCAACAATCGATTTTTGACTGTGGATTCCTCCATTGTTATAAGCTGTTGAAGATCTTCACTCATTGTTGTTTTTTCACTTGGTCTTGCTTCGCTGAAAAAAAATTCAAACTGCTCCGGCTCACCGTCATCATCATCATTATATGCTGCTCCATGTTGGTGGGGGATACTGCAACTGCTCCGGCTCATCATGCGTATTCGCTGCTCCATGTTGGTGGGGATATAATATCAAGTCTTTGCTATCACTCCAGCTCTTGACACTACTTGGGAAGCTGAGTTTAAACACCAAAAATACACCAAATTTACACCAAAATGCATCAAATGACACCAAAGTGCATCAAAATGACACCAAATGACATCAAAGAGCCACTCTCAAAAAAGAGCCACTCCCAAAAAAAGAGTCACTCCCAAAAAAGAGTCACTCCCAAAAAAAAGAGTCACTCCCAAAAAGAGTCACTCCCAAAAGTCACTCCCAAAAAAAGAGTCACTCCAAAAAAGAGTCACTCCCAAAAAAAGAGTCACTCCCAAAAAAAGAGTCACTCCAAAAAAAAAGAGTCACTCCAAAAAAAAGAGTCACTCCCAAAAAAGAGTCACTCCCAAAAAAGAGTCACTCCCAAAAAAGAGTCACTCCCAAAAAAGAGTCACTCCCAAAATAAGAGTCACTCCCAACAAAAAGAGTCACTCCAAAAAAAGAGTCACTCCCAAAAAGGAGTCACTACCAAAAAAAAAGTCACTCCCAAAAAAAGAGTCACTCCAAAAAAAGGGTCACTCCCGAAAAAGAGTCACTCCCAAAAAAAGAATCACTCCATAGGTATATAAGGCTCAACCCGCGGAATCTTTAGTCAGTCGAGTTCAGTTCAGCTATTCGTAAACACGTTGCAATCGTAATACTGTTAAGCTATGCATAGTTGTGAATTTTGTGGTAAGAAATTTTCGCGGAAGTTTAATCTCTCGCGTCATTTAAGAACTAAACATAATTCGTCTGAGAATGATAAAAAAAATGATGACAATGGAATAAGTCAATTTGAAAATTCCACGAATCGGTCAGTAAATAATGGGACACACGTGAACAGAGCGGAGAAGAGGAGACTTTCAATACAAAGTGAATCGTCAAAATCGAATGATGAAGATGATGATGATGGTGAAACCAATTATAGCTTTGAAGCAAGAAATGAAGAAAAGGAAGATAAAGCACCAGTATTTCAAAATCAGCAGGAAGATGATACAGATCTATCTACAAGAAACTTGAATACTTTTAATGAAAGTATGATGGCTGCAGCAGAAGCAATCAGACGTAAATTCCACGCTTTAAAAAACTCGCATAATATTCTACAATCGGCGAATGATGAAGATAATCGATCTGATGAACAAAAGCATTTACCATCGCCTGATAACTACAAAGAAACAAGTTTTACTCCAAAGATGGCTGGTCTCTTACAAACTGCTCTAGACATATTAATGGTCAAAGAGCTTCAGAACGCATGCGCAAAGGATGAAGAACAAGAAAATAAAAATTCAGGAGAAAAGGAACAACCTTCGACATCTAACTCAACAAATGGCGGAGCTAAACGTTTCAAATATGATGATGAAAATGCCAACCTTCATAATGGCCATTCGAAACCTGTTGATGAAGAAGAAGAATATTTTGATGACCCGAACCATTTAGTTGATGAACTAAGAAGTTTAGCGACTCAGACGCAAATTGGAGAAGAAATGGTTAATACTGTGTGCAATTTAATGGAAAGGAGTCATATTATAAATCCCAGCTTCGCGGATTATATTGAAAACGAGAAAAAACGAAGTCATTTTAATAATTTAAAGGAAAGTGACATTGGAAAGCGGATTATCTCAATAACTAGGGAATTGGAAAAGCATGATATTATTGAACCAGTGTTAAAATATGTATCCAATGATGATGAAAAAACATCTGCTAGCGATAGCGAAGATACTGCGAGCGAAGGAGAAGCTGATGATGACGAGAATACAGTCACCAATGATGGTGATGAAAAAATTTCGGGTGAAGGGTTATACTTAAGGCCCTATAGGAGATATTAAAATAAGCTATCAGCATTTAATAAATTGTTAAAAAAAATCTTTGTAACTTTTCCAATAGCTATATGTTAATTATTTTAAAATTATGTGAGTGTTGTTATTTCTTACATACCACAGTCCTTAATTCTAGTAATTCGTTAAAAAAGATCACCGAAATGATTGTTCTTACAACAAACTATGTAATGTGTATTTTCTAAGCTATTAAAATAGGTAATGTTTTTGCTTGCTCCTGAATATAAGCAATTAAATCGCATTGCTCCATTGACGTTCTGACACAATAGAACGTATGTGCAAACTATGTAATTCTTGCCAATAAGTATTCACCCATGTTATTAATGATTTGTTAAAAAAATAAATTATCGTTGAACAATAATGATGTAAAACTGCTGTGCAGGAAAGGGTTAATTAATTGAATGCAGCTTAACTCCGGAAAAAAAAATAAAATTTCGTAATCCAAAATTAAAGTTTTCATCCGCTCTTTAAAAATTATGAGAGTTATTTACTGTCCACCCTATATATACGCATTTATTCTTATGATATAAAAATACTTAGAAATATTTGTCTGTGACTGATAATTTTTAGGTGTTTTTACAAAATTAAACTGCAAAAAATAGTTTAAAAGTATTTCACTGTCTATAAAAACATAAATTTTTTTTTCTCTATCATCAATAAATTAACAAACAAAAAATACTTATTCAATACCTACCTAGCTTACTATAACTATTGTTTATGGTAGAAACTATTGGGGGAATATATAAACATAATAAGTTTCAGCGAAGTAAGAACATACGAATTTAACATGGGAAAAAATTGTTGAGATCAGAGCATGCTTGTCTTTTATGGGTATCGTTTTATATAGGTATCGATAGTTACTAAAATTTTCTTTAATTGCAAAAAGGTAAATTTGAAAACAAAACAATAGGTACCTAATTTTCTACTAAGCAGTACTATTTGTTAATAAATATTTCAACATTAGATTAATATTTATTTATAGTTATCTTAATAAATTTACTGCTATTGTCTTTTATTGACTTCTGAATATTATTTTGACGCGATATTATTTAAAATTTTGCTAAATTTTTTAATAAATAAAACACATTTTTATAAATTATAATAATATACAATATATTGGAGTATGATAATATGAGAAAAAAAACGCTTATTTAGCATTGATAAAATAATTTCGTATTTAAGATGAATTGCTATTACTACCGTTATTTACAAAAACTAGAGGTCATTTAATACCTATAGATATATTTAACTAATTTTTTAACAATAGCAAGTAATAATTTTTTGATAAAAATAGCTATAAATTTTTTTAGATAAGTTATAAAATATTAAAAGAAAAATTTTCTTAAAATATATGGAACATTGTGCTATTAATTTAAGACTAGAAAAATATTATGAGGAGAAATTAATGTTTCAAAACTGTTTTAAATTCTTGATATTACATATTCAGTTTTAAAAATATTAAGAAATATGATTTTTTACAATATATTGATATTGTAAAATATATGTTTTTAACGGTGTAGAAACCCATACTTTTAACAGAGTACTGTATATATGCGAAATATTATATTACTATATATATTTTAAAAAAATTCGTTTTTGTTTAATTGTTGATGACCAAATATTTTTACATTAAATGAGTAAATTCTTATGTATTTTATAACATGATATCGCGTGATTACAGTTATAATAAAGTAATCATGAGTATTTATAAGTTATATATTTAAAAGAAAAATACACACTTAATTATTTATAACGTAAGTATGTAACAATTTTAGCTGATTTAGTTGATTAAAGATTTAGCTGATTAAATAACATCAAAGAATATGCACACAGATTTAAAAAAAATGTACAGAGTGATACATTTTTGTAAAATTTACGAGTATATATGGTGTACCATAATTGTAAATGGAATTTTTATATATACATCAAGTTTAAGGTATAATATCAAAAATTAGTTTGATTTCTTTTTAGGGGATCGGTGTAAATCAAAAGATCGGTTTTTTTTTTCTTTAAATTTATTTTATTAAGTATAGTTTTAAACAAAAATAGGTACACAATGATCACTTTTTTAACTTGTACAATTTATAATTATATTAAAAATTTGTGCATATGCAAGAAAGTGCTCTGTGAGGAATCAAAGATCACCAATTGACCGACTTGTGTATTAAAATAGTGAAAAATTATCCAACAAACACCATTGAATTTATAGAGGTGGTTTGTAGACTTTTCAAGCGCAATTATAGACGAAATATTGGGAATATTGAGATATCGGAATATTTCTGTTGTATGGAATTTACGGATCATTACATCAATTTTCTTCAATGTTCTTCAATGCAGTTTTCTTCAATGCAGAATTAAGAGAACTAAGTAAAGCGAAGCGTCGAGAGGAAATTATCGACAACTCTGAAATGCTATGTGATGAATACGAACGATTTCCACAATACATGGATTCCATTGTTGGCAATAATTAATTGTTAACACAACAATTGAAAATTTACAAATTTCAAGAACATCCAACGTTTTGAATTGCGATTTCAAGAAGATCCAACGTTTTTCTGAATTCCAGTTTATGAGTTAGTCCGATTGGTCCATTATTTATGATACCCAATTTTGGATTGCTTTGCAGCCATGCCAGCATCTGCTCGTTCAAATTGTCAAATCTCGCCGGCAATGATATGTATCCAATTTCTAATTCCAATATTGTCTTCATTTTTGATGAATCGAATTTTGACGGCAACTGATTGGCCCCCATTATTTTATATACTTTTCCAATCTCCATATCAGAAAGTTTAATCCATCGTTTAACAGCGCCAAGATGATTCAATTCATCCACAAAATTTCCAGCCATTTTTTGAATTAAGTCTCTGTTTCCAGATGAAGCACCAGCAGTAATGGATTCCATTGTTGGCAACAATTAACTCTTAACACACAACAATTGAAAATTCACAACAATAAGGTTTAATGTTTTTTTCACTAAAGTTTCGAACAAAATTGTAACTGATGAAATTCTGTCGCGTCCTTTTTATAGCAGAAAAAAAAAATAATGTGGTGACGTCAGCTGTCACACTTTATGTAGCCATACAGGTTAAAACCTGCTGCTTCATTTTCGCATATTAGACAGAAATCTTCGCTATTTGATATCAGTTTACCTTTAGTGACGTCAGCTGGCAATTTATACAAGTTTAAACCTGTTTTCAGATAAAAATATACAATCATATGATAAAATTCATTTTTGCATATTAGAGAGAAATCTTCGCTGTTTGATATCAGTTTACCTTTAGTGACGTCAGCTGACAGTTTAAGCCTGTTTTCAGATAAAAATATTATGAAAGCAAGCCATCTTTTTAATGGTTAGTTTAACTATCAAAAAAAGGTTTTCGTTGCCATCTATTGACAACTTTTCAAACTTACACACAGGAATCCAGACTAGCAACGCCATCTAGTAGCGAATTCACAGGCTCGAAGGTGGCTGCGCCATCTAGTAGCGAATTCACAGGCTCGAAGGTGGCTGCGCCATCTGTTAGGGAATTTTTCAGTTCTTAGGTTAGAAAAAACTTTTCTTAGGTTAAGCTAAGTTCGCTTAGGTTTCGTTAGGTTAGGTCAAGTTCCATTGGGTTCTGTTAGGTTAGAAAAAATTTCACTAGATATCGTTAGGTTGGAGACCAAATTTTGCTCCACCCACCGCCGGAGGCTTCTAGAACCGCCTCGGTAGTTTTGCCTCCATCCGAGGTCACTCAAAAAGTCGGATGGAGGGATGGAGGGTCCCGTTCTCTCCAATCCTTACTACTTACTTTCTATTTTTTTTTCAGAATCGTGTTCTACGGGTTCAAAAACGGATAGCGCTCTACTCTCGCTTCGTCCCCTTCTTATAGGCTATATGTCTAATTTTGTCTGTTGAAAAGTTCGATTAAAAAAATTTTTTGCGATTCCGGGACTAAAATACATGATTTAGTGCTTCATACTAGGGAGTGAAGACTCACTTTTAGTCCCAAGGGACTAAAAATAATTTTACTCCCGCTTTTAAACCAGTCAACAAGCAGAATTTACAGAGCATCACCAAACAGCAAACGAAATTTAACTTAAATAGCGTTGCTAGTTAATTTGAAATAATAAACAAATTCAAACTTGTAGACAAAAACAAACAGTTATATTGTATTGGCGACGCAAAGATTACATGAGCGCTCCTGGCTTTTTAAATTAGAAGCTGTATCAAGTAAAAATTTTTGTATACTTTTAATTGTCGATAGAAAAATGTACTATACAAATTATGCGCGGAATACTAGATTTTATATCACCCATTAACAGGGCCGTGGAGAGAAATCAAGGGCGCCAGGGACAAACTTTCCCGGGCCTCCCGTCAAATATTAAATTTACTACTGACATCCAACCTTGTCCTTTAAAACCTGTGTAACAGAAATATATAAAAAATACTAGCTGGCGCGGCAGAGGTTATTCTGCCCTTTCCGATAGAGTGATGTAATGAGTTTAATTTGGTTAGAATGAATGCTTCAAACCCTATCTCTAAACTTCCCAACAGTTTAGAAGTTATCGACATAATTCCAAATTTCCTTTTCTTCCCATAACTTCTTACTGATAAGAATTAAGTTAGTTTCATCTGCAAATTCTAATACCAACCTTTTACGTATAATTTGAATATTTTCTTAGAATTTTTCAGTAACTATTCATTTTCGACGTATGACCAGAGCCTTGGTTTTCTTACAAAACATGAAATAGATTTTCGCACAGTTAACGGAATTTTTTCTCCTCTTTCTATTGATGTATAAAATGGTATGTCTACCTTGAAAAATAATCTCGAAAACTGAAAAAAAATATTTTGTAATGTTGTTTAAATTTTGGTTGAGAAATGAATAAATTACGCAATAAATATTTAATTAAATATTAGTTCTAATGTCAGACAATAATTTACTATGCAATAATCGGGCAAAATATTTTCTTTGAGTTTTTCTATAACTACTCATTTTTGAGTTATAACCCCGAACTTTTGTTTTCCTATAGAATGTAAAGTATGTTTTGACATAATTAAATGGCTTTATTTGTTCCCTTTCTATCGACATAAATGTATTTTGCACCATCGAAAAGAGGGGCAAAAATCACATAAGGAAGGTTTTGATTTATTATTCTATGTGAATTTGTTTCCCAGAAGAAATAATTTTTGTAATCGGAAATTCGCTATGCACAGGATGCTGTGATAAGAGTATTTTTTTTTAAATTCATTATTATGAATTTATATTCTTAGAAATATAAACAAAGACGAAAAATATACAGGCGTTGATAATATCTTTAATTGCGGAGCTAGCACAGGATATATATGTATTATCTTTTATCTTATCTTTTTATTAAATGGAGAAAAAAGGTAAGATAACTAAAATAAATTTCTTTTTTCAAAAAGTCATCGAAATAATTTTCCTATATTTAATAGCTTTGTAATAAAAAGATGCTTCGTTCAATGCACCATTAGCAGATTTTTTGGTTTTATGAACCTATACGATCATTTAAGAATACTTGGTGGCATTGTAATAATTCTAAAAATATAAATAATAATAAGGAATTTAAGATGTTATTTTTTTACTTTATTTTAAAATAATATCTATTACTTTTAATTTAAATCCACCTAATTTTGTTTTTACATGAGCTTTTCTTAGATAAGTTTGATTTAACACGAAATTTTGTTCTCTTTTTACAAGATTTAATTCAATTTTATACTAACTACTCAAAAATAAAAACAAAATTTTGTTATATTTCTTGGAACTGAATAATTGGATTTCAAAAAAAAAAAACCGCACGTGTTATTTTGATTTTGTTTTAAATAACTGAGAATCAGAGATGACATTCTTTTCAGTGCTTAATAATTTATAGAACTTCTAACACGAATGTTTTGATTTCATAATCAATTGTAAAGTTAACTGATGGAACTTTTATTTAAATGTGCTTTTGTTACATAGTGGTTTTTATACTTTTATAAATGAGAAACTCCTATTAAAATGACTTTTTTCGTATAAATTTTACTAAAATGTAATAACTTGTAATTAATATTTTTGTGTTTTGTTAATTAGAAATCAGAAATATTTTTTGGCTGCTGTTATAAAATAATGTACCTAACATAATTGCAGTCATATAAAAATTGTGCGTTTAATGAGTTCTTTTCTTTTTTGTGTTTTTCAAATCAATTATTTTTCGGTTTAGTGTTTTCAAGTTATTTTTTGTTTTGTTTTTTTCAAGCAAAACTTACCTTATCAACTAAATTACTTTTCCCGTGTTTGTGGAACAAAATGTGCAAGCATAACTATAAAAATGGTAAGACTAATGAAATTTTTATTTAATCTACAATTTTTTCCATAAATATATGTATTTTTTTTCGAAAACCAATCTATCAGGTGAAAACAGAATTAGGCGTATGTATGTATGTATGAAAAAAAAATCGACTTAAGTAGAAGGTTTTGTATTTTTAACGTCACGATATTTATTGGCTAAAAATCCATTTATATGAGTTAAAATTAGGTAAAATTAAGACCTATTTGGCCGGCTCAGGCCCCCTCTCGTCGGGCCTGGCTATTACTGGTAGACGTATATTTTTACTTGATGCTAGTTCTAATTTTACCACCAGAGGCGCGAGTGAGAATTTTTGCGTCGCCAATTGTACATTGATTGATTTATCCACAGTATACTTGATGTAATATGATTTTATCAATTTGAATTATATTTTAATTATATTAAATAATATTATTCCTAATTTTTATAATTGAAATTATTCGAAATACCAAAAAATAAGATATTCGCCACAGCACTAAAGTATTTATTTTTAAATCCCTCGTTTGAATTTTTGCACTCGGACCTTTACAGGTCCTTTGGCAACAAATTTCACTCTCGAAATTAAATATCACACTTGTCTCTTAAAGTATAATAATATACTCTTAATTTATCTTGTTATTTACTATAATATGTTAATATATATTGATATATTTACTGTTATATATTTAAAGTATTATATATGTATACTGTGCTTAAATTTTTTACAGAGAGTGTAGTTTTTGTTAAAATAGTTTAGGGTCAAGTGGCGCAATTGCGAGTATGATAGCTAAATTTATAAATTCAATTGCATACTGCTCATTTACTTCTTAGAAATTAAGAATGAACATACATGTCTGCCATAAAGCACATTTGAGGCTATTATTTTAAGTATTGAAAAAAAAGATATAAAATTTTCATAAACATGAGATTTGAAATTAAGTACCATGTCTCATTATTACATTTATCCCGTCAAAAGGGGCAAATATAATAATCATAACTAATTTTTTAACAGTGTGTATAGACTGGATTCTGGGACAATAGCAATAAAAAAGAAAAAAATAATAATTTTTAGTTTTTATTTCAATTCGATCGGACAATTGTATCACAAGTTATGAACTTTAAAACAAAAAATGTTTTCATTTCTTAAGTAGGAAAATATTTTGAATCAAAATTATAAAATAATCATATTAGGGCACTTAAAATCAAATAATATTATTCCACGTCTAGTTATTTCAGGGTTAGGCAATTTCTGAACGATGGAGTCAGACGTAACTAGATTAGTATCATCCATTATTGGCCATGCAAAAACAGTACCCTTGCGTCGTACAAATTTTACCTCCCAACGATCGTTCACTTTTTTCTGTACACCGCCTACATAGTTTTCCTTTTTTTGAGTAAATGTAATAATGCCTATATTGCAATTACACCAAGGTAGCAAATTTGTGGGGCAAATGTAATAGCGGCTGTATCTTGTAAGCTGTAGTAAATATGATAAAAATATATAATTAATTTATCTTTCTAACACAAGGCAACACCATAGACAAAAAAATAAAAAAATAAAAAACTTACATTAGAAATGTAGATGACACTCGATGAAAAGTTAGATTATAAATTTTGGAATGACATTTCTTGAACACCTGCCGCGAAATGTAATGGTTACTCATTCGTCCGTCGGTAAAACAGTGTTGACAGGTGGTTAGCTTCGAGTTAAGGTAATACTTTCTTCATATCAGAAATGGCAGCCCCGTTTACAAAACAATATGGCTAGACATAGTATGTTATCACATTTACCCCGTTATTGCAAATGCCCCACTTGACCCTACTTGTGATATGCCCTTCCTTTGAAAACTACCCAGATGTCCACAGTAGTAGATAATTTATTACTTAAAATACATGTTTGATATATCTATTTCCACTCCACGAAAAAATGTGGGTGTTTATCAACCTTTTTTCAATCACGATTCGGTAAAATCTCGAATAATTTTGCGCACGTAATATTTTACTTTTGGTAAAATTTTTGTACAACATAAAAAAAATCAATTTTTCTAACTAAAAAAAAAATATGAGAAAATGGCTTATAAAATTTATTGACCAGAAAAATGCGCGCAAGAAATTTGCTCACACGAAAACTCCTCACAGTGATAAATGCTCACACGAAATTTCCTCACAGTGATAAATGCTCACACGAAATTTCCTCACACAGAAAATTCCCCACACGAAAAATGCTCACATAGAAAAATGCGCAAAAGAAAACTGTCCACGTTGATAAATCCTCACACTGATAAATACTCACATTAATTAATAAACAGGGGATACAATTAATATTTCATGAATTTCTCATACAAATATGTTGGTTAATGAAAAGTTAGACATCTTAGAATTTTGACTAAATTATCGATCACGTTACAAAAGAGAGAAATTATCCAACAAAAGTTTTTATTCCGGAAATTAATATTATTTTTTTTTTTAGATTTTTTTAAAGTATTATCTGTACTTAAACAGTTATTTTATATAATATATCTGTTCTGGGCATAGCAATAGATCTCAATTATTTTTTAAAAATTGTTTTTTTTTTTAGATACTAATACAAAATATTCTTAGCGATTTTTCACAGATATTCTCAAATATCTGTTTTTTGTCCGATTGATTGTCCAAATTTAATATCAATAGATAGCTTTTTAAAAAAGAGCAATATCGCCAATTTAAACTTTTGCTCTGTTTCTTACCGTTTTCGAGATATTTAAAAAATTAAATTTTTACCCCAATTTTTGGAGGGCGATTTCAACCCTTCAAACCGTTTTTCCGCCAATAAAAAAAAATACATGTCGCTTATTTTTTAGTGTTCTACAACATATCTAAGTTTCGTCGAAATCGATAGGTCCGGCCTCGGGCCCTTTACTTGTAAGAAGTAGGGGTAAGGATGTGATAAAATGGGATATGATACCTTCGAGGAGTTACAATTGTAAATAATTGTCTTTTGGCCCAAGATGAGGTTTTAATGATGCTCCCCCGACGCCTATCTATTTTACATCTATAACTTATTTCTACTAATAAAAATCGTATGCACCATTAAAAAAATGTGGGCCAGACATTAGTGGGCTCCTCATTCATTTTCTTCTTTATTCTTAATTAGGATTTTGCTTCGAGTTAGAGTACATGCAAACATGATATGATTGAGATTTCTTTAGCTCTCAATAGACAAAAAATTAGATATGAAAACGAATGTCATAGAAAAACCGTTATTTTGTCTTTCGGTTATTTTGTCTGGGGTTATTTTAATGCAGTTACTTTGTTACGGAGCTGAAGAATTTTGTACGGCCCACTCCATGGGGGGGGGGGGCAACCCGAGTGTTCGCCCAGGGCGGCAAATTTTAAGGGTGGGAATTATGTAAATTTTTATAAAAGTAGGGTGGCAATTTTACAAGTGACGAGTAAAAAAGAAGATTTGCCCGGGGCGGGAAATTTAAAGGGCGGTAATTTTGTAAAAAAAAGAAAAAAAAAGGTCGTCTGTGTAAAAAAAAAGAAAAGAAGGCGGGATTTTCATACCCAGCGACCCAGAAAAAAAAAGGTCACCGATTTTGCAAAGGGACGGAATTATTCCCTTTTGCCCGGGGTGGCGTAAACGCTAGAGCGGGCGCTGAATTTTAAAACATTCGTGTAAAAAAATTCCCATTTTTTGGTAAGGGTAATTCTTTGCTCGTGGCTTATATTTCCACTCTTCTTATTTCGCACACGTTTTATATTTTTATTTTTTTATAATTAATTTTAACACGTCTCGTTTTCCAAAGGTAACAGAATATTTAGATATAAAGCAATATGTAATTACTTGTTATACATAGGGGAGAGGGAGGCAGCTTTGAATATCTTGATTTTTGAAGGCATTTTAATTTGTATTTGTGATTCATTTTTTGTTTTTAAGTTAGTCACATTGCATATAATAACTATCATTTCATTTTAGCGGCAAAATTAATCTGTCGAATTAATAAAAAGGTGTAGTAGCTATTTAAAAAACTAAAAAGTAAATATTTACAAAAATTTTTGTAAGCGATTATTAGTTATATAAGTAACAAATATAAAATTATTATTTTCTCATGTTGATCTGTATAGTATTAGTTTTATATACAGTGTAAAATAATTTGTTGGGTTACAGTTTAGTTTCTATAAAAATTATCATTTTTATAAAACTGGTATTGGAGCAGAATTGAATATATTGAATGGGGTAGATTTGAATAAAACTTTCAAATGTGCTAATGAAAATATTGAAATAGTTTTTTTAACATCTGAAGCTGTTAAACCTTTTCCAAAAGCTGCTGCTCGAAAAGGCACAAAGGGCCGGAAGAAAGTATCTTCACGTATACTAACAGATACTCCCGAAAAGAAACTTATAGAATCTGCATATACAGAGCGAATGAACCGATTAAAAAAGTCCTCATTCCGTCCTTTAGTAACTAAGAAATCATTAAATAAACATAAAAGAATAATGACTGAGTCAAGCATAGAATCAGAGTTAGATGGTAACATATCACAGCACGATGATTCTGACATAGATGCAAGTGATCACCCAGTTGATAAGGAATTTGTGGCAAATTTAGAAGATAATGATCACTTAAACTCTGATAACTTAAATATTGGAGATTATGTATTGGTTCGGTGCCAGTCTGAAAAGAAAGGGAGATATTTGAAATTTATTGGCCAAATTATCGACAAGGATGTAAACCTTTTTTCGGTTTCCTTTTTGAAGAAAAAAACACGTTGTCTTAAATTTTGTTTTCCTGACAAGCAGGACAGATGGTCTGTACCCATCACAAATGTGTTAAAAAAGCTGCCTCCACCTTACCATACTCCAAGTACATCCCGTACAGCGTCTTTGTTAAGCTTTAAATACGATATTATAAAATGTAGCTTAAGTTATTAAAATACTGTTTTTTACTTTTGTTTCATTCACAAAAATTTTTAAAGCCGAAGAGTTATGTTTTCTTTATTTTAGAAAATTCTAATTTTGTTATGTTTTTTATACCTTTATATATTAAAATATTAAATTTTAATTGTTGTAATTTTGGATTGATACTGTGAATAAAATATTATGAATCCTAAGTCATTTTTATCTTATTTAAACTTAACTTTCAAAACTGCCCCCATGTATTTCAAAGCTGCCCCACCAAGGGAGCACATTTGAATAAAATGGAGTTTTTTTTTAAAGTTAATAAAGTTATATTTATGGAGTTAAATTGTGTAAACAGCACTTAAATAGTTTAAATTAAACCTTAAAGAAACTTTGTGTGCAACAATTATATCGATATACCATTTCGTAACAGATTTACATGCAATTAAAAAAAAAACTATCAAATGTGCCCCCCTCTCCCCTAGTTATCTTAATTCAAAATTTAGCAAACACAATTATTATTACCAAGGAAATAGTCAATTTTTTATTGATTAAAAAAGGATAAAAGTTTATATTTGCGGTGTTGTCATATAAAATTTTTGTAAAAAAATAAAAGCATACTGTTTGTATAACGAATGCTCTTGTGAGATGTTCAACAAACTACTTGCGAACAGTTAGAAAAACGTATACGCATCTACATAAAGGAAAAAAATTTGTAGTATTCGCAACTTTCGTATACGTAACTATGCGAACGATTTCAAGAAACGAGTCCAGCGTAAAGATGTCGATTTTAAATCGATTAATCGAAAATCGATTAATCAAAGCTTAAGAAATCGATTCCTTTCTCGATTTTTTTCATTTAAATCGATTCAGCATGAATCGTTATTATCAACGATTGTTGATAACAACGATTGTTTTCTCGTTGTTATCAACCAACCCCTCATATGGCAACTTTTTGAATAAATTTGGTTCATTCCGTGGTATTCGTCCTACATATTCAATTGCATTATTTGCTATAATTATAACTGAAAAGTCTTTAAGCACTCAACGCCTTTACAAGTATAATGTAAGGCGTTTTTACACGATATTACCCATGTACTATCAATTCAAGTTCCTGAACAAAAATTATCAGCTAATTTTATTAAACATTTTAAAATTTCGATTTTTTAGATCAATTTCACAGAATCGATATTTTTTAGCCGATTTTTTTTTTTGTATCGATTTTTTTAATTTCGATTTAAATTGATCCAAAAATTGATCTTTTTTTTGAGAATCGACATCTCTAGTCCAGTTCCAATAAGTATCTATGTATCATTATTTAACGCACTACTTTCTAATAATTATGTATGATGTTCTTTGTTCGTTGCATTAGTTCCTACCAACACGAAATGTTTTCTTGAATCATACGTTATATTATATTAGATACTTCTTCGCCAATATAAACTTTTTTCTCTTATAGTTTTCGAATTATTTTAAAGAATTAAGATAATAAAGTATGGATCTTCTAAATTTTAAAAATTAGTACAATCGAAGCGTACTACAAAAAGACTTCTTGTTTAGCCTACTGATACGCTTAAAATAAAAAAAATATAAACTTTAAAAATGCAAGAATATAATCCAAATTATAAAAAATTTTTCCATTGGGTATAAAAGTATCAATCTTTTGATGCGCCAATTATATATATATATATATATATATATATATATATATATATATATATATATATATATATATATATATATATATATATATATATATATATGTATATATATATATATATGTGTGTGTGTGTGTGTGTATGTGTGTATCGGTAAATAAAGTAGAAAAACCAGTCAATGTTAATTAAAGAAAGATCACTATCACTTTCTTGTATTGTAAGTAGTGAGATTAATAATTCTGCTTTCTTCTTGTAAACAAGATAAATATGACGTTAAAAACTTAACGATTAAAATTCTTTTTTTAGGTTTTATGTAGACATCATTTTAAGATATTTAAAGAATTTTTACCATTTTAAAGAATCAGACTGGCTTATACAAGTAATGCAAGTATAAAATCATTCTAGTTTTGTTGTCGATCGCCTTTAATTTTTATAATTGTGTTTAATAATACAAATTTTGATAATGACAATATTTTTTAAATTTTTAGGCAAATTAAACTGATTTTAGTCTATAAAAACAGCCATATTATTATTATAAAAGAATTTTTCTTCATTGTATGAAAAAATATTTAGGGTAGTTTCGCTTGTTTGCCGTCCAGGGGCCCGTTTCTTGAAATCATTCGCATAGTTACGTATACGAAAGTTGCGAATACGGTAATTGCGTATACATTTTTTTAATCGTTTGCAAGTAGTTTCTTGAACGTATCACAAGAACTTTCGCAGTACAAAGCATATACGTTTATTTTTTACAAAAATTTTATATGACAACACCACAAATGAGTATTTTTGTCTCTTTTTTAACCGACTTCAAAAACGAGGAGGTTCCCTATTCAACCCGTAAGTTTTTTTTGTTTTAAATGTATGTACGCCGATTTCTCCCACATTTCTGAACCAATTTGCGCCATTCTTTTTTTTTTTTTGGTTAGTAGATAAAGTTCTCCAGATGGTCCCATAAAAATTTTGTTGACATTGGTTAAGTGATTTTTTAACCATCTTCAATAATATGAATAATTATGGTGTAATTTTAAAATTTGTTATATGCAAAATTATTTACTTTAATATCTATAGTAACATATTTTTTAATTTATGTTGATCCAATTATTCTACAAATAATTTTCTATCAGTAGGTACCTAATTTAAAAAAAATTTTTGACGACTTGAAAAATTTGCTTGATTTTCATAGATTTTTTATTTTCCTAGTAATTACTACTTTAAATATATTTGGTATGTTCCAAATTTCAAAGAAAAGTCAATATGTGCCAAAAATTATGATTTTTGGACACTGGTATTTTAAAAGCTATTCCACCTAAACGTATGAAATTTGTAATTTAAGAAAAAAAAATTAAAAACATATATTTACATACATGGTTATGGCACAGAATTATTGGGTACTTTCCCGGGAAAATTCCCAAAATCTGGATAAAAACGATTACTTGCAAGTTGCTGTACTATTTTACAAATGCGATTTTAATTATATATATATATATATATATATATATATATATATATATATATATATATATATATATATATATATATATATGTATATATATATATATATATATATATATATATATATATATATATATATATATATATATATATACACCGGTCCCTCAATTTACGTGGATTCAGTTTACGCAGATAAAGAATCGCGTAAATTAAATCCGTCATTATAAAAGAAAAAATACTGGAAATAAAAGCTACTAAAAATTTTAGAGCATTTTATAATACAAATGATGAATATGTAGAAATTTACATCTTAAATTTTTAAAAATATCGTTATTTTCGATATCGATAATTTTCGATAACAAAAAGTAGGTTTTGGCAGTCCGAATATGTTCAGAATACCCATAACTTACTTCGCTTAAGCCTTCAAAAATTTCGTTATTTTTGAGCTACGATGCACCGTTTACGAGATATTTACGATCAATAGTTTACGTTTTCGAAAAGTATTGAAAACTATTTTTTTTGAAAATATTTTATTGGTGACAAAATCAGTTTGACTAATGAGTCTGAATTAATAAATTATAATCAGTTTATGATGAGTAACTCGGTATCGATAATTTTCAATAACGAAAAGTAGGTTTTGATAGTCCCAATTTGTTCGGAATATCCACCACTTGCTTCGCTTAAGCCTTCAAAAATTTCGTTATTTTTGAGCTACGACGCACCGTTTACGAGATGTTTACAATCAAAAGTTTACGTTTTCAAAAAGTATCGAAAACTAATTTTTTTAATAATTAATTATCCGTTTTCTTGGCTTTATTTCTTTCATTATTGCATTTACCTAAATTTTAAATTTTCAGTTTGTTTTTAGAAAAGAATAGAAGATTGATTTGTTTCGAATACAAGAATTATTTAATTTTTTAATGAAAACTCATGATCAATTGTATTTGAAATGAGGTATAAAAGTAATTAAACATATTTAACTGAAAATATTATGTTACTTACTCTTCTTTTCGTCTTACCTAGCTTGTGTAATTATTAGGGTTGTTTCAGATATCCGCATCCGCAAATGCGAAACATCCGCATCAGTTTTGACATCCGCATCTGCATCTGCATCCGCACCATTTTAATGCCGATGCAGATGCGGATCAATAATCGATTCGATTATCAAAGGCCATTAAAGATATGTTTTGAATTCTAATTGTTGGTGTGCGACGATAGTTTTTACAATCTCATCATCCACATTAATACATTAAAAAATAAATTTCTTGGTTTTCAGTTCAGTCAAGAAACCAATTGCACTGTTAGTGTAGTAACATAAAATTTCAGCCTGCTAGAAAGTACCTCTAAATTTTTATGACAGTCTTTATTTTAGTCTATATAATTTGTTAAATCAAATTCAAAGATGTTTCAGTCGATTCAAAGGCTTATAGTATTAACCTTGAGTCATAGTATGTAATTATGTACATTTGAAAATATTGTGAAATTTCAAAAATTGATCGATTTATTCCCTATTTCCAAATAATGATAGCAAAATTTTATTTTAGACAATAAAAAAGGATATTGCTAAGATTTAAAAAAATTTTACAACAGCAGCAAAACTTTTATTTCTAAAGTTCATAACTTAAAACTTAATTATTAATTTTACATTTTTTATAAAAGAAAATTAACAATAAAGCTATTAAATTTCGCTTCCTAGGAAAAATTTAATAAATAATTTTTAAACATCCGCCTGCGCACCCGCATCTGCAGTTGTTTCTCTTCAAAAATCCGCATCCGCATTTGCAGATGTATTAAAATATCACATCCGCAACAATTCTAGTAATTATATAGTAACCTTGGTTTAAAGATTAATTATTTACATTTAGCAAATATTCTTTACTAAGCAGTGCTTTTGATAGTTTAAATCCAAAATAATACGCGAAATAGTAAATTAAAATAAATTTCCACTTTTCGGGAATTTTTCTGGGAATTTACCCCGTTTTTACCCACTTTGGGAATTGTACCATCATGGTTTCTATAAAAAATTTTGAAATAAACAAATATATAAGAAATATTTTATATTATTATAATAAACTAATAAAAATATTTATTTGTTTTTTATTTTCTTTATTTTTACCACTATGTTATCTAAAGTTTCTGTAATTGATTTGAATGTCAGATATATGTACGTATCACGTACGCATGTTTACATATACATGTTGAATTATTTTATTTATTTGTTTATATAAAGTTTCTTTAAAAATAGTATCGGCTTCTAGGAAAGATTACTGTGAATGTGCTCGGCCTTTATAGTGTTAATTTTGCAAGCACATCTGATAACATCTTTTTATACCACGCCCCGCCTGGCTTCAAAATACATGCTATTAATAATTTATTACTTTTTGAAGTTGGGTTTTAAAAAAGCTTTTAATATTAATAGATTTGAGCGTTACTTTATGGTATTCCATATTTGTAAATAAAAATTTTTATTTAAAATTAAAAACAGTTTTCATTGGTAATAGTAATTATGACTGCTAAATTTTAAATTAAGATAAATAATAAACAAATATTTTACTTCGCAAAAATACCACTTTTATTTTGAAACTCCCACTCTTTCCACTCCAATCACTCCCACCCTTTCCACTTCCACATCACAGACCACTCCCCCTTAATAAGTATAGGTAGATAAAATTAGTATATAAGGCATGTAAAGAATGTAATATCTATTCTGTTTGAAAATGAACTGACGGTTCGAAACAATATTGTCACAGTTTCAAAATAAAAGTGGTATTTTTGCGAAGTAAAATATTTGTTTATTATTTACAAATATGGAATACCATAAAGTAACGCTCAAATCTATTAATATTAAATTAAGATAACTATAACAAGTAATTACAAATTGTTTTAGTTGTTTTATATCTAAATATTCTGTTGCCTTTGGGAAACGACACCTGGTAAAATTAATTATATATAAATAAATAATTAATGAATTAATATGAAATGTGTGCGAAGTAAGAGAAGTGGAATTATCCTTACCAAAAAGTGGGAAATTTTCAACCAATTTTTCTACAAAAATGCTTCAAAATTCTTTAGCTTCGTAACAAAATAACTGCGTCAAAATAACCAACCGAGAAAATAACTGTTTTTCTATGAGATGACATTCCTCTTTATACTTAATTTTTTGTCTATTGGGACTAAAAAAATCATTTCATGTTCGAATATATATATACTCTAACTCGAAGATACGTATAAGAACTCGTATAAAAGTTTGTTCCTGTCTTTTCTTTTTGTATCTAATTTTCCTTAAAAAAACCCTAATTATTTAAGAATAAAGAAGAAAATGAATTAGGAGCTCCACTGAAACCTTAACTGGAACTCCTGGTATTTAACCGTCCCCTATTTTTTTAATGGTACATACGATTTTCATTGATAGAGATAAGTGAAAAATGGACAGCAGTTGGGGAAGCATCTCTAAAACCTCATTTTAGAGCAAAAGGTAATTATTTACATTTGAGACTCCTCTTGTCTTGTCCTATACTTATATATCTAATTCTTGGTGTACTTGGTGTCATATTTGGTCACATATTCTTTGTATTTAGTGTTTTACGCATTCAAGGCCTAAAGAAAAGGATATAAAGGATACTTTACTTTCCATGAAAATTAGAAGTATATTTATAATTTATAATTAAAGAAATTAACCGTAGTTATTTTGCCGTTCGGTTCTTGTACGCCGTTATTTTGTCGTTCGGTTATTTTGTCGGCGGTTATTTAGTCACGGAACCAATTTCTTACATAAATGTTTTTTCTTTTTGAATTTTGTATTTAAAAAATTAAATGCATTAATAGCATATAGCCATTTAAAATAGTTTGACTTTTTGATGGTGAAAAAATTTTCAAAATCAATTGGGTACCGTAAAACCGTCTAGGCCCGGACACTTTTTTACATGTTTTAGTATAATTTTATGTTTATACATGTTTCCTTCATAGATATCACCAATAAAAGTATTACCATTAGAAAGAGCGTATATTATTTGTTATAACCCTGACCCATTTGTTTCATTATAAGTAAAAATAAAAAATAATTAGTAAGTGTCCGGGTCTACAACCCAAATCCGTCTTGACCCGGACACTTACTTAAATAATGTAATAACATGCAAACTAACTTCTCCCGTCGGGGTTAGGACAGTGTTTTATATTGTCTGATGTCTTTGAACCTGTCAAAGGCTTCAAAACATTTTGTGGGAAGGGAGAGGGGTCAATACATAGTATGCCTGTCTATAAAGTAAACATGCGAGATGACACCAGAAGGAGGCATAAACCGCGTAATTCTGGTGGGACTATAACGTATGGATAGTGGAAGTTACAGCCAGTGCGAATCGCGGCCATAGTGTAATAAACTGATGTGTCCGGGTCTAAATGGATATATGTATGTGGTGCCATGCACAACACATAAAATTTGCAATTTTCAACAAAACCTATCACCGTGAGATCAACGCAACATAACGACACACCGGATGTGAAAATGCAGAAAACAGCATAATCCACGAGCCAGCTACCGGACGTTCCCTAGACATATTAAAATAAAATACATTTTCTATTTAATACATTTTAAATTATTAGAATCCAACTGCAGGTAAAATGAATAATGAAAAAATTTTTAGCGACAGCCTGCATATAAATTATTAAGAACGAACTAAAAGAAAAGAAAATTGTTCTACATGTTTCAGTCATTTAAATGACCATCTTCAGGAAAATTCGGAAACAGCGATGTGTCAAAGTGCTTATCTAAATGTTTATTAATGTTTATGAATTTACCTATTTCGTATAGGGTCCGTTAATTTTTTGATTCTTTGATTTTTAATTTCTTTTAATTTCGTCTGTCATTTTTGACATCCATTTGATATTTGGAGGTTATGTCCTTTTGATATTATTTTTTCTCAGTTGCTTCACAACTGAATTATTGATTTTTCCTGAAGATGGTCATTTAAATGACTGAAACATGTAGAACAATTTTCTTTTCTTTTAGTTCGTTCTTAATAATTTATATGCAGGCTGTCGCTAAAAATTTTTTCATAATACATTTTATTTGAATATAAAAATAATTTCTATCTCTGTTAAACAAATTTTGCTAAAAAAACATAAAAATTATTATAAATTCAATGTAATTTCACTATATGTGTATTCAGTTTTTGGCCATTTTAATAAATTTTGATAAAGTCTTTTCGTCGTTATGTTCAGATCTTTTTATATTGTCATTTTAATTGTTGTAATAATAATTTTCCTTTAATAAAGTTAACTTAAGTTGAATCTTCGTTTTTCTCAGTCATTACCAAATCAAATCAAATAATTCAAACACGACAATCATAAGTTAATAAAAATAAATAAGTGAAATTATTAAAGTACACAAAACTTAATAAATAAAACTTAAATAAAAGAGGACAAATTAATCAACAAAGACTTTAACTTAAGCCAAAGCTCCGTTTCTGTCGTTTTCGTTAAAACAAAGTGGCGATCCTCATTATTCCAAACGGGATCTCCGGTGTCGTCCGGTTTTAATAAGTTTATTAAAGTTTCGGTCACCACAAATCTGGCGATCCTGCCAGAATAGTTATCCTTCGGTCGACAAAAAGGACAATAAGTGAAAAACGGGACATTGTGAATACAGACTGTGAATTTACTGTGCACTACCAGCTTGTGGAACCAGCCCAGGTCAAGACGGTGTACAAAAGGAAAATAACGAGCAACCAAACATTGTGCGCTACCAGTTTGGAGTCGAACCAGGTCACGACGGTGTACAACAACTGGAAAAACAACAGAAAAACCCGACTACAGAGACAGGTCAAGACGCTGCAACAAAATAGCCGAGCTTGTACAAAGGTAGGTGGATTGTTGATTTTGCTCTCTGCTTTTAAGTTATTTTTCCAATCATGAATCCTGCCTGATTCACAAAATCCACCCCGATCACAATCTCCAGAAGTCTCCGAAGATAACGATGTTCCAGTGGAACACATTCCTATTTCATTCCTTGCGCAAATGGTAACCCCATTCAACGGAAACCCTTCCGAATTACATAATTTCATACAAAACGCCGAAAATGCCCTCAATTTAGCAACTGATTCACAACAAAGAGCGCTAACGGCACTTATATTTTCAAAAGTCTGTTCAGACGTTAAAAATAAATAAAATGCTACAAATATTTTATCATTTTATCATTTAAAAATAAAATTAAAACAAATTTATCAAATAACAGAAAGTCTCACATACTTGCAAGAACAATTAGAAACGTGTAGGCAAAAACCAAATGAATCTATAAAAGAATTTTATTTAAGAATTGAAAGTTTAAATTCAAAAATTATTCAAAAAGTAAAAGAAAATAATATTTCAGAATCATTATTATTAGGAAAGCTAGCACTCATCGAAGAAATGGTATTACGACGGTTTACACACCTTTGTAAACCCGAAATATCAAATATTTTACGCCATAAAATGTATTCCTTGATGAATGAAGCTTTATGCATAGCAAGCGAAGAAGAAGCATTTTTAAATGTTCAAAATCAATTTAAACATCTTAACGTTAATAATTCTCAACCTCGTAAATATTGTAAAATATGTAAACGATCAAATCATAATACAAAGGATTGTAGGAGTAAATCAAATTACCCATCGTATAACAATTCTCCAAATCGATCAAATAATAATAGATCGATAATTAAACAATGCACATATTGCAATTTTAAGGGTCATACTATTGAAGAGTGTAGAAAAAAACAATATAACGAAAGATTAAATAACCCTAATCCAAAAGTAGCACATGCAAACGATCATTTAAACTTAAAAACGCTTGGGTTGACAGAAGCCGCAACAACGAGCAAACAAGCAGAATCGGCTTCACAAAAATTCCAAATGGCCTAATTGATAAAAAATTAATCTTTAATTCTCCACATTCAAAAACTAACGAATTTATTTTCTTGATCGATACTGGTGCAAGTGTCAGTCTGATAAAATTGGATAACATAAATTCAAATTATAGTACTGAAATAGATACAAGTATTAAACCAAATATTAGCGATATAACAGACGACGTAATACAACCTTACGGACTTGTTTCAATCTTTTTGACTAAAAATAATTTTAACTTTCATCATTATTTTCATTTAGTAGATAGCGATAAGGTCCCATTTCACGGAATAATTGGTTCTGATTTTTTGGCAAAATATAACGCAGTTATTGATTATAAAAATAATTTAATTTCTCTCGATCCAATAACTAATGTTTTCCAAATTAATATTGATCCTGTACGAAAACAAGAAATTATTAAAATTTTAAAGACAGACGGACTTACAGAAATTGAAAAACAAAAATTAGAAAATACTGTTTTACAGTTTCATACTACTGTAAAATTAGATGACGACCCACCAGGTTGTACACAGAAAATCGAGCACGAAATTAAATTAATTGACAATGTACCAATTAAAAACAAAATTTACCCTCTTCCAAAAAAATTAAGGGACGAAGCACAACGACAAGTAGATGAATTATTAAAAAATGGTATTATTCGTAAAAGTAAAAGTCCTTATAATTCACCCGTCTGGATAGTCGATAAAAAATTAGATTCTTCAGGTATCCAAAAGTATCGGATGGTTATTGATTATCGGAAGTTAAATGAAAAGACCATCGCCAATAACTACCCTATTCCACGTATCGATGATATTCTAACAAACTTAGGCGGAAACAAATATTTCAGTGCACTTGATTTGGCAAGTGGTTTCCACCAAATTCCTGTAAAAGAAGAAGACATTCCCAAGACAGGTTTCACTGTCGGAAACGGCCATTTCGAATTCCTAAAAATGCCATTCGGATTAATCAACAGTCCTGCTACTTTTCAAACCCTTATGAATGAAATATTTCATAAACAAATCTTAGAAAATAAATGCATGTGTTACCTGGATGATGTAATTGTATTAGGTAAAATTTAGATGAACACATACAATATCTCTCTGAAATATTTAGTATATTAAAAGAAAACAATTTAAAAATTAATATGGATAAATGCGAGTTCCTTAAACAGGAATTAAAATACCTAGGCCATATAATTTCCTTAGAAGGAATCAAGCCGCAGGTTGAAAAAATAGATAAAATATTAAAATTAAATGAACCAAAAAACATTAAACAATTGCAAAGCTTTTTAGGTATCACAGGATACTATAGAAAATTTATTAAAAATTATGGACAAATAGCCAAACCATTAACTAATTTATTAAGACCATTTAGTCTCAAAAACGGACGTTAAACGCATTATTATTATTATATTATTATAACTAATTTATTAAAGAAAGATCAAAAGTTTAATTTTGATAATAATTGCAAACAAGCATTCGAAACTTTGAAAAATAAAATAACTTCAACACCAATCTTAAAATATCCTGATGAAAATAAAATGTTTTCAATTACCACGGATGCATCGAACGATTGCGTGGAAGGTGTCCTTACACAGCAATATGACGGGATTGATATGCCAATTGCATATTACTCCAGTACATTAAATCAGGCTGAGAGGAACTACTCTGTAATTGAACGCGAGTGTCTTGCAATTATTAAAACAATTAAAAATTTTCACCATTTCTTATACGGTCGTGAATTTTTAATAAAAACTGATCATCGTCCTTTGGTATGGCTAAACTCCGTAAAGGATCCTACGAGTAGATTGGTACGCTGGAGGTTAAAGTTACTTAATTATCAATATAAAATTCAATACACCCCAGGCAAAACCAACTACACAGCGGATACTTTAAGTCGTCCAATATTAGTAGCTATATTAAATAAAGAAAAATCCTTCGAAAATTTCCAAAGATTTAATAAAACATATAACCCTAATATAAAAATTAATCGAGGTAATGACATAAATAATATTAAATCACTAATAATACCAATTACAAAAGATCTTCAAATAAAAGAAGAATTAAAAACATTTATTCTAAATAATTTTAATAAAAATGATATTACAAATGCTAATATCGGTCAAATAATACAAAAGATAAAAACAATCAAAGTATAATTTTATTAATATTAAAACATAAAATAAAAGATAAACTAAATCTTAAAATATTATATCAAGCGTTAGAAGAAATATCTTTAACATCCGAAAATAATACAATTATTAATTTAAAATATATCGATAAAACAATAAGTGAAAAATACGTAAATAACTTACTATCGCATCATTTCAACGACGAAATCGAAATAATCGATATAAATAATATTGGTTTTTCTTCACTATTAACTGAAGAGGAAATCCAAGAAGCATTAGAAAAAGAATTAGGTGTAAGCAGTAATAAAATTGAAGAAGATTTAACAGAGGAAGAAATACAAGTAATATTAGAAAAAGAATTAAACGAAATTCAACAAGAAAATATGGACAGTGAAACTAACAATCATCAAATTAACGAAGAACCAATACCAAGCACTTCAGGTATGAATAACGCAATCGAAACGATACCGATAGATGAAGAAACAAGTGATAAAGAAATTGTTAATGAAGAAATCACTAATGAAGAAACAGTTAACGAAGAAATAAATAATCAAGAAACAAATAATGAAGAAACAGTGGAAATTATCATCGTCAGAACAGAAGCGGAAAAACAACAATTACTACGCCAATACCATGATTCACCATTAAGAGGTCACCCAGGTATTGCCCGCACATACAGCGAACTTCGACAAAAATACTTTTGGAAAGGTATGAAAACATACGTTGAAAAATACATCAAGAATTGTCCCATATGTCAAAAAACAAAAACAACTCGTATTGGAAAAGCACCAATGGTAATTACCACAACAGCAAAGAACTTCAATGACGAAATTTCAATGGATTTTATAGGCCCACTTCTGGTAACAAGGAATCAAAATAAGTTCATCCTTACGATCCAGGATAATCTGACAAAGCACCTTCAAGTTTATCCACTTCAGGATAGAAAAGCAGAAACAACAGCAATCTATTTCCTGAAATATGCAAGCACATTTGGTTTTCCGAAGTCCATTCTAACGGATCAAGATCCTGTTTTTACCAGCTCCGTCATCAAGGAAGTCAATAAATTATTCAACATCAAGCAGAAGACCACATCTCCATATCATCCTCAAACAAATGGTTCGCTAGAAAGAACACATTCGTACATTGAAAATTATTTAAGATCATATATCAACACTGAAATGAACGACTGGGATGAAATGCTGTATTTAGCTACATTTTCATTCAACACCCACAAAAATCGCTCCACTGACGAAACACCATACAAATTTGTATTTGGAATCGATCCGAATATTCCAACATTGTTTGAAAGAAACAAAAATGCAAAAACATATCAAGAATTATCACAAGAAGTGCAAGAAAAAATCAAGAAATTACGATTAGTTGCAAGAGAAAATTTAAAACAAAGCAAAATCAAAAATAAAGCTCAATACGACAAGCAAATAAAAGTAAGAAATTTTCAAGTAGGAGAATACGTCCTAGTAAAAGAAGGCCAATCCGCTCCAGGGAAATTATCCTGTCGCTACAAAGGTCCATTTAAAATCATATCTGTCCATCTTGATACTCACACAGTTAAAGTTAGATATAGAAATACAAATAAAACATTCCACGAAAATAACCTGAAACCTTACGTTTCAGATGGCGAAGTTATCAACGTTGTTACCAATACTACTGCTTGTACACCAAACGACGGCAGAAATACAGGTGGTACAAATTAACACCTCGCCGGGAATTTTATTCAAGAAACTAGGGGACGCGAAAATATGTAATCAAAAATTCACACTAATGCACTACATCAATACAACTACGTTCGAAGAAAATTTAGAAAAGGCTCAAGAATACTATCACAAATCTTATATTTTCTGCAAAATGATACCAAGTAATCACTCCAACGCCGGGACTTGTAAATTACAACAAAAATTATTAGTACAGCAAATGGAAGAAATTAAAACTTTAATCAAAACTATTCAAGCTCATCACGTACGTAGACGAAGAGGACTTTTAAATGTAGGTTCTAAAATACTAAAATGGCTGATAGGATCACCTGACTCGGATGATGCAACATTCTATACAAATTCAATAAATTCTATTATTAATGATAGGAAAACAACGCATATATTAATGAAAGACCAAATAAAAATTCTATCAGAAACAATGAATACTTTAAATAAAACATTAAATACTATTCAAGACGCGGAACAAGAATTAAATATTAATATTAAAACTTTTAATCAATACATATCTAATTCTTCTAGCATAATTAATCGCAATTCACTTGAAATCGAGCTTTTAGACCATTTATTGTTAATAAAACAAATAAATGATTTGAATTTAAAACAATTACAATCTTATAGTATGACACTAACATTAATAAGACATGGGATAATTGATTACAATATAATTACTCCTATAAATCTTATGAATGAATTAAGTCAAATTTCTTCTCTTGAATTACCAATTAAAGTTAGCACAGAGACTATTGAAAATTATTATAAATTAATGGAAGTTAAAGCTTTTATGACTAATAACATTTTAGTAATTTTATTAAAAGTTCCAATAGCGCAAATTACTGAATACAGTTTATATCAAGCATTTCCACTTCCAACACCATTACAAAATTCCTCACAAGTATCCTATATTACCATAGATTTTCCCTACATAATATCCAGCAGAGGAAAGTCACAATTCGCTACTTTAAAACAGCTCGATCCGTGTACACTAGTCAATGATGTGTACATTTGTAAAAATATCGACACACTACAAAGAAGAACCGACAACATTTGCGAGTTAGAAATGTTCGATCTTCAAGAAGCATCCATTCCCAGGTCATGCAAGAAAACTACCATATACGCACAGTCCGAAGTCTGGAAACAAATATCCCAAAATCAATGGTTGTTCATCTTATCAAAACCGACAAAGGGAACCGTACTCTGCACACAGTATCCAGATGAAGAAAGAAGCCTACATGGAATAGGACTTCTCAAAATTCCAAACAACTGCCGCTTCATGACACACAACGTCGTACTACAGCCCGAAATGTCAATCAAAAACCTATCCGTCTACATACACATTCCCGCAGTCGACATCCTGGAAGATGATTGCTGCAAATATTTACACAAAGAAGAGGCCCTAAAACCACAATACTTAAAGCCCATAAAATTAACAAATCTGGACCTCAACGAAGTTAAATACACTCAACATCAATTGGAGAAGATGGACGAAAATCTTCAAAGCCAGTTAAACAAACCATTTATAATCAAGTACGAAAACGTTATTTACAATTGGTTATGTTATATTGGTACGGGAATCATAGCTGTGCTACTACTCTACTACTTTTATAAATATGGAATATTCAAAGTAATAGCGACGTTACTATCAAGATTATTCAAATGCCTATGCCCATGCACCAAATCGGGAGGCAACACATTTAATTTTTACAATTGCCTATTCGGGGAGAACCGGGGGAATCAAGTCCAGCCATACAATCACGAAGTGGTCTTCGAGCCCAGCAGCCAAACAGTACTTTTGAAGGACCGAAGAATCCAAACTTCAGCATCATGCGTATCTGGACGCCGTCCCATTCGCCCAGTCAAATTCTAAGGTCCCGCAGGAACCTTTCTAATGGGGGAGGAGTGTGATGCCATGCACAATACATACAATTTGCAATTTTCAACAAAACCTATCACCGTGAGATCAACGCAACATAACGACACACCGGATGTGAAAATGCAGAAAACAGCATAATCCACGAGCCAACTACCGGACGTTCCCTAGACATATTAAAATAAAATGCATTTTCTATTTAATACATTTTATTTGAATATAAAAATAATTTCTATCTCTGTTAAACAAATTTTACTAAATAAACAAAAATTATTATAAATTCAATGTAATTTCACTATATTCAGTTTTTGGCCATTTTAATAAATTTTGATAAAGTCTTTTCGTCGTTATGTTCAGATCTTTTTATATTGTCATTTTAATTGTTGTAATAATAATTTTCCTTTAATAAAGTTAACTTAAGTTGAATCTTCGTTTTTCTCAGTCATTACCAAATCAAATCAAACAATTCAAACAAGACAATCATAAGTTAATAAAAATAAATAAGTGAAATTATTAAAGTACACAAAACTTAATAAATAAAACTTAAATAAAAGAGGACAAATTAATCAACAAAGACTTTAATTTAAGCCAAAGCTCCTTTTCTTTCGTTTTCGTTAAAGCAAAATGGCGATCCTCATTATTTCAAACGGGATCTCCGGTGTCGTCCGGTTTTAATAAGTTTATTAAAGTTTCGGTCACGACATGTATATAGCATGTATTTATATATATATATATATATATATATATATATATATATATATATATATATATATATATATATATATATATATATATATACATCGAATATAACTTCAAACATCATTAAATGATACGCGATAAAATTCTGAACACATACATATCAAAATTAAAACAATATGACAATTATGACGAAAATTACATGTCTAAGTTAGACACACATTTTATTTCTTTGAAAAACTGAAGAATAGTAATCCTGTAAAATGAGATAGTAAAAGTTGAAATCCGTAGTTTTTATTGGTACAGCTGTTTAGAGGATGTTTTTCTCTCTCTAATGACGTCAAGAACAAATGTTTATTGTAGCAGGTTAATGTAGAAACTACTTACTTTGAAGATTGGTGCAAAGTGTCCAGGTCTAGACCCCCTGTTCGAGTCTAGACGGTTTTACGGTAGTTCATTTTTATACCCATCTAAAATAGTTTAGCTTTCTAATACGTTGTCCACACCTAAGTAAGTAGATTAGTAGATTAGTAGTTAGTAGAACAACTTAGTAACTTAGTAAAACAACAATAGGTATTCGTTGGTGTAAAGTAGTAAAAATAATATATTGCCTCCAATAAACGAAACTCTTACATTAAATTTCAACAAGAAAAGAAAAAACATACACTGTTAAAAAAAAGTAAGTGGTTGATTTTTAAACAATTAATTTAACATGAATATTTTTATTTTTTTTTATTTATTCATTTATTTATTTCTTTAAAAACTTACGTTAAATTATTTTATTTTCACAGTTTTATTTTTACTACGAAAAATTTGTAAAATTTCGGAATATTTTTTTGCTATATTTTTTGCTAATACTATAATATGTAACTATCAAAAACGTATTTGGAAACGTATTTTAACAGTGTAGATATATTTAAACAAAATTCATACACTGACTGAATTTTTATCACCTTTTTAGTATTCCGTACCAAAACGGAACACTTACGTAATAATTTTACTCTCCATCCGCCTATCAGAGGCGATTTGCTGTGAAACTATTCGACATAACAATCTGAAATTTAGCATAGAGGTAGAGAGTGGTGGCCCAATTATAGATGTGCAGCTAAATAGCCTTTTTAGGGGTTATTTTTAAGAGATAACTTGAAGAGGTATAGAGTTAATACACTTTGTGTGGAATTATTGACGTCTTACAGCGTAGTATCAGAGGTAGTCATGGTCGCTGGCGCACGTGTTATACCACCAATGACCGTAAACCGGTTAAAAATTAGAGAACTTTAGTCGCGACATGTATATTCTAAAAGTTAATTAGATAATTTTGATTCTGCCATACATAAATGGTTCATTTCCGGCCTGAGATATAACCTGATAAAAACCATGTCCCTGCCACTTGTTTTCAAAGACGAATTTTTATTGTCATATTTTATTGCAATAGTCCGTATACTAAATATAAATAGGACATGTCAGCCATTTTTTATCAAATAAATGTCAAAATTAATTATCATATATTTGAGTACGTAATTATTGTTACTAAGTTATGTGTTAGTGAACAATTAAAATTTTTTAATTTAATCATTCTTTCTATGTTGAATTAAATGACTTTTTTCAATATTTTATTTTATTCCAATTTATTTTAGGTGAACTTATGATGAAAAATAGCGAACTTTGAGAACTCGTGACCCGATTTTATTTTAGACAGTATACGGACTCTACACTCCAAATATATATATATATATATATATATATATATATATATATATATATGTCTTTTTCGTCACTTATATATATATATGTCTTTTTCGTCACATATATGCTTCGTCACTTTCTAATCTAAATAATTTCCGTTTTCTTGGCTTTATCTCTTTCATTTATGCATTTACGTAAATTTTAAATTTGCAGTGAGTAGTGGATTTTGGACAGTTCTGAGCCAATCCTGTAAGGATTAAGATACGTATAGCATACCCTTCGTGTATACGTACATATAGTGATAGCGTACTCTTTGAGAAGTGGTACGTACAGAGTACATGTAGAATACTTTGCTACCTAACTTTCGTCAGCAGCTGAATGAGTGATGCAACAATATTCTGTTCAACTGAGTTTTCCCTGGGATCAAGTTTAATGTTACAAAAAGGGTTCATTATAGTAAAAATTGTCAATTTCTGTTAGTGAAACGTGAATCGCTCAAAAAATCGGGAGGTGGGGAGGCGGCCGCGAAACGCCCATATTGCTACTACTTCGATTCATCAAAAATGAAGACAGTTTTGGAATTAGAAATTGGATACATATCATTGCTGGCAATGATATATATCAAAAGACGCTAAAGGCATCAGTCAACAAGTCATATTCACTTTAGTTAAAATAACATAATTAACGTGAATTGTCCTGCAGTATACATAATGAATTTTGAAATTTTTTTTCGAAAACTAAGCACCTTATAAAAAAAAGGTATTAAGATTTTTTGTTTAACTTTTTGTGGCCTATCATCAGTTTTACAACGGGGCGGTCTTTACAGTCTATATATATATATATATATATATATATATATATATATATATATATATATATATATATATATATATATATTAGACTGGGCCAAAAAAAATCGACTATTTGTTTTTCGAAAGTTACTCCGAAAATATTGTTCGGGATGACAAGAAAAAATTATTGTGAAAGTTAAGCCCCTTAATATTAACATTAAGGGGTCTATCATCGCTATTTTCTTTTTTTTTTCCTTCAACTCATTTTTTGCTCAAAACTTTTAAACTGTCGACCTAAAAGAATTTAGCAATACATCATCTTAAAGGAAATTAAATTCTCTACAGAAAAGGTCTGATTGCAAATTTTCGTCAAACAAGTCGTTTCCAAGTAACCATCCCTTGAACATTCAACTGTTTTTGCGATTTGACTTTTTAACTTTGGAATTTTTTAACTGATGAACAAATCAATACTCAGCAAAGATCGATACATATTTTGAAAGAAAATTGAACGCTCTACAAGAATAGTCTCAGACATTTTTTTGATAAATCCACTCCTTTAAAAGTTATTCAAGGTTAAAGTAGGAGATAAAAGAAAATTTCCGTTTTTTTTTGCTTTAAACTTAATTTTTTTCACTCGATTGAAAAATTTGATATTCTAATAATAATATGGTTTAATGTTTGTTTCTGAGACTTTTTTGTCTATAACAGACGCCACCCACATCATTGTTTGTATCTTTATTAACAATACAATACTTTTTTTACGTTATACAACTGTGGTGCGAGTGGAGGACAAGAAAAGTGGCGGGGGGGGGGGGCTAGGATTTGGAAGGTGTGCGTCTGCAGTCGACTCTTTTAATGAAACTATGCCGATATTCATCTGTAATTGTAAAGAGAAACTGTAGAAATCCTTCACGAGCATAGCCGGTCACGGGATTCGAATCCTCGACCTATCAGTCAAAGTACCAGTGCCTAAGCATGCTCGACCATTTCGCTGGTAAATTTGACATTCTATATTGACGATGGTTTCTATTTATTAATATTACTAATAAATTAAATTTAAAAAGATATTTTTTAAGAAAAGCTTTTATTTAAAAATTGGGCTAAAAAGTATAAAATAATTTTTGAGTAAAATTTGAAGCAATATGCAATATAATTTATAAAAGCTTGAGGCGTTTAATTAAGTTTGGTAATTATTGAGAAGTAAAGTAGCTACTTACAAATAATTAATGATAACGTCTCAAGATTTTATAAATTATATTACATATTGCTTCAAACTTTACTCAAAAGTTATTTTATACTTTTCAGCTCAATTTTTAAATAAAAGCTTTTCTTAAAAAATATCCTTTTAAATTCAATTTATTAGTAATATTATCAAAAAATAGAAACTATCGTCAATATAGAATATCAAATTTACCAGCGAAATGGTCGAGCATGCTTAGGCACTGGCACTTTGACTGGTAGGTCGAGGATTCGAATCCCGTGACCGGCTATGCTCGTGAAGGTTTTCTGCAGTTTCTCTTTACAATTACAGATAAATATCGGCATAGTTCCATTAAAAGAGTCGACTGCAGACGCACACCTTCCAAATCCTAGCCCCCCCCACTTTTCTTGTCCTCCACTCGCATCACAGTTGTATAACGTAAAAAAAGTATTGTAATAAGTATTGCATTGTTAATAAAGATACAAACAATGAGGTGGGTGGCGTCTGTTATAGACAAAAAAAGTCTCAGAAGCAAACATTAAACCATATTATTATTAGAATATCAAATTTTTCAATCGAGTGAAAAAAAACGCCGTGAGCAGCGGGGCCCCATCACGGTAGTCGAATTTTCCCCTTCATCTTCGGTATTGAAAGTCTACAACCGAATTGTCATTTTGTTGGTTTCAAAACTGGTGATGAGTGTTCGGTTGATCGAGGCTTTAAAAAAAAAGGTTTCAAGTATTTAGGGGCTGTATCTCAGTAAATTTCAATTCTGTGCCGAAAACAGGTAGCAGAAAAAAAACCAACAAAATTCGTACGAGGACATTCCTGCCCATGTTTATCCGCTAATTGCCTTTATGTTTTAGTTTTAAATATTATAAAAAAGGAACTTAAATAGTAAACTGGAAGGCTTTTATGAAGATATTTTTTCTTTCCAAAAAAATCCAAAATTTCTATTTTATAAATAATAAAAATCTAAAATTCCTAATTTATAAATAAACAGTGACTTTAATAACATTTTTAAATTACTTAATATGTATGTATTTCATTTGTCATAAAAGTAAGTTCACTTATTTTTAAATTTTTTAAAATTAGTATTCGCCTACTTGTATTTAGAATAAACATAATGCTTTTAAAACACATTTAACAATAGCATTCAATTCCGATGTAAAAATGGGAGAAGTGGGGGGAAAAGTAATGTGGACTCCCTACAAGGTACTAGCTGGATACTAACTGAATACACGTACAAAATTTCAGCCCTCTAGGTTTCCTTAGGGAGTCTCTAGACGTGTTAGAAAACAAGCAAAAAAATTAAGGAAATATTGGCGTAAAAATCGTGGGGGTAAGGGTTAAAAGTTGAAACCTCCAAAAAACAGTGTCTAGCTATTAGCTTAACCTGTACACAAAATTTCAGCCCTCTAGGTTTATTTGGGAGATTTTGACCCGAACGAAACTGTTAAAAAACAAGAAAAATCATGTTCTTTTGGGTATAAAAATGGTGGGGGTAGGGGTTAAAAGTCGAGACCCCCAAAGGGCACTCCCTTGATACTAACTCAATCCAAATACAAAATTTCAGCCCTCTAGGTTAATTCGGGTGACCTGTGCGAGTGGTACAAACTTCGAAAACGTCAAAAAAGCATGAATTTGTAGCTTAAAAATGAGGGGGGTGGGGGTAAAATATTAAAACCTTCAAAAAGTACAACCTTGGTATGAACTCTATCAACACACCAAATTGCAACCTTCTACGTTAATTCTGGGGGGCTGGGGGCGTGTTAGATCCAGCGAAAATTTTTTTTTCCCCCCTACTCCCTCCAAATCATCCTAGGAAACTGAATTTTGGATATGTTGTAGATAATTGACCGAAACATTATTTCCAACCGGTTTGGAAAATTTTTATTGCTTTGCCGCCCCCCACCACCCCCTTAAAGGTCGGGTCAGAAAAAAAATTTGCCCAAAATTTGACCCCACTTTGATAGTATGAGGTGCCTCGAAAATGAGCCCCATTTACCAAATTTCATCTCTTAACTTCCATAGGGGGGCCCTACACAAATTAAAAGGTGGCGGGAATATATATATATATATATATATATATATATATATATATATATATATATATATATATATATATATATATATATATATATATATATATATATATATATATATCAGACATTTTTTTTCTACATATTCGTGTTCTACGGGTCCGAAAACGGATAGCGCCCCTACTCTCGCCTCTCGCAGCTCTTATCGTATAGACTGTATAAGTCTAATTTTTCGGAGAAAATTCGACTAAAAATTAAGTTTAAAGCAAAAAAAAACGGAAATTTTCTTTTATCTCCTACCTTAACCTTGAATAACTTTTAAAGGAGTGGATTTATCAAAAAAATGTCTGAGACTATTCTTGTAGAGCGTTCAATTTTCTTTCAAAATATGTATCGAACTTTGCTGAGTATTGATTTGTTCATCAGTTAAAAAATTCCAAAGTTAAAAAGTCAAATCGCAAAAACAGTTGTATGTTCAAGGGATGATTACTTGGAAACGACTTGTTTGACGAAAATTTGCAATCAGACCTTTTCTGTAGAGAATTTAATTTCCTTTAAGATGACGTATTGCTAAGTTCTTTTAGGTCGACAGTTTAAAAGTTTTGAGCAAAAAATGAGTTGAAGGAAAAAAAAAGAAAATCGCGATGATAGACCCCTTAATGTTAATATTAAGGGGCTTAACTTTCACAATAATTTTTTCCTGTCATCCCGAACAATATTTTCGGAGTAACTTTCGAAAAACAAATAGTCGATTTTTTTGGCCCAGTCTAATATATATATATATATATATATATATATATATATATATATATATATATATATATATATATATATATATATATATATATATATATATATATATATACATATATATATATATATATATATATATATATATATATATATATATATATATATATATATATATATATTATATTATATATACATATACTGTAACTCTCGAACAAAGTATCCAATCTTTACGAAATTCAAGAGAGAGAAGGTCAAACGTCACAATGGCTTCGGTAAGTTCGTCAGCCAGATACGTCCGATTTTCAGAAGCCAAAATTTTGGCCATTTTTAGTGGCTTTTTGCAAAATTTGGCCAGAATGCAAAAATTTTTTAAATTTTTTTTTACACCATCGAAAAGAGCGTAAAAAATTGCATAAGGCAATCTTTTAAAACTGTTCTAAGTGAACCAGCTTTTGAGAAATATTAAGAAATTTGCTGAATATTTTTACAATAAATAAATGTTCCATCGTTATTATCATTACCCGTGAAAAAATGATTGGATCTAATTGGATATAAATATATCAGATCCAATCGGATCCTAAAATTGGCCCTATCTAACTGGATATGAATTACCGGGTGAATTTTTAAATCTTGGATCCAGTTGGATCCAACATGAGCGCAAATTATTTTTATTATGTCTTTTCAACTATCTCTCTTTATTTTTATATGTACTATACAACATTTCCTGTAAATTATCTTACCAGCTATGTATTATAGTCTCAAAAGACCGTCAGAAACTGAAGTGAGGGGAACACAAATTGTATTATTTCTATAGTTACCAACCAAACCAAGTAATTATGCTTTTATATGAGTGAGTGAGTAAACTTCTATTTATTAATATGATAGACAAAGATAAATGCAAATGTAGATAAAAAAGTTCTTTTTAGCTTGCGCCCATAATATAACCATTTTTTTTATTGTAAATGTTGACTCTTGTGGGATTCGATCACTGTTCATGCTGAAGGTGTAGAATGTGACGTCATTTTTGAAAGAATCAACATCTCTTAACGACTGGGCTACGCTATCCTTGTTTATATTTGTCATTATATTATACTATGTATATTTACATATAATAAATTAGTAAACTTAATAAATTGTTAGAATTTTCATAACCTTTTTATTTTTAAATTAATACCTAATAAAAAATTACTGTTAATATTAACAAAAATAAAAATTATTTTAACAATGAATTTATTAATGGCAAAATTTTAGATTTAATCATTATTATTAGACTTGAAAAGTAAAATAAGAATTTTTCACTATATTTTTATCAGTTAAATATCAGCAATTATAAATTACTATATATCAGAAATTATCAGGATATATTAAAAACAGGAATTGATATCAAAAAAAGGCGAAATGTAAGTATTAATTTGATACTGACATCACGGAAAGCTTAATAATTTTATCCTGAAAGCTGTAACAGTGTTTTTTTTTTTTTTGTATGTGTGAGAGGACTTTTATTTTTTATTTGAAATTTTTAAGTACTTTATTTTTTTAAAATAGGTGGTAATCCTGGTTGTCTTACAGCTTTCAAGTTACTAGGAACCAGCCCGTTGTAAATAAACTTAATTTTACGTTAAAATTAGTGGTCATTGCTAATAACAATAACGCATACACGATCTATTGTCAAGCGAAGGATTTATAATTATCCCCTTCTCGTAGAATTAACCCCTAATCATCCCTGATAGCTCCCCTGACAGCTCTTTAAAAAAGAGCAACATCGCTAATTTAAATTTTTGATCTACATATATAGTCCATGTTTTACACTTTTCGAAATATTTCCCTGGCGGAAAAAAATTTCTGAAAAACTATGATAAATTCTATAAAAAATTATGAAACTCTATGAAACAGTAAATTATTAAAAAATCATATTTTTTCATAGAAAATCATAAAAAATGAACACGGCTTTAATGAAAAATTATGCATTCTTCTAAAACATTATGATTATGAGTTATGAATCACTATGAAAAAATATGAATATCTATCACATCTGAATATCTGAAAATCTATTATCTCTGTTTTTTAACGATAATTTCTGACAAACGATGAATTCTTCTGAAAATATATGATAATAAATTATGATCATAAAAAGGTCCAAGATATGTTTTTCATAATTTGTCATAATTTTTTTTATAGTTTTCCGTTAGGGTTGACAATTTCGCTCTAATTTTTGAAGGACAATTTCCCCTATTTAAATTGTTTTTCTATCGAAATATACCTATATAAAAATAAACTTTTAGATTTGCAATAAAATATTATGTTATACTGGTAAAAAGCCTTCATTTATTCATGAATCCTTATTTTAATTTTGAAAGTTCTTATTAAGTAGGTCATTTAACTTAAAGTCCTATTTTAATTCATAAACCTAAACAGCATGTCAAATTAGATTTGATGATCGTTCATTAAGAAATAAAATAACAGATACAACTGGACTTGACAAATAAAATTAAAAATCAAATTCAACTGGACCTGTTTAATCTAATCAAAATTAAATTATCAGATCCAATCGGATCTGCCAAATAACAAAAAAATTAAATATCAGATCTAATTGGATCTGAAAAATAAAGAAAAATAAAATGCCAGATCTAACTGGATCTAATTCGATCAATAATTGGATCTACTTGGATACAATTGGATTTAGCCAGTTTAAAAAAAAAAAAAAAAAAAAAAAAAAAAAACATCAGATCCAATTGAATAAGCGAGTTAAAAAATTTTATCTATTTGGATCAAATTAGATTAAATTGGATCAAAAATTAGATCCAATTAGATCCAAACGGATTAAATTGGATCCAATCATTTTTTCACGGGTACAATAACAATATTTATATCTGTTTTATTTTTAAAAATAAAAATAAACTAACTTTTCAAGAACACGTCATCACCGATTTTGAAAATGTGTTTACTTACTGTCAGAGAGCTAAACTATTTTAGATGGATATAAGTTATGTTATATGAGGTCTGCTAGTGTCCGGCGGTCCCAAAAGTGCCAAAAATACAACTATCGAACCGATTTTGAAAATTTTTTCACCTTTTAAAAGTCAAATCTTCTAAATGCATATATGCTATATGAGATTAGCCAGGGTCCTGGGGCCCCAAAAGCGCTAAAAATTAACTACTTAACCGATTTTGAAAATTTTTTCACAGTTAGAGAGCTAAACTATTTCAGATGGATACAGGTTGTTGTATGAGATTCGCCAGTGTCCAATCTTTGGAAATTCACTATGTTATGCAGATGCTGCGACAGGGGTATCATATTTTTACTTCGAACATTTTATAGAAAGCTAAAATTAAATTCGAAATATTTATTTTTAAAACATTTAATCAACTTCTTCCACCTCTGAAATTACATTTATAATATAAATAGATGTATACCGTTTATCCCATTTTGATAACTTTGCGAATAAAGTACCACAAAAACTTTATAACTCAATAGCACATTACAAGGGTACATATGACCGAAGCTGTTGCGTACCAAAAACCAATAAAAAAAAAAACTTTATTCTAATTCTAGAATTGCTTAAAAAAACCAAAAAAAGGAGGAAGTCATTTTTATTTTAATATGTATATTAATCTTAGAGATAATGTAAAGGAAAAAAGTATGAATCAGGGTTTAGTTTAATTTTCGAGTAAATAACTCAACTAAATTTAGGCATTAATTTTATTTCAAATAAGATATAAAATCATTTAATAAATTATTTAATACAATATGAACTTAAATGCTTATACTCTGGCGCACACACGTACTTTGGCACTCTATTTAAGTACGCACAGTGTTGCACTCTCATATTAAATGGCAATTTTTTGATTGATTACGTTTAAATCCGTTCAAGTCGTCTGTGACTTCAACTTTGTAATTCAAAATATCAAAAATTAAACAATTTTGATTCACGTATGTACTTTTTAAACTATTCGTATTAATAGAAATTTTAAAGAAGGGTATTTTTTAGATACTGTATATCAACAAGAAGCTCAATGAATATAAATTTCTTTTTAATTTTTTTTTTTTTTTTTTTTTTTTTCAAAACAATATGTAGTTTTTATAAATCATATTAAAAAAAATAATAAAATCTTAATAGAGAATAGATTATTGTACATAATCTTATGATGCACGAGAACTTAATTTTCGTAATACGCCTATTCCCTGGTCTTCGTACTCTTGTTTGCTTATCCAAAATTTATCTTTATCTTTCATTACTTCTGCTAAAACAGCACCACCTATAAAAACCATATCTTTACGTCTAGGAGGATCTTCAATGCGAATTTTAAATTTCTGGAACAAAAATAATTTTATTTTTATTATAATGAATTACAAGGGCTTAAAAATGATTATGTAAGTTGACAGAGGCGTAACTACAATTTTTGTGCCCTGGAGCGATTTGGACTCAAGCGCCCCCGCCTCAAATGTCTATTTTTTCCCAAAAACACGGTTGATGAGCAAAAAAATTCCATTTTTTATAAGAAACAGACCCTGAGGCCTGAGAACTGAAGGAAGAAAATATTTCCCTTTTGCGACCATATTTTTCCCTATTACGCTCTTTTTTGTCATGCGCCCTGGGGCGACTGCTCTACTGTAGTTACGCCTCTATAAATTGATCTGTATAAAATTGGAATTCAGAGCACTAATCTATATAAATTTTTGCTAAATAAAATATTTGTTTTATTATTTACAAATATAGAATACCATAAAGTACTCTCAAATCAGTGAATACTTACGGATAATTTAGCTGTGTCATTTTTCAAAACTCGTTCAAGATAAAGTTGTTTAATCTCTCTTTCTAAACGTGATGGCAGTCCAGGATACATGGTTGAACCACCACTTAATACAATATGTTTATACAATTCGGGTCTCATGTCAATATCGGCAGCTTGAATGGTATTGAAAACCAGTTCAGCAATACCTTGACCCTCCACACTTATTAAATGCGGTTGAAAAAGAGCTTCAGGTGCTTCAAAACGCTCCCCGCCAACTTTAATTACGCGTCCATCAGGTAACTGCAAAAATAATATTTATTACTTTGATTTCAATGTTTGATAACGGGACTTATTTATATAAGAAACTATAAGTGTCTCTGAAGATCATAAGATAATGACATTTATGGCATCAAAAAGACTACTGACTTGTTAAAGTCCTAAACTTCAAATACATGTAATTTAAGGAAACCATCTAATCTAGATATAAGCGCGTTTCCCAATGAAACATATTAAAGTTCATAAGAGTACATTAAAAGTTTTATTTTAAAAAAACTAAATTACTACGTTCATATACAGGATGTTCCAAAAGTCAATGATATTCCTTGGAAGGATGATAGATCAGCTCATGCTTGACCAGAATATCAAAATATCGTCTGGTAAAATATCGTTGCTTTTCAAGATATTGACACTTTATGGAAATCTACAATTTTAATCAGATTTTCGAGTACCACAACTGCAAGACTTGATTTTCTGAAATTCTAATTTTTATTACGCAACCCTGAAGAGTCCTTTTGTAGATCAAAATTCAAAGTAAGAGTAATAGACTTAATATCTTCAAAAAAGTAAACGTTTTTTACCAATTCATAAATAAATCTTTTTTTATTAGCTAAATTTAACTCTTCATACTGTAATAGAAATGTACCACCCTACCTGGGCAAGTCGTGTTAAAAAATTGCTCATTTATTGTAGTTTTTAAAATTGTATAACATTTTCTTCGCTTTACTTTAGAAAAAAAGGTATTACAATTTTATTGCAAAAAGAGATCATTGTAAAATGATTTCAATAATTACTTTCAAATTATTCCAATTAGTTGCAGACAGACGATTTTGAGCGTGCGTAAACCGAAGATCTTAAAAAGACTTTCAGTTTTCTTTTTGACCTAATTCTTCACTTATGGTCTTCAGGTACAAATTAATTTACCAAAAAACTGACATTATTAGATTCAAGTCGTAATAATTTTTTTGAGTTATTAGAGCTTTTCGTTGTCGATGACGTAATTCTTTATAAAAGTTTATAAAAGCTACCATTTTATCTATTAGACATATAAATTCAATCTGAATATTTGAAAAAATTCATAGGTCAGAAAAACGTATTGGAATTAATCGCTTTTTTTTCTTCGCTTGGGTCAATGAAATTGCGTAACAGAATTGATGTTTTTTCTCCTGTTGTGAAGAAATTAGCAAAATTGCTGGCAACGTTTTTTTTTCTTTTTTTTTTTTAATATCGCTTGCCGTTAAGTAAACTTTGCTTTCGAATTTGTAGTGCATTTGATTTGGATCTATGCTTCCTTCTCCAAAGAGACTTTTTCTCTTTTATCTTTTGTTTTAAGTTATATTTTTCGTCTCGAGTTTCCGCTATACACATTTTTATTACCGTTCCTCCTTACGTTATCATTATTGCCACGATTGGAATTGTTCCTGCTTACGTTATGGTAATGCTACATTTGGAGTTTGTTCCTGCTTACGCTACCTTTTGTTTGCTACGTTTGGAGTTTGTCCCTGCTATCTTCGATTTTGGAAGTTACCTTTTGTTTAGTCCGCAACACAAATTTGGAGCCCTATGTAAGCCTGTTTGCCTGAAGCCCGCTATTTTTACCGAATTGCGTACAACGACTGGACTAATTTACCGCTTACCGAAAATTACATCGAAGTACCGAGCTGTGGCTTGCCGCTTACTGAAATCTACGTTTACATGTCACAACCGGTCGTACCGCCACGTGCATAAAATCTTGGAGCTCCATCAATATTAATACTAGCTACGGAAATTAACGTCAAGACTACCTACACTATTTTATGTATCGAAAGACTAATTATTATTCGGAGGTAAAAATTTTTTTTATACTCAGTTTTCTATGGACATTTACCGACTAAGGACACTATGTGAATTTTAAGGGACCGTTGTTGTTACAAATTTACCATAATTTTCTTTTTTATTTTAAATTATTTGTACACTATTTTATGTATCTACACTATTTTATGTATCGTTCTGTTGTGTTACTTACCGTGTACGGTTCAACTAACACTGTTGTTTCCAGTGCTAATCGTTGCTCAGCTTCAACGTTGTATCCTATGTAACAAAGTTTTTCCTTCATCATTCGAACTGTCTCAAAGTCTGCTGAATGATTAAAGGCATATCCTCTTAGCAATAAAAGCTAAAAATAAGAAATAAATTTAAGCATCTATTTCTACACTATTTGTGAAGAATAGCAAATTAAAAAAGGTTAATTATATTATAAAAATTAATTCTAATATATGAGATGCCTAGTTTTAAAATCTACTAAATCCAGTTTTCAAATGTATTAATTTTTTAGGGACATTAATATATTGTAATATAGGTGAAATTATCTAAACTTGGACTGACGTCATTAACAAATGAAATGAAATTAGACGTACAATTTTATATTACTATAGTTACTCTAATACAAAAATAACAAAAAAGGAAGAGACAGAAAATTTTAGTACGTCTAATTTTGATGAATTTGTTGCATTTGTTTAATGACGTTGAGATAATTTCACCTATAACTGTATGATTTTTTGCCTAGTATCGTGTAGATAAATAAAGAGTTTGGTTATTTTGTATTAATAAAAATATCAGCCCGGCTCGGTGGAAATTTCATGGAATTTGTTAAGAAGATCAGATGTGCCAACTGGTGATAACTAGACAGTTACCGATTGTTTAATTCCTTATAGGATACAAATAGTATTTATAATACAATAAATAAGTAATTTAATAGTAGTCGTCGGTAAAAATATTACAATTATTGGTGGTAACTATAGAAATACTTGAAATAGTAACAAATGAAAAACTAAAATTCGCTTAGTAAAAAGCTACTTAAGTTGACCCTCTAAACGAATTTTTAGCGAGTTGAGACCTAGCTAAATCACTTTCTAAGACGCAAAAGCACCTCCACAACAAATTTCATAAAAATCGTTAGAGCAGTTTCCGAGAAAAAAACGGCATACATATACCGGGTGTCCTATTCGAACGTATACATACGATTTACATATTAATTGATAACATTGGATTCCCATAAGGAAAAAGTTATGTCACAAGTGTGCTTTGAATAAACATATTTATATCTTTGGTAAATTTCTTTTATAAAATAATTTATTTTATTTTATTTTATTTTAATATAGAACATAAATAATTAATAAAGTAAGAAATGGATAATTTTAATAAGAATTTGAATATGAATGACATGAATAAATTAGTTTTTCCATTTTTCTTAAACTAATATTTGGATTGTTTCCTACGGCGCCGGCGGTTAGTGCATTAATTGTATTTTAAACTTCTGTCCTAATTGTAGTAGATGTCTTCTTATGGTCATTAAGTTAGACATTTATATTTTTTAAAATTCTCTAAAATGCATTAAATTGTTCTCAGTATAAAAAATGCCTTATGAATTTACAGAAAATGACACAAATATTTTTATTTATGTGAAAATATGAATTGCTTGAAAATTGCGACATCCACTTTTTTATTTTATTGTATTATTATTGTTAAAGCGATATTTTTTTTTATTGAGGAGGGGAAACTTTTTATAAGCTGAGTGTGGAATTCCTAGCCGGAAGGTGCAATAGCTGGTGTACCCACCAAAACCCCTCCCCTCTCTCACCATCATATCGGAACCGCAAAAGCATTAGCTATAATATTAATATATATATATATATATATATATATATATATATATATATATATATATATATATATATATATATATATATATATATATATATAATATATATACATATATATATATATAATTATATATATATATATATATATATATATATATATATATATATATATATATATATAATTATATTGTTCAAAACACTCCAATGTTATCAATTAACATGTAAACCGTATGTATACATCCAAATGGGATTCCGGGTATACAAAGAATGCTCGTTTAATAGTATAGGATATAGTACATTAAGAAAACGCAAATAAATTAGTAGTGATTGTAAAACAAATGCTTATTGTAAAAAAAAAGTTGATAAGTATAACCTGTATAAATATTGGCTTAGAATACAAGTGTTTCTTTTGTTTACAGAAGTCACAAAACCTTTAATTTTCTATTTGTAGTTTACAGTCAATAAAAATTAAGTCTTTGTACTCAAATAAATCAATAAAACTCCGTTAGGAGCAGGGCTTAATTTCGGCAGGAACGTGGCAGAACAGTGTTCCTGCACCTCTCAGGTCGTATAATTGTCTTACGAGAAGCTTCACTGGATAACTGTACGACTTGTGAAAAGAACATCTTCATATGCAAATTATTCCACAAATAACTATTGCACATTTAAAAATTAACAATAATGACGCCTAAAAATTTTGACCGATTGTTTGTGAAGGTGTTAAAAAAAAATATTCACAAAATTAAACTCAAAATCGACACCCTAAATGTATCCTCCTTACACATTTAATACATATTAATAGCTTACAAAAATATGTCAGTCTTAATATTTTATTTGTTTAATTTTTGAAGTTAATGCTCGATTGTAGTAAATTTTTTTAATTGTTGACTAATTTGTTTTTATTTTATTTTTGTATTATATTATTTTTATTTATTTATTTATTTTTGGGATTTTACGTGGTCAGACTTTGCATATAAATAAATAACCCTTCTTCTAGCGCAGTCGGTAGAGTCGATCAGTTAAAAAAAAGGAAATTTCGTCACTGTATGCAATACTGAAATGGATAATCATTTAAAAAATATATATTTAATAATAAGTACGGGACTTTTTGACACTATTGAGTATTTACAACTTTTAAATAATACGATTTTTGGTTTTTTCTGAAAAATTCATAGCAAAAATGTTATGGCTACTCAAAATGATTCACTTTTAAGTTGAGATTATAAATCTTAAATCTTAGCTGCTACCATTCATAAATACACACAATTGTTAAAAATAATATAAGAGAAGTTGGTATATTTTACCTTTATCAAATATCGTGTAATATCTCTTCCAGCTATATCCAATCTTCTAGTTAAATGTGGAAGAGCACACTCTTCATAGACAGGACATATATGAGTAACACCATCTCCTGAATCAACGACAACACCACTGAGTAAACCTTGAGCATATAATGTTAAAACTGCTTGAATTGCAATGTAAGCCCCAGCGAATCCATATTTTTCAAACATTACCTTAAAAAAAATTGCATTATACAATGACAAACGGTCACTAAATATTTCATGAAAAAATTATGAAACTGAAGTTGGAGAATAACATTGTATGCCTTAATATGTTTGAATTTAGAACAACTCTTTAAAAAAATTTGACGGAAATAAACGGTGTCTTTTAGTGTATGCATGCAACACGTATGCATTTTTTTTTACTTGAAAAGTAATTTCATAATGCTTATTGTTTGAAAGTAATTTCCGACATATGTTCACCGCGGTAATTTTTTGTAAGCTGCATTTTGTCAGTCTTATTTCGAATCAGATTATTACAGGTCAACTATTCTATCTTTGGCGGTGAAATACGCAAAGAAAACACGTAACAGTAAATAATTAAGATGATACAGAAATGGTCCACTGCGCATAGATCCTTCACCGGCAAAGATAAAATAGTTTAACCGTAAGTGATTTAAATAAATCTTGCATCACTAATGAAACGAATTATGTTGGCTTCTAAAACATCAGCTCTTGGTATTCCTTATAAGACTATTTCATTTCAGCGTTGCTTTTCTATACTTAAAATTAGCTTATAATTTTGACAGTTCCAACATACTCTTATAAGGAGTGATCTGGTACAAAACTCGAAAAAATGATCAAGTAGAAGAAGTTGCAACTACTGGTTGAGGGGAATAGTCTTATAAGGGGCAGTCTGATAACGAGTATTCAACTGTAACCCACTAGTGCCAAATCACGAATTGTAGAAGCCAATATAATACACTGGACAATTTTTCGAAATAATGGTATCATTTATAGTTTTTATTTCTTCCTTTTTTTAATAAATTTTTCATTAGCTCACCCATAAACTGCCACCTTTCCGTGATAATTCCTCGATTTTTTTGAACGTATATACCAAAAGCGGTTCTTGTTTGCCTGGTGGACACACGTCAATAAAAGTACTTTTAAAAAATGACCTTTTAGATATCGTAACTTATTTTATGACTTAAATTTTTAAATATTTCCAACTCAAGTACAAAAAATTCTATATGGATCTAACTATAACTTAACTAAAAGTTAATACATATTATTATTATAATTATTATTATAAAAACGTGTTGAAATGGTTATGAAAACTTACTATGAATGCATATAATAATAATTTTAATAACACATAGGATAGTTTTAACCCGGTATCCCTACGGATACGAATAAATTACGGTCTCTAAAAAGATGATTCTTCTATAGTACTATTATTGACATGGATCCACCACGCAAACAACAACCCTTTCTTTAAATTTCCCAGATTTTTTATATGTATGTTCCAAAAAGTCAGCTGGGTCTTTTTTAGGAATTTTCAATTGATTGTGGGTAACTGACCAAATGAAAACTTTACAAAGGATTAAGAGTACTGACTATCAGTAAACAAATGAATAAATATAAATAATGACTCATGATAATATAATTACTTGTCCTCCTAGTTTACGATAAAATAAATCAAGGTCAGCAGTTTTAGAGAATTAACTAGGAAAGATTATCAAGTTACGAAATTCATACCACTGAAGTCGCAGGAAATAGTTAGTATGTATATAAAATAATTGGGTATGAATATATTTAAAAAAAAAATTACTTCAATCATCTTCTCTCGATTTTTTGTTGGATTCATAGGAGGTTCTGTAAGTAATATCTTTGCTTCTTTGGGATTTATGTTCATTTTTTTAGGTCCAAAAGTATAATCCCATATATGTTGCATATCTTCCCAATTTCTAACGACACCATTTTCCATTGGATAACTAACTTCTAGTAGCGATCTTAAAGCTGAAGCTTCATCGCCCACCATTAAGTCCTAGAATAGAAAATAAAAGATATTTAACATATTCTTCCTTTTTAGGGTTCCGCACCTTAAAAGAAAAAGTGGAACCTTATAAGATCACTCTCGTGTCCGTCCGTCCGTTTGTCACAGAGGTTGTTCTCCAAAAAACTATGAAACGTAGGAATTAGAAATTTGGCATAGTATTAGGCCTTGATGATAACACACACATATATTGCCAGTCAAAAATTAGGAAAAATTTTCTGAGGATTAAAACGGAAAGGAAGGTTAGTGTGGTCCAAACAAAAAAATTGTAATTAATGTATCGTGTGAAGTATCATTTAAAAGATTTTAATGATATAGCTCTAAATTCGCCCCTTGATCTCCAAGATTTCTAAAGCTAAAATTTTTACTTTGATAAGGTTAGTAGATATTGAGTCATAGACTATAGGAAAACATAAACTACAGGCTTTTTTTGACAGTGTAAAGTTGCTAAAAAAATATTTTAAATAACAAGGGCTTAATAATTGTAAAACTTGTATATACAAAATTATTTACTTTAATATCTATTCGCTCCGAGCCGAAACTATAGTCACCTATATTAATTAATTATTCGACAATTTATCAGGACGTCTCGCAATTATAAATGAATGACAAATACATTAAAAAAATGAAATTGGTTTAGTAACAGCCATACATTTACTCATTTTATCTTAAAAATGTCTTAAAATGGAATAGTTTTCAATAATTAACCAAGAAAAACATAAAAGATAATTTTTATGGTTTTTTTTTTTTTTTAAATTTCAAAATAAAGTGACGTTTGATAGGATTACAAATATTTTTTTTATTATTTTGTAAAATATGGTAAACAGACATCGTAATAAGAACTCGCTCTGAAAAATCAAACACAATACCTATTTAAAAAAAAAAAAAAACTTTCTTTTAAAATAAACAGTAAAAATTATTATGTACAAACAGCGTCCGAATAAACTGACACATTTGTCCACTTTGAGCGCTGGAGTCGAATTTCGTATCCCCTTCAGGCAAAACTTCATAGTGAATAACAACATATTTCAAAAGCGAATAGCCGGGTTTGTATAGGCAATATGCTCCCAATAGCAACTCATATTAATAACTGTACTAACGGTATGGTGAGATTATAAGTATAATACTTGATATCTATAACCTTCCCGGCCAAAACCAAATAGTTAGGAAATAACTTAAAAAATAATAAAAAATGACTACTTTAATCAAAATTTTTTTTCTCGGTAACTACTTAACACAGGAGAGTAATTCCAAATCCACTTGAAGTCAAACACTCTCGAGAATATTAGACATATTTTTAACGTCTCAGTACTCGCTATTAACGATAATAACATGAATTAAAACCGATTTAATGTTATTTTTATACGGTTCCTATTGAGTGACCATTTCCAACAAAATACAGTAACTCTGACTTAATGTTACTTTACCATTTAAAATACATTAAAACAGAGTTAAGATCTAAATTCAACGGGTGTAACATAATAATAAAAAATATTTGTCAATACTATCCTGTCGAGGAGCCCCTCCTTTAGGTCCGATCCTGGAACCAGACATGTCAATCGGAAGTCCTTTGAAAATAAAGTATTGTGTCTAATAAAGTGTTTTTCCCTATCTCCTATAGTTTTCAAGATAACCAGTGAAAATTGAAAAGAGTATAGTCAGATATAGAAAATCTGCCCTCGATAGAAACTAATATCAGTAAATATGTTATCGTTTAGGTAACACTTATATAAAGTATAACTTCCGTATTTTTAAAGCTTGTTGTGTAGCTTTTTTCTTAGCGCTTTTTGATCCGGGGGACACTTCCGAATCTCAGAAAACACAACATGTATCCATCTAAAATAGTTTAGCTTTCTAAAGGTGAAAAAATTTAAAAAAACCAATCGATTAGTTTAGTTTTGGTGCTTTTGGAATCCCAGGACTCTGGCGGACTCATATAAAACAGCCTTTGTTCATCTAAAATAATTTAACTCCCTAACAGTAAGAAAAATTTTTAAATTGGTTGAGTAGTTGATTTTTGACGGTTTTGGATCCCCAGGACCTTGATGAAACTCATACCGTAAAACCGTTTAGACCCGGACACTTTTTTACATTTTTTGGTTAATTTTATGTTTATACATGTTTCCTTCATAGACATCACCAATAAAAGTATTGCCGTTAGAAAGAGTGTATATTATTGGTTATATTCCTGACCTACTTGTGTCATTATAAGTAAAAAAAAAAAAAAAATAAATAAAAAAAAAATAATAATTAGTAAGTGTCCGGGTCTATACCCTAAATCGGTCTTGACCCGGACACTTACTTAAATAATGTGTACATGCAAACTAACCTCTCCCGTCGGGGTTAGGACAGGGTTTTATATCGTCTGTTGTCTTTAAACCTGTGAAAGACTTCAAAATATTTTGTGGGAAGGGAAAGGGGGCAATGCATAGTATGCCTCTCTATGAAGTAAACATACGATATGACACCAGAAGGAGGCATAAACCGCGTAATTCTGGGGGGAATATTAACATATAGATAGTGGGAGTTACAGCAGGTGCGAATCGCGGCCATAGTGTAATAAACTGATGTGTCCAGGTCTAAACGGATATATGCATATGGCATGTATTTTTTTATATACGAGATGTGTTCAAAAAGTAAGGTGACTTTTCAAATTTCTCGGGCTACGTACATTTTTTTTCGATTTTTTTATTTTGTTGCGTTAGTACACTTGTCCCGAACATATGTTCACAATTTCAGCTATATAGCATTCTTTGTTCATTTGTGAGAGGCATAAAGGTTAGAAGTGTTTGGTGTGCTCGGCGATTTTTTGCTGTCGAAAAAAAATAGATCAAAGAATTTGCATCAAATTTTGTGTGAAAAATGGAATTAAGTGCTCCAAAATACTCGAAATGTTAACAGTGGTATACGGTGAGTCTACTCTGAGTAAAAAAAATGTTTATAAGTATTACAAGCTCTTCCAAGAAGGCCGAGAAGATGTCAATGACGAACGTCGCTCTGGACGTCCCAGCACGTCAAGAATTGATCAAAACGTTAAAAAAGTGAAGAAAATGGTATTGGGAAATCGTCGAATCACCATTAGAGAAGCTGCTGAGTATTGACTTGAAGTCATACACCGATTGCGAGAAGCAATACGAAAAAAAACGTCCGGAATTGTGGGAAAACAATTCATGGCTTTTTCACCACGATAAGCACTTGCTCACTTATCGTTGCTTGTGCGTGATTTTTTGCCCAAAAACAACACCATAATCATACCTCAGCTACCATATTCACCGGATTTAGCCCCCTGCGACTTTTTTCTGTTCCCAAAACTGAAGAAACCCATGAAAGGATGGAGATTGGCAACGGTTAAGGAGATAAAAACTACGTCGCCGAAAGAACCCAAGGCTATATCAAAAAGTGCATATCAGAAGTACTTCGAGGATTAAAAATTGCGTTGGCATAAGTGTATTGTATCTTAGGGGGATTACTTTAAAGAGAACAACATGAATATTGATGAATAAATAAAAGATCTTTGATAAAAACATAAAGTCACCTTACTTTTTGAACACACCTCGTATACACCGACTATAACTATACTATAACTTCAAACAACATTAAATGATGCGCGATAAAATTCTAAACATAACATATCAAAACTAAAACAATATGACAATTATGACAGAAATTACACGTCTAAGTTAGACACACATTTTATTTCTTTGAAAAACTGGAGGATAGTAATCCTGTAAAATGAGATAGTAAAAGTTGAAATCCGTAGTTTTTATTGGTATAGCTGTTTAGAGGATGTTTTTCTCTCTCTAATGACGTCAAGAACAAATGTTTATTGTTGCAGGTTAATGTAGAAATTATTTACTTTGAATATTGGTGCAGTGTCCGGGTCTAGACCCCCTGTCCGGGTCTAGACGGTTTTACGGTGTATATGAATGGATCTGTATTACATACCTAGTTAAAAAATCTTTTTACTATATTTTAAATTGTATTCAGACAGAAATATAAATGGCTTATAACACTGACAAAGATAGCATTAGCAATGTAAAAAATTACGATTTTCTCGAGAACGACTTTGCATATTTAGAAAAATAGCTTAAGCAACATTTTTTTTAATAATTTTTCCTGCTCTTTTCAACGATGTAAAATTTCTTACAAAAATTGAAATTTTTTGACAAAAAATAACCGAAAAGCCTGCTTCTAAGCATCTAACGTGTCTAGCTAACGAACTCATCCAACGATTTGGGGTTCCAACCTGCACACCAAATTTCATAAATTTGTCAAAAATAAAGAGAAAATAAATGCTGATCCGACCGCACGTATTGTGTGTTTTCAAATTTAGTTTCAGTAATTAATTGATAATTGTTAACACAGATAAATGGCTGGACTAGTGTAATAAAAACCTGTTTTAAAAAAATATACTGCCTAAGTGGAGATGCAACGATGTGTTTTCAAAACTAATACAAAAACAGAATACATACATGGCGTTGTGCCCGTCGCGTCGGTCGTGTGGTATGTAGCTACATCATGCCGTTGAGGACGGTAATGTGGAGGTATCTCATGCTCATTTTTAAGAAAAATTAAACATTATTCATTTTGGTTGTTATTACATATAAGTGTTATTACCCATATATTTTTAATATCTACAAATTGTAAAGATATAGAGAAATTTACGTATTTCTTCAATTTCTCCATTAAACATGTTATAAGTACATGTACTTCGTTTATTTCAATGGGTGGTAAAGCCATGTTTCAATCCGGTCCACGATTTCAATATCAAAAAATCATTGGACCAGCATCAAATTTGGACAAAATTCATCAAATACCTTTCTAAAAATCAGCACAAGTGAAAAACCCTGGAATTACACCGGCAAAGAGAGCAGATGTGCTTTCTTTAGCAAGATTTTTAACTGATGCACTTAAATTATATATGTTACGCTCAAAGATCGAAATCGCTCATTGAGCGAAAAAAACGACCACAACGCGTTGTGGCCACTAAAAATCATCCACAACACGAAATTCGTGTTGTGGCACTTTTATAAACAGCCAGAACGCGTTGTGGCTAATTCAAAAAGACTTTTTGTGTTAAGACGTTTTCACCCATTTCTTCAGTTATCGACATTAACATAATGGACAAGGAAAGTTTGTTGGTTTAGGTGGATAATGTTGGAAATAATCTTTCAAACTACTGAACAAATTTCAAAAATTCTTTTTAAATAGACTAATTTTTAAAGTTTCGAAAAAAAGTCTTGGAATTCTTATAATTTCGCCATGTTCATGGGTCATTCCATTTAAAATCATCCAATAAAAAAATAGAATGTCACCCATGACCTCAGATTCATCTGAAAATTTTTTTAATTGCTTATTTGACCATCCTAATAATCTGTACAAAGTTTAAAAAAATTATCTTTAATAGTTTTTAAGTTATGAATTTTTGACAGACAGATGGATCTGTCTGTCATTTCCCTATCTTTGAACCCAAGCTCTTTGAACCTATGAATATAAAATTTTATATGTAGGTTAGGTACATGCTACAGCAGGGGTGGCCAATCCAAATGATCTCGCGGGCCACTTTGGAAGCGCATCATAACTCCGCGGGCCGCATACAAAATTATGTGTTCTCATATTAGATTTATACCCACTGTTTGTAATGTTTTTAGTCGAATTTTTCCTTGAAAAAATTAGACTTATATAGCCTATACGACAAGAGGCGCTATCCGATTCCGGACCGTAGAACACAATTCTGTAGAAAAAAAATGTCTGATATATATATATATATATATATATATATATATATATATATATATATATATATATATATATATATATATATATATACTCCCGCTACCTTTTGACATGTGTAAGGTCCCCCTATGGAAGTTAAGAGCTGAAATTTGGTAAGTGGGGCCCATTCCGATGCAAAACAATACTATCAAATTGGGGTCAAATTTTGGATCCGACCGAACCTTTAAGGGGGTGGTGGAGGGCAACAAACAATAGAACTTTTCCAAACCGATTGGTAATGTTTCGGTCAATTATCTACAGCATATCCAAAATTCAGCTTCCTAGGATGATTTGGAAGGAGGGGGAAAAAATTATTTTGGCTGGATCTAACACGCCCACAGTCCCCCAGAATTAACGTAGAGGGTTGAAATTTGGTATGTTGATAGTGTTCGTACCTAGGGTCTGCTTTTTGGAGGTTATAATGTTTTACCCCCATCCCCCTCATTTTGAGCTACAATTTCATTCTTTTCCGACGTTTTCGAAGTTTGTACCACTCGCACAGGTCACCCAAATAAACCTAGAGGGCTGAAATTTTGTATTCAGATTGAGGTAGTATCAAGGGGGTGCCTTTTGGGGTCTCAACTTTTAACCCTTACCCCCACCATTCTTATACCAAAAAGACCATGATTTTTCTTGTTTTTTAACAGTTTCGTTCGGGTCAAAATCTCCCCAAATAAACCTAGAGGAAATTTTGCGTACAGGTTAAGCTGATAGCCAGCCACTGCTTTTTGGAGGTTTCAACTTTTAACCCTTACCCCCACGATTTTTACGCCAATTATATTTCCTTGATTTTTTTACTTTTTTTTTTAACACGTCTAGAGACTCTAAGGAAACCTAGAGGGCTGAAATTTTGTACGTGTATTGAGTTAGTATCCAGCTAGTGCCTTTTAGGGATTCCACATTACTTTTCCCCCCACTTCTCCCATTTTTACATCGGAATTCAATGGTATTGTTAAATGTGTTTTAAATGCATTATTTTTATTCTAATACAAGTAGGCGAATATTAATTTTAAAAAATTTAAAAAAAGATGAACTTACTTTTATAACAAATGCAATACACAAATATTAAGTAATTTAAAAATGTTATTAAAGTCACTGTTTATTTATAAAGTAGGAATTTTGGATTTTTATTATTTATAAAATAGAAATTTCGGATTTTTTTGGAAAGAAAAAATATCTTCATAAAGGCCTTCCAGTTGCCTTTTTACAAAGGCAATTGGCGGATAAGCATGGGTAGGAATGCCCTCGTACGAATTGTGTTGGCTTTTTTTCTGCTAACTGCTATCGGCACAAAATTGAAATTTACTGAGATTCAGGCCCTTAAAAACTTAAAACCTTTTTTTAAAGCCCCGATCAACCGGACACTCATCATCAGTTTTGAAACCACCAAAATGACAAATCGCTTGTAGACTGTCAATTACATTTCGCTTGTAAACATTCAATACCAAAGATGAAGGAAAAAGTTCGACTTCCGTGATGGGGCCCCGCTGCTCACGGCGTTTTTTTTTTTTTTTTTAATACATTGGTTTTCACTACCTTGGTCATTACAATATAAGGAAGTTACTAGGTCACACACCATGTTTTATGACATCAACAATTCTATATAAAATGTATTAGCTGTCAAAATAGTGTAACAGTTGGGTATTTTATATGAAGTTCTCAACACAGGTCATCATCTTATTCTTTCTAAATTTTATCTCAACCCAATAACATCAATAACGAAAGAAGATAAATCATCGATAAGTGACATTTTAATTTATATATTTTCATATTTATTAGTAATACACCTGTTCCTCAATTTACAAGGAGTATTTATTTTATGCGACAAATTTACCTCAATTTACACGCAACTTTTTATACGCGGAATTTTTAACGGTTCTTTTTAAATTAATGAATTTCATTAAGTATATAAAATTTTAAAAATAGATTGCAATGAAATACTATTAACTTCAATCCAAATTACTTTTTATTTCTTAAAATTTTCTTATTTAGCACATTTATATTAAAAAAATTAAATATCTATACGCCGTTTCAAATACAATTGAGCATGAGTCATCGTTAAAAATTAAATAATTCTTATATTTGAAACAAATCAATCTTCTTTTCTAAAACAAACTGCAAATTTAAAATTTACGCGTTTGCAATAATAAGAGAGATACAGCTAAGAAAACGGGAATTCCTTAAATTCGTAAGTGATGAATCATGCTTAAATTTAAGTGAAATAGATTATATTTAAATATTTATTAAAGTTATAATGTATTAATTTAACTATCTTTATAGTGAGATGAAACTTCTAATTTTTGTGATATGTTAATTGAAATAATTATCAAGGTATCGCTAAAAGTTTTTACATCATATTATAAAATAATTACTTTTTAAGAAATTTTAAAAAAGAGTTAAATGTCAATTAAAATTAAGTAATGGTAAATTGTACTTTAAAAAGAGTAGCTTGGCAGCTTTGCTTCCCAAAAATCTATTACGATGTGAATCATAAATAATTCAACATGTCGCATAACTAACGCAAAGCGGGATATTCTTCAACTAGTGTCCGACCAAAACAAGATTTGCAGCCGCAACCGAAACTTCGGCCTCGGTCTCAGTTTCGGCCGAAACCGAAACTTATTTAGACATGTTAAAATTTCAATTGTATGCTGAAATCTAGTACGAGGGTATGTACGAGACACGAACTCGTCCGAACGAGGTTCGAAACTAGATTTTTTGGCTGAAACCGAAACCGAAAGTTCAGTCGATCACTATCTTCAACTATCATCGGTCCAATGTCATACACACCGGCTCTGACTGGGTACGAATGTTGAGGTCCGTATCCGTGGATATACATTTTTAACAATCTGACACATTACTAGTGTATCCACATATATTTTTCTACAAGTTTTAAAACTAACAGTTTTAGGCGACCAGATTGTGAGATTGGTTGGCGAAACGTGTAACGTAGAAAAAAACTTTGCTATCTTACGCCCGGACAAGACCTTACCTTTGACCGCTGACCCATAATACGGAAGTGAACTGTGTAGCTTTGGACGTTGAGAGGACGACATTCTTACTATACTGTTTAGATTTACATTTTATATTTCTTAAGTTTAACCCAGTCACGTCTAACAAACTTTCAATCATACGAAAGAAGATAAAGTCGATGTCAATAGACATGGAAATGAAAATTTTGAACCTACTGAAGAAGGGAAAAAATATACAGCGATTGCTAAGGTATATGGAATAAATGAATCCAGTGTCCAACCAGTTAGGAAAATAGAGAAAAACGTTTTTACGTGATTTACGCCGCGTGGGTTTGATTTAACCTAATATAAAATTTTCCAAATCAAATTAGTCAGATCATTTATCTTTACTGTAAAACACCGACACAAACAAGCATTTACGAGAAACATTTAATTAAAATTACTTCTGTTAAGGACAATTAAATTATCGAAAATTTAAAAAATAACTTAAAGAAAATTATCCTCACTACACGGTAAAAAACATTTGTGTTTGTGTACAAAAAAACCAGTGGTTAAAATCTTTGTGTTAAATAAGTAACAAAACCCTGTGTTAATATAACATTTCGTGTTTGCGTTAAATTAAAATATTAACAAAAATTTTGATTTAACAGAATAAAAATGTTAATCTGTTTTAAACAGCAAATAATAACATCACATTTGTGTCAAATCAAAAATAACATCTTATGTGTGTAGTTTCAACACAAAAAAACCGGTTTTGCGCGCTTGTTTCGTATGTTTGAGTAGTTATGACAACACCGAGGTGGTGAACACATACATTATAAATATTCTAATTCGAAGCATCAAATAAACAAGTTATTTTTGTTACCTATTAAATAATAAATGGGTTCATTGTGTTGTTCCTAACATTTCATCAAATTGGAGTCAGATATCGCATTTCCAGTGTAGCAGTCAGCTAATTTCCATCAGTCACAATAATGAAACCGACAAAAATCATACAGATATTAAATATTCATTATTAGGTAAGTTAATTAAAAATATTATAGATTGAATTTTTATAGACTAAATTTTTTTCTTTGTTTGCAGAATTTATTTCAATTAATTAAAAGATTATCGAATATTCGACGTTTAAGTTGTACGTTCCATTTTGTCTTCCACGTTAAGTTTCACAACGATCTTCACAATTTTTTGCTCCTAACATTTCATCAAATTGGAATCAGATATCGCATTGCCACTTGCCAGTGTAGCAGTCAGTTAATTTCCATCAGTCACAACAATGAAACTGACAAAAATCATACAGATATTAAATATTCATTATTAGGTAAGTTAATTAAAAATATTATAGATTGAATTTTTATAGACTAAATTTTTTTCTTTGTTTACAGAATTTATTTCAATTAATTAAAAGATTGTCGAATATTCGACGTTTAAGTGGTACGTTCCATTTTGTCTTCCACGTTAAGTTTCACAACGATCTTCACAATTTTTGGGTATTGCTTCAACATTATTTTCATCAAATACCAAGTGAAATTCACCAATATCATCGTCGAAATCTTTACAAAAATTGTAGAAATATTAAATAAAAAAGTTTAAGTACTGAAAAATTATTTTTTACTATTTCCTTTCATTTACATAATAAATAAATAACAAAATACCTATACCAACACATTTATTGCGTAAACTTCTACATTCTAAATCAGTTAGTTTTACATATCATTGTGTTAAAAGATACACTAAATAATGGTTATATTAACATATTTACTGGTAAAATTACAACTAAGTAATTGTGTAAAATTAACACAAAATATATGTCCTCTTGTGTGTTAAATCATTGACATAAATCTTGTGTATAGATTTGACACATATGCTTTGTGTTAAAATAACACAAAAAATTGAGTGGACCGTTCTGGACATGTGAAATGTGTTAATTTTAACACAAATTTTTTGACTGTGTAAAAGTTCAAATCCAAATTATTAACCCTAGAATCATACGTTGGTCTACGAGTCAAGTTATTCATACATCGGCGTCATTTTGACGAATGGATGTTTTACGGAAAGTTTATTTGCAAAAAACATTTTTTTTTTACATAACAATACTACAAAAGCGAACAAAATATTTAAAAAACTTGCATTTGGAAAAATGTTTTAATATAAATATTTATTAATTTTTTTTTTCTTTTTATCAAAGCCTATTCTCATTATAAAAATTAAAAAATAGATAAATACATCAATTGTATCATAAAACATGTGTTTCAAATAATTAATTTATGAACTATTATGAGTCAGTCGACATGTGTGACTTTACAGAATGTGAAATTTCTCAGTCATGAATATTCCTATAGATATGTAGTTATTTCCTCATTAGGCACATTTGTAAATTTTCTAAAATTTGTTAGTAATTTTTCGAATAAGATCTCAAAAAATAATAAAAATTAAAATATTTTCCACAAAATAAATTGTTAATCTTTTATTAAGTCATTTGAATCGCATTCGTTAGATTTCGATTCAATATATTAAAATTTCAGTATTATGTCGTCTCTATAAGTCAAATAGCTATAATCATCTTTCACATTATCATAATCATTGAATAAATTAATTATAACATCCATATCTTTAATAAATTTTAGAAAAATTAGGAAAACTTTTATATGTGGAGTACAAAATCTTTAAAAAAAACATCGGTTAATCATACATCGTCGTCCTTTTGACGCACACTATTTCAGTATAAAAAAACGACAATAGCTATAAACAAAATTTATACGTCTTGTGTATTATAATAACAAATAAATTAAATAACAGAAGTTTCACAGCAAGCAGGCAACGACAAGTTGTAGTATTGGAGCAGGTAGAGAAGTTCGTTCGTCGTTTTGACGAGTACATATGATTCTAGGTTAAGCGAAATGCCGGAGAATGGATTTAATTTTCGTTTTTAGTGAGTAACTCCAAAAATAATTCCTATTGTGCGGTTTAAAAAGAAACTGTGGTTCCTTTAACGAGTTTTCCATATTGATCTTTCAAGTTGATGTTGTGTGTGGAAGATATAGAAAACTAAATTATCATGTAATTGACCTTCAAGTAATCTTGTCAAATATATTTACCTATTACCAATTTGTAAAATATCCAACAAAATGTATTTAATTGTCCTATATTTTATCCCGTAAGTTATGAAAAACTCTAGCTACCGAGGAACCCTGATTTAATGCGTGTACAATACGCACTTGGAAAATTTTCATTCTTCGTGACATTCCAAAAATAAAACTTTGTTCAGAAAGCAGTATAAATCTCATTCCAGTCGATTTAAATGAGTTACCACCTTATCCATTTGATATTGCGGTAAAATGGGGCTTAAAATTGGAGAAGTGCAACATTATAAGGAGCGCTACGCCAAAGGGTACTGAAAATAGGAAAACAGCGTTCAGAGCAATAAAGCATTAAAGCGCAGAACTGGATAAAATTATCGCGTCCGAGAACAAAAAGAAAGGAAGACGAATATATCATCAAAAATAATTATTAAAAACTTACTACAGTGCGTCAACAAAGCTGCGAAAAATAGCTACTTTTAAATAAAGTGCAATTAATTTTCAGTTAGTGATATCTACAGATATTATCTATTCATGTATTCAAAACTGATAAATAATAAAATCATAATAATGGTGAAGCTAGTGGTGGAGTGTGATAAATTAACTGATAGCTAATAAGCTGCCAGTTATGTTCAAACTAATAAAGCAGTTTTAATTTAAATGAACTACAACTATTACTGTAAGAAGAGAGCATATTCTAATACTTGATAAATATGAACAATGTGCGCTATTCATAAAGGATTTAAGATAAAGCTAAGATCAATCTTAGCTAAGTTAAAACTTAACTTATTCATAGACGACTTTAGGTTGGATTTAACGCTAAGTTCAATCTTATCTCTTACTTAAATTAAAAATAAGCAAATGGCAGACTTAAGTCCATCTTAAATATATTTTTACATGAAATTTTTTGACATTTGAACATTTTATCAAATTTGAAAGATTTTTTTCGAATAAAAATATAAAATGTACGTAATTAAATATTCATATTAAGTATTGATGTAATCAATATTTCAAATGTGAGTAGATTGAAAGAAAAATTGAATCAAATTAACTTAGTCATACTTGTGTAAGTACTTATGTATTTTTTTTAATGTAAATATTTATAAACAAAACGGTAGTTTAACATAATAATTTACTATACTTTAGTTAACCTTAATTTATTATTACATTTTCTTTTAGTTGTTTTTGCTACAGAAATGTTAAAGATTATCGGAACCACATTGGAATTATTTAATGTTTTAGGCCTTTAAGTACCGCAGTTTATGTTTAAAATTATAAAAATCTAAATCACTGACAAAGTTTATATCTATTTTATACTTCTTTTGTAAAAATTTTTAATAAATAAACAAATATTTTAGTATATGTTATAATTTATATTTTACTGTAACTTCATAAGTCACTCAGATTACATAAAACTGATGATATAAACACAGAACAATTATAATACAATATTTACACACATTACATGTTTTAAAGACAATTCACATTTAAAAAAAAAATAATATTAAAATAGTCACATGATACTACATACAGTCAGCCACACTCGTATTCGTACAGCAGCATATTTACTCATGTGACAAAATTTAAACCAAATGGATTCCCATAATTTGGAACTTTTTTGTTTATAATATGATTATTTGAATCTTCTACTTTCTATATAAGTTAAAAAATTTCATTAAAAGTTTTTAAAAAAATATTCTCTAAGAAAAATGTTATGCATGCAGTTTGTATCAACATGTCCAAAGCCACATTCGTATTCGTACATCATAAAATTTGATAAATATTTTTATATGTTTCAAAAATGAATTACTTTATTTTTAAACTTACAAGTATATTTACGTAGGTATGTACCTTTATTTTAAATGAACATAAAATTTAATAATCCTTAAGGTCAATTTTTTGACTGCTTTTCCGAAAAAAATAAAAAAAATTTAACAGAGTTCAAAAAATGGATTATTGATCTATGGTCCAGTGAAATTAAGGCTGAAATCGGGAAATCGGGGTATACGGATGAAAATTGGAGGGAATGTTCTCAGAGTCACTAAGAACAATTCCCCCTATGAAAAAAAGTGCTCTGATCCTGGACAAAGGTAGAAACAACCCCTAAAAAGTTTATTTTCCAATTATCGCGTGAAGTGTGCGAGATATGGAAAATATTTTCAAATAAAAATTGTAGATCTTTCGATTCTACAAAAAAAAAGTATACCACCCTCTTACCCTTATCTCTAATAGTTTGCGGAGAAATCATCCCCGAAAAAAAAAGAAAAACAAATTTTTTTCACATAATTCCAATATTTTTAAACATTTGGAGAAAAAAAGTATTCTTGGCATTTTGCTCGAAAGTATATATTTCTCGACTTAGCATCAAAAACTGAGTCGATTAAAAATATTTAAATTTTCAATTTTTTCAAAAATCGATACAGGGTGTTTTACGTAATGTTAAAATAAAAAATTTATTTTAAACTTTACTTCACCCTATTTTAACCCTTATCTATAAGAAAAATATCCACACAGTGTTTTATATTGTGTTTATTATTTTTTATGCTACATTTTTATTCTTTTAATTTAAAAATTAACTACAAGGGGCTTAAAATGGGGGTATAGTTATTTAAAAAATTATTTTTTGAATATTGTTTAAGTTGATTGAGAATATTTAATCTTTCGATTTATTTTAAATACGTGGGTTTTTAAAAATACAATTCATAATTATTTTTTTTTTTGTAATTAATTTAATTAAACTTTTTCGGGCACCTAAAGCACCTTTAGCACCTAAATTTAATTTTTTCTCTAAAAATAAAAATTAAAGGTACAGTAATCATTTAGAAATTTTCTTATGTACTACTACTGCTACTATCTACATCCATTGGATCATCTGATCTTACTTCTTCATTGTCGTCATTCATTTCTTTGTCTGTTTCTTCGTCAGTGTCGTGATCAAAGTTTTCATCTTCATCTTCGTCTCCTTCGACTTCATTATCATCTTCCGGTTCGTCATTACCTTCATTTTCACCTACTTCATTATCGTTCATCGGTTCTGGATCATCTTCATCTTCACTGTCTTCGTCGATTCTATTCATGTTTATTGTTTTACGATTTGAACAACTCTCTCCGTTGCACTGTTTACACAGGTTGTTGCATTCAAGCCCTGTCTTCCTGCAGGAACACTGTCTTGTTCAATCCCCCGTACAACTACAGTGAATTAGCTTTAGCAGGCCTTCAGGTGCTGGTTTCTCGGGATTTGAAACTAGGATCAGCATTATTTGTATTCTCTTCCACCCCCACTGTTCTGCATTCAATGAACGACCCAGCCATAATTGGATCTGATAATAGACTCTTTTTACATGTTCCATCAATGCAGATTTTGTCGGTGGTAATGTCGCAAGTAGCATTTCTGTTTTAGATGATGTTACAGCTGTTTTGTAACATTCATATCTGAGTGATTTCATGTCTGTTGATATATTTTTTTTTTTATTGCGGTATAAACTATATATAATTTTTTCAGCAACGGGATATAGATTTTCAATGCTTTCATTTTCATTGTAAAATATTGCTACTTGTTTCTTTAATTCCATATCTGATTTGAGTAATTTAACAATTTTGTTCTTCCCTTTCTTGTATAATGCACTCGTTGAGTCACATCCCGCGAATGCATGTGCGAATAAAATTATTGATTTAATTGCTTTCTGATCCCTCACCGAATATAGCACGTCTTTGGATTTGTTACCAGCAATTTTAAGAAAATGATACCGATGAATTTCTGGAGCTAATGCTACCAATAGGATTAATAAACCCACATCGTTTCCGACAATGGTAATTACCTCATTTGTTGACTCACAAGTAAAGGTCCCGAGGCCGGACCTATCGATTTTGATGAAACTTAAATATGTTGTAGAACACTAAAAACTAAGGGACACGTATTTTTTTTTATCTGCGAAAAAACGGTTTGAAGGGGTGAAATCGCCCTCCAAAAATTGGGGTAAAAATTTAATTTCTCAAATATCTCGAAAACAGTAAGAGATAGAGCAAAAGTTTAAATTGGCGATATTGCTCTTTTTTAAAGAGCTATCTATTGATATACAATTTGTTCAAATTACATCAACAGGGGTCGTTGGGGGTTAATTTTGCAAAAAGGGGGTGAAAAATAAACAATATAAAAATTTTGTTTACAGATTTGAAATCTACGCCAAAAAATCTAATTGACCTGTTTTTGCTCAATATCCTCATATTAAGTCTAGGGGTAGTTAACTAGAGGGTGACTATGTCGAATAGTCGTACAATTTGGGTATTTCAAGAAGTTCTTCTTCATGGAAAATAGCTTAAGACAATTAGAATAACGTAGAAATGAAATTCTCGAATTGAAAATTGAGTTTGAGCAACATTGGAGAGGGGGTGAGTCACCCTCTTAAATTACATATTAGTTAACATACACTCATTTTTAATATTAACACACTGACAGTGGGTAATAATGTTACAATAGATGGTTCTGAAGTTAGACTATCGTATGTAAGGTTTTTATTAGGTTTCGTTATTTTAGGTTAGGTTATGTAATTTTCGGTATCGATAATTTTCGATAAGGAAAACTATAATATCCATTAAAAAACAAACCTAATAAAGACCTTACATATGATAGTCCAACTTCAGAACCACTTATTGTGACATTATTTTACCCACTATCAGTGTGTTAATAGCAAAAATTAGTGTATATAAACTAGTATGTAATTTAAGAGGGTGACTCACCCCCTCTCCAATGTTGCTCAAACTCAATTTTGAATTCGAGAATTTCATTTCTACGTTATTCTAATTGTCTTAAGCTATTTTCCATGAAGAAGAACTTCTTGAAATACCCAAATTGTACGACTATTCGACATAGTCACCCTCTAGTTAACTACCCCTAGACTTAATATTAGGGCATTGAGCAAAAATAGGCCAATTAGATTTTTTGACGTAGATTTCAAATCTGTAAACAAAATTTTTATATTGTTTATTTTTCACCCCCTTTTTGCAAAATTAACCCCCAAATTTTAACCCCCAACCACCTCTGTTGATGTAATATGAACAAATTGCATATCAATAGACAGCTTTTTAAAAAAGAGCAATATCGCCAATTTAAACTTTTGTTCTATCTCTTACTGTTTTCGAGATATTTGAAAAATTTAATTTTTACCCCAATTTTTAGAGGGCGATTTCACCCCTTCAAACCGTTTTTCCACAGATAAAAAAAAATACGTGTCCCTTAGTTTTTAGTGTTCTACAATATATTATACGTGTCCCTTAGTTTTTAGTGTTCTACAATATATATATACAAGTTTCATCGAAATCGATAGGTCCGGCCTCGGGACCTTTACTTGTCAGATAGCTGCAGAGCTACGTTGACGATCAAACGGTCAGCATTTTCGGCGGCTACTTCAGCTCTTACTCTTTTCTGTCGAAGATACGTAAGAAACTTTTCAACTAATTTTACTTTGTTCCCAGTGTTTGACAAAAATTTTGTCTGCGTCAAAGTGTTTACATTGTCTTGCACGATGCAAATATCAGCACCCATATTTCTCTCCTTTCTTCTGTATCGCTCGTATGATTTTACTCCAATTATGTCATTATAGTACCCATCGAAAACAACTGTTACGTTTTTACCGTAATGTCTTTTTAAAAATGAGTAATACAATTCAAAAATTTCACCAAAAGTTCGACTATGAGGCCAAACTACGTGATGCAGTAACCATCCACCATCAATAACGACAGGTGTGTCCTTAACGAAAATTTGTTGTCCACCGCATGGTTCAAAAAGTTAATAAATTGCGCTTTAGCTGTTTTGCGCATAAGGCCTTGGTCATCAAATAGAGCTAATGGATACGGTGACAATTCATATTGAAATGCTTCACGTAGTTTCTTCTCATCTTGTTGAATTGCTATATGTATTCTTTGGAATAACGTTAACGGATTTATTGTAATGCTTATATCCTCGAAATGTAGTGATTTTGTTTGAAGTAAATTCCGGACCTTATGCAATTTTGATAATGACAACTGTAGAGTTTTTCCAACCATCGTTGCCATTCCTTTTTCACCAACTTCATATGCTTTGTGGTAGTTTATGTAATCGTTTCCTATAATACCTGTTGATAAGGATATTAATGTTATATAGGGTGCAAACGGATAGTGTTGACGTAGCCATAGAAGCAAACTTGTAATGTGCGCTTCATCTATATCCATTTTACTACGTGACAAATCTGTGTGCTGCTCGCTATTTCCTGTTTTTAAGTTTGTATAATTTTCAAAATTTTCCATTATGCTACAAGCTGCTGCCATTCCCAATAAATAGCGAACAACGACACCTGGTGTGACTCCTCTTCCCTGTTTTAAATCAGTTCCGAAGAATCGATTTAAGGTCTGTTCAATTATCATGTCAGACTAAATACCAGACCAAGCCTTATCACTGCGTCGTACTGTGAAAAAACCCTCTTTCGTAAATTGATCATATTCAACTGGATCCATTTTTAATTCTAAATCTATCATGTCCTGCAAATACATTTGAGCACTTTTTGCATAAGCAAAGTGTCCAGAGGCGTGGAATAATGGCAACATTTTCTTCACACTTTTTAAATGTAACTCCCAATTACCCAATCTCTCGGCTTCAATAAATTGAAGAGTTACGGAAACTGACTCAATATACTGCGCCCACAGTTGAGCAGTTAGATTACCTTTTGATATTTGGGCTAAGTATGCAATAAATTCGTCGGTTAATATAGAAATATTGTTATCCGTTTTAAATTGTTGCAATAATGGTGGATTATTTTGCCAGTCACTGAAAGTCAATTTCATATCAGGGTGTCCACAGTCCATCATAAAAAAAAAAAATCCCTGACTTTCCATGACTTTAGGTTCGATTTTCCCTGACCATTACTTTTTTATTTCCCATTAATAGTTAGAAATATAAATGTCCAAACACACGATTTTTATTTAAATTTTAATACATACCTACATAATTTTTTATTTTATCGAATAGATACGTGTGAGACTGAAATTAAGGGATTGGGTAAAGCTAAATTAACTACGTAAAAAACTATTTAAACAAAATTATTATTTACGTATTGGCCCTGAATGCGGTAGTTGACACTATCAAAAATAAATTGCAAAATTATTTAAGGTACTATTAATTAGCGAGTGAAGTTAAAAAAAAGACTCTTCAAATAATTTTTTTTTTAAGTGAAAAATGTATTTTTAGGGAAATTTTTTTTTACATATGGTAACTTAGGGTCTATATTTTTCACTAGTACAGAGGGCGTTGAAGTTGACGTAAAAAATGACGTCACAAAAATGAAGGTTAGTGTTTTCACATTCAAATAAACAATTAAAAATTAAAATAAAATTTTATGTTACTTATTGAATTAATTTAAAGAAAATAAAAATATCCGTGAGTCTTTATTATAATTTACGTGATATATTTTCGTGAACATAATTGTGAACATAAACATTTTTCTTCATTTACAATCATTGGGAAATATATTATCACCTGTTTTCCCTGACTTTCCAGAACATTTCGTGAAATCCCTGATTTCCCTGACGCTTAAGAGCTTCCCTGACTTTTCCCTGACCTTCCCTGACTTTCCAGAATGTGGGACACCCTGCATATTATTTGTGCATAACGTGTAATTTTCAAATTTATTACAACCTTCTTCATTTTCTTCTTTAGCTTGTTCTTTCTTCGAGTTTATACTTTCACACACTAAAATACCAAGAGTCGTAAAAGTTAATATATGAGCTCTTACGGATCGACTGTATGCATGTCCGGACATCATTTTTTTGGTTGATTGTTGTGCATAAATGATAGACCACAAATCATCTAAACCACTTCCTGCCATAATGTGTCCTATTGCTCCGAGATAGGCCATTAACAAGTGAAATCCACCCAATCGGACCACTATTTTATCAAAGTTTGACTCACTCAATTATAATACTATAGAATGAGCCTTTAAATAGAGTGGTTGGTCATAGGTTACAAAACATGTTCCTAGATTTTGTTTCAGAAATTCGTCTAGTGCATAGTGTAAAGATGTATTTAAAAGTCGTTAAATTTGAAGGTGGTTCGTTGATGAATGGTAAGCAGACGATATGAGATGTACAGTGATCCGTTTGTCTTGATATGACTTCCATGAATCCTCTCCAAAATGGTAATTTTGAGACCTGGAGGTATTTAGCCCATATGTAAGCGCTATAGTGTCGTGGCAAAAATGATGGTGAGGCAAGATCCATAGATGACACTGATTTATATTCGAAATCCATTAAACTTGACTTATTTACTGATGAATAAGGAATCGTTCGTATTTGTTTCTGTTGAGCTAAAGTTGATGCAACTGGCATTTTCTTTAACTTTTTGGTATTGCCTTCGTAACATACGTTATAAGATGGAGTGTAAATTCCAATACCTCCAAGACAATGAAAGGTTTCTTTTCCATCAAGAGTACTAACATTGTGGTCAATATTATCGAAAACGTACTGCACGAATGAATCCTTAGAGTCGAATTTAGTTGGATGTATGATTGTTGATGCTTCATACAGTTGAAGAGCTTTATAAGAAGGACTTACTCCTATTTTAGACAATAAATCAATTATTAATTTCGATCCACTTTTTCTATACGCATATGTACCAACAGCTAATTGCAGAGTTGAGATAAATGACCTTGGTCTTGAAATGGAAATAATCGAATGGGCAATGGTGTTTTTTTAGCTCATTTCCTTCATAATCATGTTCACTGTCGTTGTTGTGAGGTACTAACTGATCCAAAAAATAAGCTAACAGCGATGGTACATCGTCGGTTACGTTGTTTAAAAACTGAGAAGGTGGAGGATATGACGATACATCATATTGCGCATTTTTTATGTTTGTCGCTAAAATACTAGCTGCAACTTTCAGCACTGTTTGTTGTGCTCCAACACTGACTTTACCTTTCGTCAGCACTCCAACCAAGACAAATTGATGCTATATCCGGTTGTTTATAAAGAATTTTGGATTGTTTTCCTCTTCCGCGAACAATGGACAGATCACTTGCGAAATGCTTTTCCAATGCAGCGTAGAGTGTTTCATTGCTGCGAAACTGATCACCCATAATTTCCTTCAACTCGTCAAGAGAGTATTGCTGTCTATCACTATCAATAATATGTTTGAACACCTTTTGGAGTGCAGCTTCATATGTAAGACGTGATTGTTGGTATATCTTTGGATATAATACTCGAGAAAGAAGAGTATAGCACTGTTTATGATATTGTGCCTTAGCATCTACCAATGAAGGAACACTTTTAATACGTCCCTTTATTTCATGACTTTTAACAGTATCAGTTTTCTCACAAAATTCAATCAATCGATCTCGTGTACTTCCATCATTGGTAACCGTAATTACTTTTTTATGTTCTTTATCCAATTTCTTAGAGCAAATAAAACACAAATCAGCAAAACTAAAAATGGCTTCCATTGATTAGGATTTGATGATTCTGATGGTTGATCCATTATGAAGTAAACACTGGATCGATATTACTATTGGCTGGGTGCGTGACGCTAACGACATCTATAATATACATTTTTTCATGCTATTAAATAATGGTAACCATGGAAATAAATTTAAAATATTTTCAAAAAAACCGTAAAATCTGAATACAAATATTTGTTATTTACAATTATTTTTTTTTTTTTATAAATAAATTTGAACAATTTGAGGTATAAAATACTGGATGAAGTATAATAATTGTATTAATAAAGTATTTAAACAATTTTCGACGTTAACATGGATATAATTATCAAGACAGTATTTCCTTCCAACCCCGGACTATGCAGAGGAAAAAGTTGCTGGTGATAGTGAAGCACGTCAGGGAAATTCGAAAATTAAGAAATGCTGGCATAAGCCATTTAGTTGAATGTACAGTCATACATAAAGCAAACATCAATAACTTCTTATGAAACATCATTGCATGTGAGTTTAAAATACCTCAAATATTTTTAATTCTGTACGTATTTATGGATTGACGTGTAGACGTTAATACGTTGACAGATAAATAAGGAACGACATATTAGTGACAAATGCGTTTATAATCAAAGTAGATCAATGTATTATATTTTTATTTAATATTTTTTATTACACTATAAACACATATGAGGATGTATTATTGCCTATTTTCTCCACTACTCACGCTGCAATCGATTTAATTATCCCCACCATATACTACGCACCCTGCCAATAAAAAACGAAAGGAAAAATTACTGAAAATCACTCAAAATTATTCTACATTTACAGTCATTTTATAAAAAAAAAAATACCTTGATAAAAAAAACACGGAAAAATGTTTCTGATCTGTTGACAAAATGGAAGTATTTCTTGATTGAAGTAGATCAAACGCAAACGACACAAATGCAACCTTCAAACGATAACCGAACTTTTTTCTTACTACAACTTACTACGGGCAAGCCATCTCCGTAGTTACAAAAGTAAACAAACCTTTAATTACCATAGTATTTAAATTTTTTACCATAGTTTTTAATATTCTGTATTTTCAGTAATTTTCATGTATTTTACCAGTAACGTGCAACTAGGTAAAAAGTATAATTTAAAAATGGAAAGCAGATTGTGTATTTAAAGTAAGTAAATATTCGCCAGTCCACCTTCATCAAGACGAAGTTAGGTATCTTCGATTTCCGAAAGCACACGTTTGTAAAAATTTTTCTTTTATACGTACGTATATTATATAAACCCATTTAGTTTGCAATTTTTTAGTAATTAGATTCTACGCCACTGAGTTATATATCCATTTAAAAATTGGGACCAAAAAACTAGCGAAACTGGCTAACCTGTATAGTATAATAAACTAATCAATCAAATGATCTTGACCTTCCACAAAAAATTAATTTGTTAAGAAAAAAGTAAAATTGTAAAACACAGACGTACCGTGAGAAAATAATATTCAAAAAATATATTTTTTTTTAAATGATACCCCTCTTTTTGCCCCCCCCCCTCCCTAGTTAATTTTTAAATTAAAAGAATAAAAATGTAGCATAAAAAATAATAGACACAATATAAAACACTGTGTCGATATTTTTCTTATAGATAAGAGTTAAAATAGGGTGAAGTAATGTTTAAAATAAATTTTTTATTTCAACATTACGTTAAGCACCCTATGACACTTTTTAAAAAAATAAAAAATTTTAATATTTTTAATCGACTTAGTTTTTGATGCTAAGTCGAGAAATATATACTTTCGAGAAAAATGCCAAGTATACTTTTTTTCTCTAAATGTTTGAAAATATTGGAATTAGGTGAAAAAAAATATGTTTTTTTTTGGGGGGGGGGATGATTTCTCCGCAAACTATTAGAGATAATGGTAAGAGGGTGGTATACTTTTTTTTGTAGAATCGAAAGATCTACAATTTTTATTTGAAAAAATTTTCCATATCTCGCACACTTCGAGCGATAATTGGAAAATAAACTTTTTAGGGGTTGTTTTTATCCTTGTCCGGGATCAGAGCACTTTTTTTCATAGGGAGAATTGTTCTTAGTGACTCTAAGAACATTCCCTCCAATTTTCATCCATATACCCCGATTTCCCGATTTTAGCCTACTTCAAATAGTAGCCTACTTACAATTTAAACACCTTCTGTAAAATTTTTTTTGATAGCATAGATCAATAATTGATTTCTTAGACTCCATTGAAATTCCTTTAATTTTCAAATAAATATATGAAAAAATTGACATTAAGGATTATTAGATTTTATGTTTATTTAAAATATAGGTACATACCTACGTAAATACACTTCTAAATTTAAAGAAAAAAAAAGTAATTCATTTTTGAAACATATAAAAATATTTATCAAATTTTAAGGTGTACGAATACGAATGTGGCGTTGGACATGTTGATACAAATTGCATGTATAACATTTTTTCTAGAGAATATTTTTTTAAAAACTACTAATGAAATTCTTTTAACTTATATAGGAAGTAGAAGATCGAAATAATCATATTATAAACAAAAAAGTTCAATTTTATTGGAGATTATCGGAATCCATTTGGTTTAAATTTTGCCATATGAGTAAATATGCTGCTATACGAATACGAGTGTGGCCGACTATATATTTTATAAAATTTTAATTTTATTTGCGACCACGTCTTAAGGTTCTGCATTTTAAACAAACAAGTTTAATTAGGAACTACGTACTGACATAATCTAACAGTTTTAATAATATTTACAACGAAATTTAAATTTCCAATAAACAGATTTTCCGTTAATATTTGTTATTTATTATAAATTAAATTAAAACGCATAATTATGTATACTTTTGTATTATTTTATTAATTACAGCGAAAATATTCAAAATTTTAATTATTTAGTGATAGAATTTTCATTAATTTAAATACTTTGCGCTACAACTGTTAAAATATTTTTCGTTTTTCTGATTGCTTCCAATTGGTGAATTAATTATAAAGCTGGTGTACACCTTACAATATATCATTAAAACTAGCTTCAGGCTTGTCGTTACTAGAACAATTTTAAAATGTGTCTATGAATTGTAATGTTAAGTTTTAGCGATAACTTTGCTAAGTTCAAAGTTAAAGTTATCTTAACTTGTCTTAATGAATAGCGCTAAATGTTTCTAAATCAAAATCATCAGCTAACTATATTATACATGATAAAATTTTTCATCTATTTTAATTTGATCACACTAGATATAATTTGCCTTTAATTGATTACGGGGTAAGATCTGATCTTGCAAACAGCAAATGCCTATTTCAGATTAGTTTAAAACTTCAATCCTTGGTACAGATAATAGATTATTAGCGCTTTTCAACTTTCAGATCTAATCTTTCTTTCCATTTATAAACATCCAATTTTGCTATGACAGATCTAGCTAAATTTGATGGAAAATCTTGTCATGTATTCTTATATATTACCTTAACTATTAAGCTTTTTGTACGAAATTTTTAAAGATTTTGCTTTTGTTAAATGAAACGTTACGATTATATAGACTCCATGGAAAGTTTCGTAAGACAGAGAATTAAAAAAAAAAAAAAGATAAAAATCAGTTTATAAATTTTTTTCAGGAAAATCATTTTTATGAGTCATGGACAAATACGCACGTGGCCAATTGAACCCCTGCTTTGCCTCGTTAACTGGTAAAATTTTGTTGTGTTCATATCACCATGCTGGTATCTATTCGTTCTCCATTCATATTATAATGCCAGTTGATATACTCCCAGTTCGATAAAATATCTTTTCATAATAACTGAGTGCAAACGGGGTAAGGTGTAATTGAGTGGTATTAGTGTTGGAGTGGTACTGGAGCGGGATTGGACCGCAAGTAATACCGTACTTGGATCGAAGTGATGATGTAAATACACTCATTGTTTCTTGTGTCAGGGGATTTTATCCAACTGAGAACATATCGATACCCTACCAAGAGCGGTACGATAGTTAAAAAATAAGTTAGAAAAATGCGAAAAATTACTCAAGCGTTATTACTGAATGGCTCACAAGACAAATCAATTAAATCTATATTTAACAAAAAATTACAAAATGCGATCAAATAATGTTTATATCTGCTATTAACAAATAATAAAAATACTTTGCAAGAAATTGCCACATCATCAAAAACGTGTCCAATTTATTAAAATAAAAGTAATACATATTTTTTTATAGAGTGTTTTATTTATTGACAATTTGACAACCAATACAGAATATTATAAAGTAACGCTCAATTCTATTAAATTATGTACATGTATCTTTTTTAAAATTTGAATTCAATCCACTGAAACTGAATCTAGCTAGCAAATTTTCAAATTCAATTCATAAATGTCATGATGATTTCAAACAAAAATTGAATAGGTATCCAGATTAATGACTTTTACAATTATATATATATATATATATATATATATATATATATATATATATATATATATATATATATATATATATATATATATATATATATATATATATATATATATATATATATATATACTCATGGACAAAATTAACGCACCACTTAATTCTTCTGTGTTAATTTTAAGATGGTGATCGTGATTAAGGTTATTAATTTTTTTACTACTAGGGATGAATCTTTTTTGGTAATCTAGACACATGCTGTTAAAAAATCGTTTGTTTTAAAATCATAATTGTCACAATTTTAAATTTTCTCCAAAGCTGAGTACATTGTTGTTACGAAAATCGTTGATTAACATACGATTTTATTTGTTAGAAGGTGTTGTGTTGTTATTAGTATTAATTTTAAAAGTTTTAATGCTAAAAAATGAATCGTCAAAGAAATTTATCGGTTGAGGACGCAGTAAAGGCATCAGCTTTACTGGAAGAAGGATACTCTATGCGTTATGTTGCTAGTTTGTTAGGAAGGAACCATTCCACTATAAGTCGTATGGTTGAACGCTTCAATCAGACAGGATCTTACAATCGCAGACCAGGACAAGGGCGCAAACGGTCGACGAATGCAAGAGATGAGTGCTTTTTGAGACAGTCTGCTCTTAGAAACAGAACAGTCACTAGTAGAATGTTAAGAAATGAGTTGGTAGTTGTTCGCAATGTCCTGATATCGGCTCGAACTGTGAGAAGATGATTAAATGATTCTGGATTGAGCAGTAGAAGACCGGCGAAAAAGCCTTTGCTAACCAGAGAACATAGAGTTGCAAGTTTACGTTTTGCTAGAAATCATCAAAACTGGACAGTTGATGATTGGAAGAGAGTGTTGTTCTCAGATGAGACTAGGATCAACTTAAAATCTTCGGATGGTCGTGAGCATGTGTGGCGAAGGCCAGGAGAGAGATTTGCGAGCTGCAATATTGTTGCAAAAATTCCATTTGGTGGAGGCACTGTAATGTTTTGGGGAGGAATCTGTTTTAGCGGTCGTACAGAGTTGGTTCCTATCCGGATGAGATCTATGAATGCGAATTATTATCTCGAAAATATCATAGTTGAACATGTAATGCCGTTTGCTCCCTTCATAGGGCCTAATTTTGTACTCATACAAGATAATGCTCGCCCCCACGTGGCTAGGCAAGTGACTGAATACTTAAATGCAGTTGATCTTCAGTTAATGGAATGGCCAACTAACAGTCCCGATCTGAATCCCATAGAGCATCTATGGGACGCTCTTAAGAAGAGAGTTCGCAGTCGTAGGCCCTCACCTATTAACCATAATCAACTGATAAATGTAGTAATAGAAGAATGGGAAAATATTCCCCAAGATGTTATCGAAAATTTGATCTCTAGTATGCCAAGGCGGATGAATGCGGTAATAAGAAGTAGAGGAGGCCACATACGGTACTAGAATCAGTTGAAACACATTAATTTCATTGTTTACGTTTTTTTGTGTGCCATTTATGTTCTATAAATTTTTTGCATTTAATAAATAATAACTTAAAATAAGGTCTTTTTTGTCGATTTTCTATTCAAAACAATTTCCCTAATTCTTTCACAAATTTCTATGAATCTATTATTGGAATTAGTGTTGTTAAAGCAAAAATATATTCGATTACGATATATGTAATATGGTGTAATATCGTCTACGATGTCTACTGTTAAGCACTTGATAGTGTCACATTAATTTTTTTATAATTTATATTTGGATGTTTATATTAAAAGAATGAATATACAGTTCAATGAACTAGGGTAAAATTCATAAGTATCATAAGACACATATCTAAGTTTTTTTTTAAATGCAAGTATTAGAAAAATGGTATATATAATTTGATTTTGATTTTTAAAGTTAGTCAGTTTTCAAGTCGATCTCCAATACGAAAGGATACACATTAAATATAAACATAATTATTGTGTTTTATTGCTTTTAATCAAATCACCTAATTCCCTGCCTAAACCCAATAGGTTATGGGCCCAGGCACCGAACTAAAGGTGATAAGTTTCGCAAATTTTGTGTAAAAAAATAAATAAAAAAAATAAGCAATTAAAATAAATAAATAAAATAAATAACATAGACGAATTAAATTGTGAAAATGAATAATGAAACAAAGAAATCTAAAAGAAACATTAAACCATTTGATGGTGATAAATACAGCATATGGAAATTTCGAATTCGAGCTTTATTAGCCGAAGAAGATGCAGTATTAGTGATTGATAAAAATCGTCCTGATGAAATGAATGAAAGTGATTGGCAACAACGTGAAAGGATTGCCAAAGGAATCATAATCGAACATTTAAGTGATTCTATGATTGGTTTCGCTCAGGAAAGTGATAGTGCTCGTGAGATAATTAAAAAACTTGATGGTATTTATGAAAGAAAAAGTTTGGCAACTCAACTTGCAATTGAAAAGAAATTATTAAGTTTTAAATTCAAAGAAGACATTCCTCTAGCAAAACATTTTATATTATTTGATGAAATGGTTGTTGAATTATTAGCGGCTGGTGCTATCATAAACGAAACTAGTAAAATTGCTAGGTTGTTATTAACACTACCAAATTCATATGATTCGGTTGTTACTGCAATTCAAACATTATCAGACGATAATTTAAGTCTTGCTTTCGTGAAAACAAGATTACTAGACTATGAAGTAAAATTAAAAAACGAAAGAAGTGAAATAAGTGGTAAAGTGTTAAATGTTGAGATTAAAAATCAAAATAAAATAACAAAACAAAATAGTGATTTACGAAGAAAATGGAAAAACAATAAATGGAGTGTTAAACAAAGACCATTTGACAAATTTTCAAAATATAATAATTATCAAAAAAATAAAAATAATAAAAACTATAAAAATTATAATAATTATAATAAACATAATTTTAAAAAATGTGACTATTGTGGTAGAAAAAACCATGAAAAAGAAGAATGTTATTATTATAAGAAAATGATTCAAAAAGAAGAGCGCCCAAGAACAATTCAGAATGTTCAAGTTAATGATGAAAATGAAAGTTTCGCCTTTATGACCGGATATGGAACAGATTTTACAAATAATAAAATGAATGGATCAAATCAATTAACATTCATATTGGATTCCGGAACAACAGATCATTTTGTCAATCGTGAGGATGTTTTTACTCATTTGAAAGATCTGGAAAAGCCTCTTCAAGTTTCTATTGCCAAAAGAAACGAAGTTGTCCATGCCTTGAAGAAAGGAACAATAAGAGTGACCACAGATCAAGGAATAACAGGAGTCCTAGAAAATGTGTATTATGCACCTGAGATGCCCTACAATTTATTATCAGTTTGCCGAATTCAAGAAGCTGGAATGACGGTAATATTCAGTGAAACTGGAAAGGTGACGATTACAAAAGGTGGTAAGACTATAATAACTGGTAAGTCACAAAACAATTTAATTTGTGTGATTTTTAACATTAATAAAATGTTTTCAAATCAAACAAATTTAAATAAAAATCATTCAAATACATATAAATTGTGGCATGAACGATTAGGACATATTAGTCAGTCAAAATTCTTAGAATTAAAAAGAAATAATTTATTATCTCATACGCAGTTGTTAGAATCGATAAATCCCACTAACGATTTATGTGAAGCTTGTGTGTACGGAAAACAAGCCAGACTCCCTTTTTCAAAACAAAAGGATAGAAACCATGTAAAGAGACCATTATTTATTATTCATTCTGATGTGTGTGGCCCTATTATTCCCATGACAATAGATGAGAAAAAATATTTTGTAACTTTTATAGATGAATATACCCACTATACGGTAGTTTACTTAATTTCTCATAAATCAGAAGTATTTAAAGTTTTTCAAGATTATGTCGCTAAAAGTGAAAATCACTTTAACTTAAAAATAGCTTATTTATATTGCGACAATGGGAACGAATATCTGTCAAATAGTTTTAAAGAGTTTTGTGCACAGAAAGGTATACAGTATCATTTAACAGTACCATACACTCCTCAACAAAATTCTATTGCCGAGCGCATGAATAGAACCTTATCTGAAAAAGCACGTGCAATGATACACGGTGCAGGTTTAGAAAAAGAATTATGGGGAGAAGCAGTGTTAACTGCAGCATATTTACTTAATATAACACCTACTAAAGCCATTAAAGAAAATAAAACTCCTTTCGAACTATGGCACAATAAAAAGCCTAGATTAGATCTTCTTAGAATTTTTGGTTGTACAGTTTATGTACACGACAAAACAAGAAAGGATAAATTTGATAAAAAATCCTTTAAAGGGATTCTGGTAGGGTATTTACAAAATGGCTATAAGGTACTGAATGTAGAAACGAACAAATTCATAATAGTTCGTGATGTTATTTTTGATGAAACAAATTTCAAAATTACGCGACCGTCTGTGCAAATAGAAGAAAATGAACATCAAAACTCTAATAAAAGACAGAAAACTGATGAAAGTTTAAAAATCAGTAATGATCAAGAGAGTCAAAATATTAACAAATCTGTTTCAGAAACAGAAGAAGTTAATACTAAATCATGTAACTGTGATGACAAAAACTCTCAGTCAATTGAAAAAGAACTACGACGAAGTGCACGGCTTCAAAACAAGCCTAATGTATCTTATAAGGAAGATAGTAACTTCCATGTAAGTGCACAGTCGATAGTTTATAATGTTCCCAAATCATATCAAGAAATAAAACACCGCGATGATAGGTCTCAGTGGGAGAATGCAATAAAAGAAGAAATTAAATCTCTTTTACAAAACAAAACATGGGATATAGTACCTTGTCCAAAAAATAAAAATATAGTAGATTGTAGATGGGTTTTTGCTATAAAAAATGATTCCCATGGAAATCTATTTAGGTATAAAGCAAGGTTAGTGGCAAAAGGTTTTAACCAAGAATATTTATCAGATTATTTTGAAACTTTTGCACCCGTTGCTCGCATAACTACTTTTCGAATGATTATAGCTTTTGCAAATCAATACAATTTATTAATACATCATATGGATGTAAAAACCGCATTTCTTAACGGTTTGTTAAAGGAAGAAATATATATGCGTATTCCGGAAGGGATAAAAGCAAAAGATAATCACGTGTGCAAACTCAATAAAGCAATATACGGTCTAAAACAATCAGCTCGATGCTGGTTTGAACATTTTGATCAAGTATTGAAGAAATACAATTTTGAAAGTTCATCAGCAGACCGTTGTTTATATATTCTTAATAAAAATGATATTTATAAAAATATTTATGTAATGCTTTATGTAGATGATCTATTAATAGTAACTCATGATAATAATACCATGGTAAATTTCAAACAATACTTAACAAAACAATTTTCAATGGTAGACATGAAAGAAATAAAATATTTTTTAAATATAAATATTGAAAGAAAAGAAAATACAATTTCATTAGATCAAAGTTCATATTTAAAAACAGTTTTAAATAAATTTAATATGAGTGAGTGTAAAAGTGTCAGCACTCCATTACCAATTAAATTAAATTATACAGGTTTAAATTCAGATACTTACTATGAAGCACCTTGTAAAAATCTTATCGGTAGTCTAATGTATGCTATGTTATGTACACGTCCAGATTTATGTGTCGCTTTAAATTTATTAAGTAGATACCAAAATAAAAATAATATTGAACTTTGGCAAAATTTAAAAAGAATATTAAGGTATATAAAAGGTTCCCTGAATTTAAAATTAATTTATAAGAAAAATGATTATAAAGAAATCTTAACAGGATTTGTAGATTCTGATTGGGCAGGTAACGAACTAGATCGTAAAAGTACAACGGGATATTTATTCAGGCTATATGATTTAAATACAATTTCCTGGAATTCTAGAAAACAAAATTCAGTAGCCACGTCTTCGACTGAAGCAGAATATATGGCTCTTTATGAAGGAGTCAAAGAAGCGTGTTGGTTAAAATCGCTTTTAAAAAGTATAAAATTGGAATTAACAAATCCAATAACAATTTACGAAGACAATAATAGCTGTATAGCAATAGCTAATAATCCTACAGATCATAAACGATCAAAACATATTGATGTTAAATATCATTTCTCTAGAGAAAAGATTGAACAAAAACAAATAATTCTTAAATATGTTTCTACAGATGAACAGTTGGCGGATGTTTTCACGAAGCCACTGCCTGCCACCCGATTCTTGAGCATCAGACAAGGAATTGGATTAGAAGACTAAGGATACCTTTAATTATACCTTTAATTAATAATAAAATTAATGATTTTAATAAAATAATAATAAAAACTATTTTTTTTATAACTTTTAAAATAAAATAATTATAGTAATAATTAATAAAAAAAAAAAATATATATAGGTATCTATCAATATTTCTACATATTTAAATAGAATAAATACATAATAATAAGAAGGTGCAAGTATAAATATGTACCAATATATATAATAAATAATAATTAAAATTATTCACAAATAATTAATATGTAATCAATAATCATAATCATATAATAAATGAAAACTATTTATGATTATTTTTTTTTATATATACAGTAGTCTGATTGGGTTTTGTTGGGGTTTTCCCAATCCACGCAACAAATGTTGGACTACTATTGTATTTCCCCAAAGATATATTAAATAAAATTATAATTGTGTATTCTTTCTTTTGCATTGATCGATTATATTTTTGAGTGGGAGTATTGGAATTAGTGTTGTTAAAGCAAAAATATATTCGATTACGATATATGTAATATGGTGTAATATCGTCTACGATGTCTACTGTTAAGCACTTGATAGTGTCACATTAATTTTTTTATAATTTATATTTGGATGTTTATATTAAAAGAATGAATATACAGTTCAATGAACTAGGGTAAAATTCATAAGTATCATAAGACACATATCTAAGTTTTTTTTTAAATGCAAGTATTAGAAAAATGGTATATATAATTTGATTTTGATTTTTAAAGTTAGTCAGTTTTCAAGTCGATCTCCAATACGAAAGGATACACATTAAATATAAACATAATTATTGTGTTTTATTGCTTTTAATCAAATCACCTAATTCCCTGCCTAAACCCAATATCTATGAATCATATCACTCGAATGCAGGGAAACTTGTGCTTATTTAATTAAGTGGTGCGTTAATTTTGTCCACGAGTTTATATATATATATATATATATATATATATATATATATATATATATATATATATATATATATATATATATATATATATATATATATATATATATATATATACATATATATATATATATATATATAGGATGTCTCAAAAGTCAACGATATCCCTTGGAGGGATGATAGACACCAGCTCATGCCTGACCAGAATATCAAAATCTTGTCTGGTAAAATATCGCTGGTTTTCAAGATATTGACACTTTTATGAATCTTGGGAAGATCGACAAGTTTTATCAGATTTTCGAGTACCACAGCTGCAAGACTAGATTTTTTGAATTCTAATTTTTATTACGCAACCCTGAAGAGTCCTTTTGTAGATCACAATCCAAAGTAAGGGTAATATACCTATAATCTTGGAAAAAATAAATCTTTTATGCCGCTTCATAAATAATTTTTTTTTTTATGAGCTAAGTTTGACTCTTTATGCTGTAAAAGAAATGTACCACCTTACCCGGGCAAGTTATGTTAAAAGATTGCTCATTTATTGTAGTTTTTAAAAAGGTCTAAAATTTGCTTGGCTTTACTTTAAAAAAAAAGATATTGCTATTTTACTGCAAAAAATGTCATTTTGAAATTATTTCAATAATTACTTTCTAATTATTTCAGTTACTTGCAGGCACTTTTATGCATGCGTAAACCGAAGATAGATGATAACCGAACACAGAAAATGGACAGGTAGTAGATTTACATTGGTTAGAGTGAGATAGATATTGACAATTAAAAAAAAATAGGAATTCGAATGAAAATATTTATTAATTTAAAGTAGGTACGGATATTTATTTTAAATTAAACATAACACTGGAAATCAACGAATGTGTTCAAATTGTCTACCGCCAAGACGAATGTGGGCGCGGTATCTTTTTGAAAAAGATCTTTTTATTTGTTATGCTCATTTTGCAACATTTAGTTATTGTGCACATTCATTAATGCGATGTCTTAGCTCATTTTAATTATTCATTGGTTTTGCATAGACTTTCTTCTTTAAGCAATCTCAGTAAAAAAAAGTCTAGTGGATTTAAATCCGGAAACCGAAGTGGTCACAATACGGCACCAAGACGACAGATCCATTTCTGAGAATAAGCTTTGATTGAAAATTTTTTTAATTCACTTACATAACGAGCTGGACAGACATCATTTTGAAACCACCTTACTCCGCGTCTGGCCAAAGGAACATTTTCTAAAAGATTAGGGAGTAAATTTTCTAAAAAATTGTGATAAATTTCTCAAAATTTCCAGCCAATTTAAAAGGACCTATTATTTCGCCGTTCAATGTTCTGATTCACAAAGTTACCTTAAAGTGATATTGTGACCCTTCTCGTAATTGAATGTGGGCTTTCGATCACATAACTATGAAGATTTTAAATCTATGAATCCATCCTTTTTGAATGTGCCTTCATTCCTCCATAAAATTTTATCTATGAATTCTGGGTTTTCTCTGTGTATTTGTAACATATCTCTGAAATAATTTGAAAGTAATTATTGAAATAATTTCAAAATGACATTTTTTTGCAGTCAAATAGCAATATCTTCTTTTCTAAAGTAAAGCGAAGCAAATTTTAGACCTTTTTAAAAACTACAATAAATTAGCAATCTTTTAACATAACTTGCCCGGGTAAGGTGGCACATTTCTTTTACAGCATAGAGTCAAACTTAGCTCAAAAAAAAAATAATTATTTATGAATCGGCATAAAAGATTTATTTTTTCCAAGATTATAGGTATATTACCCTTACTTTGGATTGTGATCTACAAAAGGACCCATCAGGGTTGCGTGATAAAAATTAGAGTTCAAAAAATCTAGTCTTGCAGCTGTGGTACTCGAAAATCTGATCAAAATTGTCGATAATTGTCGATATTTGAGCGTTACTTTATGGTATTCCATATTTGTAAATAATAAGCAAATATGAAATACCATAAAGTAACGCTCAAATCTATTAAAATTGTCGATCTTCCCGAAATTCATAGAAGTGTCAATATCTTGAAAACCAGCGATATTTTACCAGACAATATTTTGATATTCTGGTCAGGCATAAGCTGGTCTATCATCCCTCCAAGGGATATTATTGACTTTTGGGACACCTGTGTATATATATATATATATATATATATATATATATATATATATATATATATATATATATATATATATATATATATATATATATATATAGACATTAGAAATGAAAGGACCAGTAATTTATATTACGTACGAAAGATATTACATACACGTTAAAAAGAGACAAATATTATAAATAGCATGTAAATTGCCAATATATATTTCTCTTTCTAAGATACCCTAGACTTTAGAATTAAAATTGAAGCGTAGTCAGCCCTGTTTTGTATTGCAAATTTGAAAACATGTAAAAATTTTCACTATTTTTACTTTTTAAATTGCGTTTTTCGTTATATATTTTTAAAGAAAATATTATGGCAACTTGTTCTGTTTACAAATGTAAAAACCCTCTTAGCAAAAAAGCACAAGAAATAACATTTCACCGATAAAATTTTTTGACATATTTCTGACATATATCAGCAGTCTCTTTGAAAAAAAATTTGCGTATATACATTACATGTTAAATAATAATTTAATATTACATATAAAGTATGCAGAAAAAGAACCTATACGTTTAATAAAACGTATTCGCAATTTATTGTTCGCAGAGAGACGGATGGTTGAAATCGTTCGAATTTTATTTTATTTTTTTCTAATGTATGAATAATTTCATTTTTCCATTTTTCTACAAATGGACGAAAAAAATATATATAATGAATATTATAACCAAAGCGGTTATTATAAAGGGAAAATTTTGGAAATCAAATTAATGGAAGTCCGAGGATATTTATTTAATCACAGGAATAATGCATTTGATTTGTCAAATGGAAAATTCAAAGAGAAAAAAAAAACTTTTATGTAAGAATTTGGTTCCGCGACTAAAAGGGATATGATATCTTTGAGGAGTCTCAATTGTAAATAATTACCTTTTGCCTCAAAATGAGGTTTTAGTGATGCCTCTCCGTCGCCTATTTTTCACTTATTTCTACCAATAAAAATCATATGCACCATTAAAAAAATTAAGGTTTCACTGGGGCTCCGTATTCATTTTCTTCTTTATTCTTAATTAGGATTTTTCTTCGAGTTAGAGTACATGCAAACATGATATGATTGGGATTTTTTTAGCTCCCAATAGACAAAAAAATAGATATGAAGACGAATGTCATAAAAAAACCGTTATATTGTCTTTCGGTTATTTTAACGCAGTTACTTTGTTACGAAGTTGAAAAATTTTGAAGTATTAGCGTAGAAAAGTTGGTTGAAAATTTCCTATTTTTTGGTAAGGATAATTCTTTGCTCGTGGTTTATATTTCCACTTTTCTTATTTCGCCCACATTTCATATTATTTATTTATTTATTTATATTTATTTAATACGTTGTCTCGTTTTCCAAGGGTAACAAAATATTTAAATATAAAACAGTATGTAATTACTTGTTATACATAGTTATCTTAATTTAAAATTTAGCGAATATAATTATTACTACCAAGGAAATAATCGATTTTTTATTGTTTAAAAAAGGATAAAAGTTTACATTTGCGGTGTTGCCATATAGAGAAGCTGCATAAAGACTAGTGGCGCCTTTTTCAATAATTTTATAAGTACATGCGTGAGCACGTCAGCGCAAATTTTTTGTAACCATAGATTTTTACATAAATTCATTAACAAGTTTATACTTTTGTATTAATTATTACTTTTTATTAATATTTATAATTTTAACATATAAATATTAAATAAATATAGAGAACTTGCATTGTCACTAGTGACGTCTCTATAAGTCAATTTATAAGTTTTTTATAAGTTATTGTTGTTGTTTTAAATACAACAGATACCTAAATTCACTGCGTCCAATGCAACATTGTAACCGCTCAGATATTTATTTATTATTAAATTCTTAAATTAAATCTTTTTAGAAAAAAAAATGCATAATTAGCCATTTACTTTAATAGTTACATTACATTAAAGTTTTATATTTGTTTGTCGCATAACTTTGGCCGTTATGACACTTGGTACACCGGTTTTTTCTTGAATTTCATATATACATGACCATTTTGACACAAGTTTTTTCTTCTTTTGTAACAAGAATCACATAAATCACCCACTTGGACATATCGAAAACCGCTTTTATAATAATTGTATTTTTACTATTTGACATTTTGCATAAAAATGACAAACATTTAAATTCAAAACAGCCTACTTACATTAAACTATTTCATTTAAAAAATGCTAAATATAGCTACCATGAATGCTAGTGTCGTAATTCAAAGATCATGCAGCTTTTCTATAAAATTTTTATGAAAAATAAAAGCATACTTTTTGTATAACGAATTCTCTTATGTGATGTTCAAGAAACTACTTGCGAATGTTTAGAAAAACGTATACGCATCTACAGTATTCGGAACTTTCGTATACATAACTATGCGAACAATTTCAAGAAATGGGCCCACGGTATATATATGTTACGAAAAAAAATTTTTAAGTAATTTAACTTTAAATAGATAATTATTTTTCAGTGATATTTAATTAGACGGGGTTACAAATTTTTACGTTTTGAGTTAAAATGAAAGCTAAATAACGTGATTGACTTTCAATTTCAAGTATTTGCCTACATTTCAACAAATCAAATTTGGAATACAAAAGTTAACGAAAATTCAAGGTGAGCGCCAATTTTTATACTAATTTTCGTTCGTTTTAAGCCATGTTTAACATCAATACTAGAAATTTCCCCAATTTTTGGTGTGCACGTAGACTGGGAATGCACTAAAGGAATATTTATTTCAAAAATGACATTTCTAAAAAAGGGAAATTAAAAAAAAAAAATTCTCTGTTTTATGAAACCTTTATGGAACTCCCATAATTGTTAGGTATTACCTGAAATTTTATTGAAAATAATGAACAAATGAAGTAAAGAAAATATTTTTTACACAAATGATAAAGTAAGTGAAAATTATTCTAATATGATAGGAAATTATTATTTATAAAATACTAATCATAACCACTGAGTAAAATTGAAATACAATAATTCATGCGTATTAATTATTTTAAAAATAAATAAATAGTTAAATGCAAAAGTACAAATATTACTTGATGACGTACTTACAGGTAAAGTATTTGTACACTCCTAGATGCGTGCAATTTTAAATTCAATTAATTAATATCACTTCTATTTAAGTTATAAATAAATATAATAATTTAGATATAAATACGTTATTATTCTTTCAAATCAAAAATCATACATTTTTAATGAAAATCATTTGACATTTTCCTAAACAGAATTTTAATTTTAAGAACTACAAAATGTGTACATATTTTAATGTGTAATTATTTTAAGATAAATTTTTATAATAGAGAATATACATCAGAAAATACAATCGGTATACCAGAAAGGTAGCAAGGGAGTTATACCCTATAGGTCTTAATATTATTATTTTGTTAGAATTTAATAAATATTTTCTCAATAGGAAAAAAATTTTTTTAACAGAATATCCCAAAAATTAAAGTGATTACTGAACAAATCAAAACAGGATATTATTGAAGATTATTTCGACAATTTTTGTTCAGCTGAGGGACATTGAGCAGTCGCTACAACCAATACTACCACTTTCTTGAAATAATGGAAGTTAGGCAAAAAGTATACGAGAAAAGGTAGAAAACTTTTTGCTGAACAAGTTTTTCAACCAAATCACGGAGGCAACTTAAGTGTCGAAGAAGCTCAACTTTTAGAAGCCATTTTTCTCAGGTAAACCTATTTCACCAAAGGAGATTAAAAGATTGATCTAGAATGAATTAAATATAAAAAAAGCTCCTGGCTACGATCTTATCAGAGATAGGAAGAGAATGGTCTAATAAAGGTCTTATGATGATAAATTTAATTTTTAATATCTATTTTAAGGCTAAAATATTTCCCTTGCTGTTCAGAAATTAGCTCAAATCATCTTAATACAAAAACCGGAGAAGCCAGTAAATGATGTTGCGTCGTAGAGGGCAATTAATTTACTCCCCCATCTTATCCAATATATTTGAAAAGTTATTTCTCAAAAAATTGCAACGCGTTCTCGATGACTGTTAATTAAATCCTGGTTTGTTATATAAATATTAAGGGCAAATATTCTTGAATCATCTTAATTAAAGTTCATTTCAAATGGGTTGAACCCTGTTACTATTGAATTTACATAAGAAAAAGGGTCAAGCTATTTGAAATACTCAATAACACTAAATTCTCATTTTTCAGATCGTTATTTTCATGTAAAATTTCAGACAGACAGTATGCTAGGGTCAGTTCTCCTATATAGATCTATGTACCTCATATATATATATATATATATATATATATATATATATATATATATATATATATATATATATATATATATATATATATATATTTATATATATATATATATTATATTATATATTTATATTATATATTTATATATATATATATATATATATATATATATATATATATATATATATATATATATATATATATATATATATATATATATATATACAGGGTGTAAAGTAAATAAGTTTCATCCTTTTGAGAGATGGTTTATCTCGGTGTAAAATTGCCGAAGACATAAAAATTTTTTCGGAATTCGCTATCTGAGAAAATCGCATCCCAGCCAGCTCATCGTTTAATATGAATTTCTCTGAATACGCCTCTGACCAAACTAAAATTATTCGCACCCTGTATAATAAAAATTTTTTAAAAATAAAAATAATTTTTTTTTTTTTTTTACGACAATATGTAAACATCTGCCGACTTTTGAATTGATTAGGTACTGTATAGTAAAAAAAAAATCGAACACTGTTTTTCATAAATTTTGGTTAAAATATGTTTGAAATATTTTTGTGGGTTTTTATTTCACAGGACGTTATGAATATTGCAAGAACCGTAACTGTGGTATTGTTGCATTTCTTTAATTACAAATATTTAGTTGCATTACTTTAATTACAAGTATTAATTTAATTAAAAATTACACTTGAATTTTTAAACAAACCAAAATAAAAACTTTCCTTTAACTGTCATAAAACATTGTTATTAATATTGTTGGTACACAACACAGATTAAAAAGTGAATTTTTATTCATAAGTGAGTAACTTTAGCGGAAAACTGTAACAGAGAATTCCAAACTTCGGCATTAATTATCATTATTGTAAAATTATTTTACCAAATTTGTTCTATTATACCAACAAGCTGAAACAAAACACATTTAAATAATAATTTATGTACCTGCGACACACATCAAAATAAGAGTACCAATAATAATAATAAGATACTATAAACATACATAATTATGTATGTAAGCAAATATACAGTAAGGTAAATGTCCCAAATTCCGACACTTTAAGGAAGAACTAAACATATTTTCCTAGAATAATTTAAAATTCGTTTCTAGGAAAAAATATTTTCCTAGAATAATTTAAAAGGCTCAAAGTCTTTTGTCAACAACCAGACCAAAATTTTTACTTTAGATAAATTATCACTTAAGAAAAATAGAAAGATAAAATACAAAAAATAAGAATTTTTGTACTACTGAAATGACACATAATTTCGACATCTACCATAAGACTTAGCTCTAAATTCAATACCTTTGTGAACTTATTTTCGTGTTTTTAAATTCAACAGTGTCCATAATTTTGACTATAAACGCTTTAGCTCAAATAAAAAAGAAAAAAAAATTGATAAAGATGCATTTAACCTTTAACCGGTAAGGTGATGTCTGTGAGTCGTATACAAAAATATTCTTTTTTGTTAACTGAACGTTTGTGTATTCTTCTATGATTTAGGGCAAATTTTACCCTGCTGGCGTAAGGGGAGTGGTCTCCAGTTTTTGGCTATCTATGTTACCAGCCCGCGGTATGTTAATCTGTTGATGTCTCTCAGACATCACTTTACCGTGATTATTATAAAAATTCACCTTACCGGTTAAGGGTTAAGTATAATTTATTGAAAAATTGCTTTATTTATTACACGTACATATTAGTTAATAATGTACTTTTCCAATTTCTGCTAATATAAAAATCAGTACTGTTTTGTTGTATATTTCGCAAAATAACTAATTGATCATTAATTTTAGTACAATATTTGTTAAAAATAAATCGAAATATACAAAAGGTAGTATTACCTAATGTTCATAGATATATCTCTGATATACAAAACGAACGTTTTAAAAGCAGAATTTTTTTAAATTCTTTAAAATAATATAAAAGTTTGATTTTAAGACACTGTCTGATTTTGGGTCATTTACCTTATCTATTGATTCATTCAAATTGATAAATATTCCTTTTCAGTTCACAGCCTCTGTGGTTCCCAGTGTGTCAAAATCGTCAAAACATTTTTTTTTAAATAAACAATTGCAGACATACATATGTACTTGGGGATTCACAGACCATCATTATATCATCACATCAACCATCGATAATCAAGGGGTTGGCCAAGTGCGTATTTAACACACATTAAGCCGAGTTGCTGAGTTATTTGCGTTTTTGTATTTTTGGGGATAAAATACATCGCATCGCATATTTTTTTACGGTTTACTGTGAAAATAAATAAATATATTTGTACTTGTGTTACTTAAGGGTCAATTAAGTGGTAATTGGATTCCTTACAAACCACATGGACTTTGAAATACAATATTTCTGAAACGAGGTATAAAAAGTTGTTAAAAGAACCTTAACTTGATTTTAAAAGATTTTTCTAATGATATGCTGCAAACAGTATACATATAATTATTTTTGAAGGAATTTACGAAAAAAGTTTTTCAGCATTTCTCTTAATAATTTTGATTTGAATTTTTGAAAATGTTATCTAATATCAGAATATACTTTGACGTAAAATTTCACTTACTGAGTGTACTAAAATTGTTTATGCCCAATTTTAAATACGGAAGATAGGTACCATAAGAAATTAAGAAAGAAATTGTTTTACTGACGGTTAATTGAGATATCTATCTGTAGCATGTATTATATTTGCAAAATTTCTTCGGAACCCTAATCTTTGAAAATTATTTTTTAAAAAGCCATAAACATAATATATTTATGACCTGTCAAACTGGATATATTTATGTGTTTTGGAAACACTAGTAACCTATTTATTTTATACATAAGTATGAATATGTATTTTTAGTTGTATGTGTATGATTGCCGATTGCCGATTGGTATTCCGTATTCGTATTATTTTATTATCATTTTATCAATAATAAAACAGTACATTCTTCCTTATTTTTTTAACAATACAGGTACTGGTCTAAGCTGTTTTAAACTGTTGCATAACTGTGTGAAAATAAATTAGCGATTTATAATTTCTTTAAATCAAAGTATTAAAATTAAAAGTGTGTGTATGTGCGTGAATAACAAACCAATTGTATATTTTAGAAATGTTTTAAAATTTAATTGTTGTGTCATAATTCATAAATACTTCAACTTGACGTACTTGCTCTGAGATAGTCAGGTACAAAAGTTTATCTCAGCAAAAAAACTTTATCAAAAATTAAATAATGTATTGATATTCTTCAGTTATTATATTTGTATACCACTTTTTTTTTGTATTTCCGCGCGCTTATGTTGTAGCAATTTAAAAGAATTGTTGAAGAAACGTTGTAAAAACGTAGTAAAATGATGTTTTTAAATTATATTTCAAAATCGGCGTCGTCAATAATTTTTATTTCTTATTAAATATGGTTTGTAACTTTGTATTAAATAACATTCAATTTTTATCAAATTCCTTTGACACGTTTTCATTTTATTCTAAAAAAATAGAATTTTCCCATAAGAACCCGTGTTAAAATTACAAAACTTTGAAATCGTTTTTCTCAAAATTGGGGTGGTCAATTTTTTTTTCGGTAAGGGCTCGTATTATTGGTATTGGAGAAAATAAATATCTAGTGAACTTTGTTAAATTTCCAAATAATTTAATGAGATTTGACGAAATCGATCTATTTGATATGTGACGTAAATTGTCTCATTAAAAATTATGTTTAAATTTTTATGGACACTACTGTATAACTATTTTCAAAAGATTCCGTAAACAAGCAGGTAAAAATATTTTGTTGACAAAAAAATTTACATTCAAAAAAGCAAAGGAAAAAAATGATAAGTAATCAGAGCCTGATTAAGTTTTTTTTTCTAGGGGCCATTTTTTAACACGTTTTTGACAACCGAAAATTTCTGAAATGAAACTTGATCGGTAAAATTTAACTAGCAATACTTAATTAGTAGACTGAGACCTTTCTCTCCTGCAAATTATGAAACTTATTTACTTTACACCCTGTATATATATATATATATATATATATATATATATATATATATATATATATATTTATATATATATTTATATATATATATATATATATATATATATATATATATATATATATATATATATATATATATATAATATATATATTTTTTGTCCGTTATTTTCGACCCGCCATTTTGAATTTTCAAAATAGTAATATTAAATTCGTAATCAGCAATCTTGAGAACCTTTATATATGTACCATTTTCTGTTCCAATAAAACTAATTTTCTTATTTTTATCCGCCATTGTGGACCTGTCATTTTGAATTTTCAAAATAGTAACATCAGCCGCTTTATTTAAGAACATATTTGGATAGGCATAAATAGATTGCTTAGCAACGAAATTAAAATTAACGAAAAACTCTTATTACGTCATAATAATAGGGTTATTAGCGAATTAACAGATATTTTAAAGATATTCTCAGAATTTTATTCTGAATCTGTAGCGCAAAAACTAGCTCACAATTTCGGAAATAACTTATCTAGTGATTGTACTAGAACTTATAGAAGAAATTTACAATCAATGTTTATGTATCATAATGTTGAAATTTATAACATCATAATGATAATGTTGAAATTTATAACAGCATAATGACGTTACCAAATAAAAAATCGACTGGACTAGATGAAGTTCCAACATATGTGATCAAGGACAATGCTGTAGTACTAGCAGAATTATTATGTCCAATGATAAACTTGATGTTTCAAACTGGTATTTTTCCAGATATTTTGAAAATTGCAAATATAAAACCTGTATACAAAGGAAAAGATGAACGATACAAGGTTAATAACTACCGGCCAATTTCAATACTGTCTGGATTTTCGAAAATTTTTGAAAAAGCAATATCAAATAGAGTAACAATCTTTTTAGAGACAAACAATGTCTTAAACAATTCTCAACAGATCGTTTTAGATCTAAACGATCTACTTCAACTGCTCTGTTTGAATTTTACGAATATTTATCAAAAGCGTTAGATGACGGACTATCTGTGTTTGGATTGTTCTTTGACCTGAGTGCAGCTTTCGATACGGTCAATCACAGTTATCTTCTGAAGAAACTGGAAGCCATGGGAATCCGAGGCAATGTTAATGATTTGGTAAATTCATATTTAAGTAATCGAAAATATGTAGTCGAAATTCAAGGACAAAAGTCAGTAGAAAAATACATCAATATTGGAGTACCACAAGGCAGTAATCTTGGACCTCTGCTTTTCATTTGTTTTATTAATGACCTACCAGAACATGTAGTAGATGCAAAATTAATAATTTATGCTGATGTTACTGCACTTATAGCCGACTCTACTTACGAAGATGCAAAAAAATCGGTAACAAAGGTGCTAAAAATGTTTCAAGAGTGGTGCTATAGGAATCAGTTAATTGTAAATTTGCAAAAATCGGCACTGGTTAATTTTAAATTAAGACAATCATATAACGAAAATGTGGAAATTTGTATAGATCAGACAATACTAAAATCAACGAATCAAACTAAGTTTTTAGGTATTATTATAGACAGTAATTTAAAATTTAAAGATCAAGTAAATTTTGTATGTAAGAAACTGAATAGATTTTTATTTCAAATTAGAGTATTAAAAAATATGTGAACCATGAACAGTTAATTATGTTTTATTATGCATAAGTTTACTTTACACTGAAATATGGAATATTATTATGGGGAAGATCTGCAGAATCAAACCGAGCATTCATAATACAGAAAAAGATAATAAGAAGCATTTTCAAGATTCCAAAGAGGGAATCTTGCAAAAATTTTCTTATAGAAAATGAAATTTTAATTTTTTATGGTATCTTTGTGTATGAATTAATAACATACATGAAAGAAAATAATTAGTTTGTAGCGAAAGAAAAAATGCAGTATGATACGCCATATGAAAATTTATTCAGTTTCGCACACAGAACAACATTTTTTGAAAAGACATTGACAAATCCTCTTCACCTAGCCTGAAAATGTTATATACAATTTTTATATATAACAATTCCATACATAACACCATAAATTACACTTCATACGAATTATTTTTTGGACGCAAATATGACTCTAAATTAACTCTCAACGCAGAAATGGTACAACAAGAGCGTGAAAAGTTGCTACGCGAATCATTTCAAAATCAGGTCCAAAACAAAGAAAACAAAATTAATAAAATAAATACTAAACGCGAACCACCCATTAACTATTCACCTAACCAAATAAGTTATTTTCAGGAAAATAAACAAAATAATAAGTTACATAAAAAATTTAAACAAATCACTATTAAAACTAACAATAGGGCAACAGTGACTGACACTAAAAATCGGAAAATCCCTAAAAGAAAACTAAGACGACCTACCTTGTTACAGAATAACGCTACTCCTGACGAAAATAACGAAAATGCAGAGACTCGAAATATGGGACTTAACGACCAACCCGGGACTAGTGGCTGTACAACTAGGGCAGGGCAAACTCAACCAAGGATATAACAAATTCCTACACATCATTAATCTCAACCTTTATAAGTAAAATTTGGAAAAAATTGAAACTTCTTTAAAATATCTCGATAACGATAACAATTATTTAAATAATTCTCTTAAAAACATATTCAAATTAAAATTCAAAGAATTACAAAACATATTTAAACAAATTTACCCTATACACGTAAAAAGAGCCCTCATAAATGCATTAGGTTCTGCTATAAAATTTATAACCGGACAACGAAGATGCGCTAAGAATAAACCAAGATATAGAAAATATCAAATTAAACCAACACAATTTAATTTCTAGTAGCAATAAACAAATTAAAATCAACGAAATGGTGTTCGAAAGATTTAATAATATTTCAGAACACATAAATTTACAGCAGGATGTCATAAATAAAATTTTCTCCACGATGAGAGATCAAGTAGCGGGCAATTTAAATAATCGGAAACAGAACTTTCTAAATGCTTTTCAACATGTTAATCATATATAATATCGATCTCTTGCATTCACATTTAATTCAGCTAGCTCAAGCAATAAATCTTGCAAAACTGAATGTACTTCCTACCCTAATATTGTCCCCCGACGAATTAGATCACGCTTATGAAATTTTACAATCCCAAAACCTACCCATTTGATCCTTGTATCAAGTATATGAACTATTAACATTTCAAGCGTACTACAATAACACTAATATCATTTTCAATGTACGTATCCCTATTTTCGAACCCGAATTTTATCAACTTAACCTCTTGGAACCGTTACCTATAAAAAATAAATCCATAGTTGTCCCATATCCATATATCCTTAGCGGAAACAATGTAAATTACTTTTCAAAAAAGGAATGCCAACAACTGAATAAATTGTACATATACAATAAAGAAGATTTAGTAAAAATACCACAGACCGACAATTGCTTTAACCGTATCCTCCAAGGACAGACAGCAAACTGCACCTACGAGGAATCTGAAGAAACGACAAAAATTAAACAAATAACCCCGCAACATATTATAATCAAAAACGCCAAAAATCGAACAATTTTCACTACCTGCGGTATAGATCAACGAACTATAACCGGAACCACATTTATCTACTTCAACAAATGTGAAATCACCATTAAAGGGACACTGTATCGAAACCAGGAATTCAGCGCTACAGAACAAGTTCACATTTTACCTCTTCATGAGCTACAAGTTGAACAATACCAGCTATTGCTTAATAGACTTAACATGGCTATCATCAAAACAGGAAAGAAATAAGCAATATAAGGACTACAACATATGTTCATACGTCAAGTCTGTACATAACTATCATTTTTCCATCGTAACTATCATCGTGTACATTACAATCAAGAAAATCATCAAAAACCGACTACTTAAACGAAATACATTATCGGTCCATCCAAACGAGCCAATACTCATCTAGAATAGGCCTCAAACTTAGCGGGGAGAAGTTACGGAATGACCACATCCGCCATATAAGCTACATCAGCATCTTCACACAGTTGCCTATACGTTTCATAGAATTTAGTGTCATAGGGCAATTATAACAAACTTATGAACATTAACATATATATTAATATTACTCATATCATCATTTTATTTTATTATCTAAAACTATAATTATACATAACATGTAATATGTATAAATTCTTTATGCTTAATAATCATTATAAAACATATATAAACGATTAAAACAAAATACACAATTAAGTTCCGATTTAGCAGTTAAGCTAGGCGTAATCTCTGTTCGGGCATTATTCAATTCTTTGTAATATTTTATTGTATTAAAATTAATAAAATTGTGAAAGTTAATTAAAATAAATTTTTAAAAACTAATTTTAATTGTTGTAAAACGTAACTATATATATATATATATATATATATATATATATATATATATATATATATATATATATATATATATATATATAGAGAGAGAGAGAGAGAGAGAGGGGGGAAAATAAGCAAATGTCGGATAGTGTCTTAATTTCGGATACGAAAATATTTTGACAATAAAACGATAGATGGCATTACCAGTACCACTAAGCCATAGTTTTAGCCGCCATGCTGCTATTGTGTTATTATCTTGAATGGAGGAACGTGTGTTTGTGAAGCAAAAATTTTTATAATTTTTTTTGGAGTTCAAATATTTTACAATGTCGACTTGTGACCTTTCCAAGGACCAGAAGGTGACTCATGCTATTGTTTGTTTAATGTATCATATTTGATAAGAGGTGTATTTTGAATTTTTGTACAAAAACAACGTGTAATGTTTGAGTTTATATTGACAAGCGTGTTAAAGTGAAATTTTATATATTTTCCTAATTTCGGATAGTATTCAGTGCCTATTTTCGGATATCCGAAATTAGGATACTTTCTAGGAGAATAAATAAAAATGTCTTAAAGTAGTGCTAAGTTAATTTTTATTGAACTGTTTCAGAACAAGCGTAGAAAATGGGATCCTGAAAATATGAAGAAGACTGTTGAAGCCGTGAAAAATAAAAAAATGGGTTACTTGAAGGCTCACAAAATTTTTCACGTACCGAAATCTACATTAGAGGATTATGTTAAAAATAAGGATGGGAAAAGCGTCCACGAACTTCTTAACAGAAACCTAGGAAGGAGAACAGTTCTTTCCGAGTATTTGGAAACGTTATTAGTTGAGTATTTATTGGACATGGAGAAAAGGTTCTATGGGTTACGAACATCGGATGTTAGACGATTAGATTTTCAACTGGCTATTCAAAATAACATAAAACATCCATTTAAAGGATCTTCTGCTGGTAAAAAGTGGTTGAAATTGTTCATGCGTCGTCATCCAGAACTCTCTCTTAGGACTCCTCAATCCATATCCAGTGCTAGAGTGAAAGGTTTTACTAAAGAAAATGTGGACGCATTTTTTGATATCTACGAAAAAGAATTATCAAAGGTTGGCTTATCTCCACAAAAAAATCTTTAATGTCGACGAAACAGGTATTAGTATTGTTCAGCATAAGATGTCCAAAGTGATTGGAAGGAAAGGAAAAAAACAAATAGCGAGTATTTCATCAGCAGAGCGTGGGACACTAATTACACTGGTTACTTGCATGAGTGCTGCAGGGCAGTATATCCCCCTATGTTTATCTTCCCACGCAAGATTATGAAGCCTGAATTAATGAACGGAGCACCTCCTAGGTCTATCTCTGCGTGTCATATATCAGGGTGGATACAAGGAGATGCATTCACAGAATGGCTAAATCATTTTATTGAGATAACTAAACCATCTGTCGAAAATCCTGTGGTACTGATTCTTGATGGGCACTATTCACACACGCGCAACTTGGATGTTATTAACATTGGAAGAGAACACGGCGTGATTATAATATGCTTACCTCCCCACTCAACCCATAAGATGCAACCACTTGATGTGGCATTCATGAGTCCATTTAAAACATTCTACGCGCAAGAAATTGAAACGTGGCTAAGAGCAAATGCTTCCACTCAAAGAGTAGTTACAGCTTACCAGATAGGAGAATTAGTGGGTAAGGCATATGGCCGTGCAGCTACCATACAAAATGCTATAAATGGATTTCGTAAAACAGGCCTATTCCCTTGTGATAGGAATGCATTTGAAGAACATGAGTTCGTTATAGGAAGCGGAACAAAAAATGCTGAGACAACAGACGATGAAATAGAAACTGGAGAAGAAAAAGAAAATAAATTAACCGAAGCAAATATTTTAACTCAAAGTCCTTCTGACAGATTTCATGAAGAAAAAAGACAATCTTTCAACAATGATCGTTTAAGTTTACTCTCTGTGAAGCCTACAGATATAAGCCCATTACCTTCGCTTAAAAACCGCAAACATCAGAGTGAAGATGCAAGGAAAGGGCGCAAGAAGGGGAAAGCCGCTCTAGTCACTGGATCTCCGTTCAAAAAGCAACTTGTAGAATCTCTAAACAAAAATGCTAAAAATGAGAATCCAAATTTGCAAGAAACAGCACAGCCATCAACGTCTGGTAAATGCAAGACATCATCACGAGCGTCGAAACAGGGAGAAAAAACAGCTTACAGTAGAAAAACAAAGCAGTCAAAGAAGAAGAAGCAGGATATTTCTTCAAGCTCATCAGAAGAGGATTCAGTGCTAGCACATGACTCTCTCGATAATTATGACTCTGATGATGCTGAATGTTATGTGTGTTTTGGCCTGTTTTCTGAGGACAGAAAAGGAAAAGATTGGGCACGGTGCAGTAAATGCTTTCGATGGGGTCACGAAAAATGTACTGGTTTCAATAATAAGTCAAGATTTATTTGTATAGATTGCATTGATTGAACTTTTGGGTATAGAATGCTTTTTCTTTATAATGTATAATTAACCTGTTAACTGGGTATGACGAAATATTTCGTCATACATAAAAGCCTACTGCAATGGGCATGACGACATTTTTCGTCATGGAAATTAACACTTTCAGTCCCATGGATTCTGGTGTCCTGACTGCTGTGTTGCCTTGTGAATGCCACACTGTTTCAAGCAATATCATACTGCGAAATAATTATTATAATTTGTTCAATTAATTCCTTGTACATTGAATACATTTGAATTATATTTTAAATATATAACAAAATAAATAAAAACCATAAGTTAAAAACGATATTCTTATATTATTTGAGGTGTGATATTACTTATCGCTGCGAACAAAAAGTCCCCATTCTGAAACGAGTTGAGCAATAGCTAATTCCCCGGTTAACAGGTTAAGAGTACTTTCCATAAAGGTTTGAAAACCAAATACTATTGTTTTCTTAATCAACGCAATTCAAACAGGAAGTTAAGGGAAGATAAAATGTATCTGAAATTAGGAAGCCCATGTATCCGAAATTAGGAATCCATTTCCCAAAGTTAAAAAAAAACAACAGTTTGACAACAAATAAAATTAAAATTATTTTTAAGTGTGATAGAGTGATTGCATTTCAGGGAAAGGTTCCACATGAAATGAAGTATCGAATATGCAAATATCATACAATACAAATTATTATAGACATATCATGTTAAAGAAATGGTATCCGGTATTTGGTTACTTTTCTCTCTCTCTCTCTCTCTCTCTCTCTATATATATATATATATATATATATATATATATATATATATATATATATATATATATATATATATATATATATATATATATATATATAGGCTGAGTTTTTCGAGAGTTGCCATTTTGATTACAGCCAAACTTATAGATTTTTAAATGAGACTAAGGTAACGGGCCTGGTTTCTGACCTTTTAAGAGTGACGGCTGAGGTTAAACTACAGTAATAAATATAAGTTTAAACTTAAGAGACAATTAATAATTTTATCAACTAGTTTATGGCTTTCAAAATAAAGTCATACAAGTAAAATAATTATTTGAATTGAATTAATAATTTAAATTAATGTTTTAAAAATTGACAAAAAGGACCCAGTTTCTGACCTTCAAAATTTCTCATGTGACAGTTTTTGACCCTGACAGTGGCCTAGTTTCTGATCTTTAAATTTAAAAATACAGTTTTTTAAAATTTAATTTATAAATAATTTTTTATTGATAAAAATGAATGCTTATTGTTATATACGTTATGAAAAATAACAAAAACTAATCGAAGATAACTATAAATAACAAAATAACTAACAAAATAACTAACAAAAACTGGTTAGAATTTAATTGGACCATACCACTTTAGAAGTGAGCCTAGTAATTGACCCTCATATTTCAATAATAAAAATCATTCTAAGGTATTTTATAAATATTTTAAAATAAATTTTAAACAAATATTAACCTGCTCATATATTTTTAATTAAGTTTTCATACTTACATGATGAATATTGCACAGATCAAAATGAGTACTTTGTAACATAAACTGTTAGGAAACTACCAAAAAAATAGTTTTTACACACATTTTAAACTTAAATTTTTTTTTTTTATTTAGTTAATATATTCTAAACTTTTTAAATTGCTGTTCATTAGACACAGAATAGATTACTTTAAGAATTTATTTTTTTTCTTATTTAAAATATAGTTTTTTTATTAATTTATAACAAAGTTGAAAAGTTCAGAAACTGGGCCAGGGTCAATTACCGGGTCTTTTACCTTATATGTTAATTTTCGATAAAACTCATCTAATGCATCAATTAAAAATATAAATGAAGAAAAAAAATTTTTTTACCCAAGTATATTTTTTGAATTTTTCTTTAATTTAGCCATTAGGCGGTAGAAATATGCATATTTATTTGAGAATCTTTCAACCGACAGAGTTTTAGCGGCTAGCATTTCTATTACATCCAAGAAAAGAACCTTATTAATATCATTTAATATCATTCTCTGTAATACAGACGGTATAGTAATTCAGATTTTGGAGTACAGATGTCGGCCTATATTTCAAGTTTTTAACATTTTTGCATAATAAAATCAAATTATTTTAAAATATTAGTATTTAAAGTAACTTAATTTAAAAATAGTTTGAAGTATTTCATTAATTTACTGAAAAATATATTTATTTCTTATTTATTTATAGAACGACAGGTGGCAGGTGAAATAAATGTACATATCCAATACAAATCAAAATGACATTGGCGTTTCTTAACAGTAGCAAAGTGAGGTTAATTGAGAACGAAAATATTATTAATAAATGTACTCAAATAGTGTAAAAATATTTGAAATTCGATAATATTTTCTTTTTATTACAAACCAAATTAAAAAGAAGTTTTTTCACAAAAAACTTTTCACTTCCTTTAAAAATACTTGCTACAAAAATATGTTTAGACGCCTATGTATCTGTCAAACAGTGACATTTCAGAAAAATAATTTTTTTATTTTTCAATGAATTAAAACAGAAATTTTATTTCCTTATTGTACTTAGTTATCATTTTTATATGATAATTTGATCTGTTTAATAATTTTAATTTCCGATGGAAAACGTAATAATCGCTTAATTTTTCGTTACTACATTGTCAAAAATGTGCAACCATATTGAGCCAATATCTTTTTAAATTACGTAAAATCCTACTCATTTGCAAGTACTTGAATACGAAATTTAAAAGTGTCATTTTCAAAACGTAATTACTCAAAAATATGAGATAAAACAATGAAAATTTGAGTGTTACTGGTAGTTTTAAGTCATAAACAAATTTTTGAAAAACCTTTAAACATACGTTTCCATTTAAAAAACTATAAGTTTGTATCATAACTCGAAAACCATAGGAGCTATAAAGCCCCTGACTATAGCAGTTGGTTGGCCCTGTTGATATCTACAACTCTTATTTGAACAATTTTTCGATTAAATCAACGGTTTGGCTGTAATCAAAATGGCAACTCTCGAAAGATTCAGCCTGTATATACGGTAAGCGGTAAAAAGACTGTATTAGTGGTCACTGAGTAGAACATATTTCGTACGGTTTATAATATTTTGTTAATTCGAATTGAATAACACGTTATATTTTAGTGTTCTTTACTTTAATAACAATTAATTTTCATTTTCAATAATAGTTCAGCTTACAGTTCAGTAAGAATGTATGACAAGTCTGCATTGTTAAATATAATATTTTATTACGCGATGATTGCCGTACAATTAACGATACAGGCAAATCTTATCCACCTTCTACACCTGTCTATGCTACCAGTTAATCCAAAGAACGTGGTTATGAAATAACGTCTGTTTCTGAAAAATATTAATATATCTACATCTAGTTTCATTATATTCAAAAGAATTTCAGCTTATTTATCTGCAAAAAAAATGGGAATCCATTAGTCCCATAAAAAATATATATATAATAATCGTACTTATTGGGTTTTGAAATCAGGCTGGACAGATATCGTTGCAGAAAAGCTTTGACAACAACAGAAACTAAGTTGTGCATTCAAATTTAAGAAACATAACGTTTATCCTAGCGCAGAAGCACGTTGTTATATATTTGTTAAAGGTTGTTGTACAGAGTGTGCTGGAAGTATTGAATGTATATTATTCAAAGAACCAAAGAATAATACAGATGTGATATTTCATTGCAAAGTGGAAAACATTAGTATCACAAGACAACATGAAAAAAAGACAATTAAGAGGTAAACGACGAATAAAACGACGAATAAAAGTAGCAGATACAATGATAAAACAACGGAAAGATGCTATTTCTTTTCGTAGAGAAGAAGCGGAACGCCTTAAAGAGTTTGGAGATAAAAGCCCTCCGATTCTCTCTTCTTCTAGTTCTACAGTGTTAAGGAAAGCTAAAGAAGTAAGACTACTCAGTCAACACGGACTTACATTTAGCAATCCTATTTTAAATTTATTGAATATTTCAAGAGAAAGCAAATATGTTGGTTCTATCATTAATATCAGTTTAATGCCGTTTTATTGCTTGTACTGGACCCCAGAGCAACAACTTTTATACGCATCAAGACACAAAAAAGATGCCGAAGGGTTTTTAACTATTGACGCTACCGGTGGTCTAATAAAACGTGAATCATCACAGGATCCACCAATATTTTTGTACCAATGTGTATTTGTAAACAAAAATGGAAGTGCCCCTGTTTTTCAAATGGTTTCGGCCGATCACAGGGCTGTAATGATTGCTTTCTTTTTGCGTAATATAATCGTCAGAGGTGTTCCTTCACCACGAACAGTTGTTACTGATTTCGGATGGGCCATCTTGATCGCCGTATCAAATGTATTTGCAAAATGCTATGATTTTCGCGACTATTTACGAAAATGTTATATTAGAATAGACGTAAGTCATTTAATTCACATGGTTGCGAGATGGAAGAGTCTAAAACACAAGGATAGAATATTAGTGCGAATATTCAACATTCGTTGTATTAGCCAGGCAAATCAAATGGATTCCCTTAAAGAATTACAATATTTAATGGAATCAATACTAGTTGTTGCATTAAGCAAATACATTGGTTACACTACAGATGGACAGCAGTTATTATCTGATGAGCGTATGGTATACTTAAATAATATTAAAAAAAGTAATATTAACGTAAAAAAATTAGACGATATTGCAAATAATACTGATAATGACAATGATGAAAATTTCCACGACGAGACATTTTCAACTGTTGCCAATGGTGAAAACGAAGAAGACTCGCTAGATAATAATTGGACGGAATGGACAAATTCACTTTGGAATAATGCACAAAAAATTGCGAGTAATTCTAATAACGGGAATATTATTAACGCATGTTATAATCCCGAATTTGCAAAACAAATCAAGACACAATTGTTGCCATACTTACCCGTATGGACGGGTGTAATGCGTCCATACTTCAAAATTTCTAAAATAATCGCCACTTCTTCTCCAGTGGAAGCAGAATTTGGTGATTTAAAAAAACAGATGTTTTAAAGGTCAACTACCAACAAAAATCGACAAATTCATATTGCAGTATAGGGTAAAAGCCCCGATTGTGGAACACTATTTTTAGGTATTTCATCAAACTTGCTTACAAAAATTAATAAATGAATTAAACACCCATTTTTTTTTCTTAATAAGCATGAAACCAAGTTTTTTTAATCCAATGAATATGTTTTTAAGAAAATATAACCCAAAAATTTTGATTTATTAATGTTTTGTTTTATAATTTGTTGACATCTATAAAAAAACGGACAGAAAATATTAACACCCTTTAAAAAATCAGCACATTGACACCTAAAAAAGAACACGTATGTACGAACATAAGATACATCAGACACATCTTTTGCCATCTTTTCACTCTATGACATAGAGTGACATCTAGTAGTAAATAGAATGTCAAATTAAAAAATATAGAATGGTTTAAATATTCGATAAAATAAACGACCAAAATCACAGAATATACCAAAATACCACAGAAAAATACTATATTTTGTTTCGCCATCTATGTATTTTGGTAAAGTTCTAATCAATTCTAAACCTTCTAAACTAACTTATCAAAATGGCGACAATTTTTCATTATTAATAAAATTTTGCAACTTTAAATCAATATTTTTTTATTTATCAATTGACGATACGCTCCGAAATAAAAAAAAATATTAAAAATTTTACGATTTTAAAGCAGTAAGTAAATATTTTAGACTCAAAAAGAAATTAAAACTATTTATAATATAAATTTTTAGTTATTTTACGTACATGATTTTAGTTAAATACACAGGTTATATGTGTACTCAAAGAAATACACATATATATAAATTACATTTAAACCGAATAAAAAGATGATTTAGCTTTTATAATCTCTTAACTGGACTAATAAAAATTATTTGTATAGTTTTATTGCGCTAACTTCGAAAATTAACTGGAAAATGTTGAAATTTATAAGGCATGTGTTTCTATAAATAAGCATTGATCAAACGCAAAAGAGACACATTTAGCAAAAACTGTTTAATTTATATATGTATTTCTTTAATTAAGTAAAGAAACATTAAATGTGAGATGAATTTAAATTGAAAAACAATCATTCTATTAATAATAATTTTTGTTATCAGACGTTTCTTTCAGAAATAACTTCATTAAGATATAAATGTCAAAACTGTTTTTCTATTGGATCGCGTTCCACAAACGGGGCTTTTACCCTATAGATTTTCTAAATAAAAAAACTATTCTTGCATGTGACGAAACCGATCTTTCATTTAAAAACGATATATCTTCACAAGAGGAAAACACTGCGCAAAATCAAGCATATCATGATACAATTACTGTTACGACATACAAAAATGATATTAATACAGAAAACTTTGTAGAGCAGAATAAAAAAACAATCGAAACCAACTGGAATATATCTGAAAACTGGCATGGTGAAGTTAATTCCAAGGAAATATTTGACGACTGTTCTACTGAACTTCCTAAAAAGAAACGAAAACAGCAGTCGTACTTAGATAAATGCGCAGAATGGGATTATATAAAAAAAAACACTAAATCCCATAACCTTCCACTTATCCTTAATGGTAACAAATGTAAGGCAATCAAAATTAAAAATGGATGTTTAATGACGTTGCAAGAAACATGCGCCTTCGACGCAATTTTACAACTCGTAGCAAGTGCCTTCCCAACACATAACATACATCATATCGAGATGCAGTGAAATTATCGTCGAACAAAATCTTTCAATTAGCTGCATCCATACTAGATCATGGCAATTTACTTACCGCTCATTATACAGAACGAGCAATGATCTTGCAAGATATATCAATGTTTGAAAAAGTAACTACCATTTTTCCAAATAATATTATACGTTTAAATGCAAATTACAATGTTGCGCAATTAGCAGAATATATTTTTAAAAATGAAGAAAGTTATACTTTTAGCAAGCATTGTTCTTGCGGCGCTACAAATTCACGCAAATCTATCACCTGTCCCATTAATGACGATATACTTTTGCAAGAGGGATTACAACATACGCAACGTGCAATAGATGACCTCCAGAATCTAAGTATACATTGTAAATGTGGCGCAATAGCTGAAAGTACAATTAGCTATGGAAAACACATAATAATAGACACTTGAATATTTACAGACTATCACTAAACCCCTACTGAAAGAAATATTATTAAATGTGATTTAAATTCCGTAACAAAAATTATAAAAATGAATAACACGAATAATTATATACTAATAGGTATTGTGCATTACATAAAATCAAAATATCTGCAAAATAGCGGTCACTATATTGCATACTCATTTACGGGAACACATTGGTTCCAATATGATGACTTAAAAAAGAAACGGGAGACAGCCAATCCATTGTAACAAATTGTTCCGCATTTAATAATATACGTCAAATTTTTTTTTTCTTTTTTTTTTTTTTTTGCAAAGGATTGCTTAATATAATAAAAAAAAATATAAATCTGCGAATATAAATCTGTAGTAAGATTTTTTAACGAAATTATTTTGCTAAATATTATTTTAAATATTTATTCTTATTGAGGATGATTGGAATTTTAGTTGGTCAGAACTTCAGCATTTGTGTTCTAAGTGTAAAAGCTCATGCACCCGGGTGTCATTAAGATTTTACCTGGAAATATTGACCCCTTCTGGACGACCTTTGCTATTTATAGCAAGTTGGGGTGAAATGTTCTATTGTATCTATACGACCGATTAGTTCTTGGAGGAATCACTTTCTACTAACCAAGTTAATTTGATAGTTTTAAAGTGTATCTTAGCAACAATGGACGTACAAATTATGGCTGAGCGCTCCGTTCTCATCGCGCTCTATCTCCAAAACAGCTAAACGCACCGAAAGTATTTGAAAAAAATTTGTAGAGAATTTTATGTTCTATAACTTTTATAATAAATGCAAAAATTATTTGAGATAAAGGAAACGAGATATATCTAAAAAACTTATTTTCGCGACCTTTGACCTTCAATATCTAAAGACGCTCACACGTGATCTTATGAGACTTTTGAGGGAACATTTAGGATGCGAAAATAAAGGTGTATACGAAAATCCAGCTTATTCCGTTTCATTCCGAGGTCAAACCCTTAAATGATCGGGCTATAAAATATATTTTTATTTTGTACATTTTTTTTCTTTTATTTTTTATATTGCTGTAAGAATAATGCGGAAATTAAAAGAAAATTAAAGGAGTAAATTTTTAAACCTCAGATTCATTTTCTGTAATCACTACCTGTAAAAAAATCTTTGGTTAATTTTTTAATTTAATGAATATATAAATATTTAAAAGTTGTATTATCATTATTATTGCTATTATTATTATTATTATAAAATTTACGCCAACCTGGCGCTTACTGCCTCAGTCGGATAGTAACGGTTAAGATTAATCTATACCTATGCCGGCATTATAATCAGATACCAGCAAATTAATACTTTATACCTAAGGTGCTGTGCTAAAGCAAAACTTAAAAAATAATTAAAAAATAGTTAGAGACCGGAACTCTCGGCGACAGTGTTTCATTTCGCTAGAACTATTGCAGAAGTATCAAAATATGTCAAGAAGTGGGCCAGAAATGCCAGCAAACTTTCTTAATTTAGGTAGTTTATTCTTGACTTGCGGTACTAGTATAAAATTTAAAAAAATTATTTTAAAAAAATTAACTCTAGATGAAAGTGACTCACCTCGCTAGAACTTTTGTAGAAGTATCAGAATACGTCAACAAGTTGGCCAGAACTATTGGCAAACTGGTAGTTTATTCTTTAGGTGGGGGCCTGCAGCAAAATTTAAAAAGTTATTTAATAGTAGTTAAAGACCGGAACTCTCGACAAAAGTGACTCACTTCGCTAGAACTATTGTAGAAGTATGAGAATATGTCAAGACATTGGCCAGAACTATAGGCAAACTGGTAGTTTATTCTTGAGGTGCGGTGCTGGAGCAAAATTTAAAAAAAATTTTTAAATATAGTAAATGGCCGGTATTCTCGACGAAATTGACTCACTTCGCTATAATTATTGTAGAAGTATGAGAGTATGTCAAGACATTGGGCAGAACTATAGGCAAGCTGGTATCTTATTCTTGAGGTGCGGTGCTGGGGAAAAATTTTAAAAGTTTGTAATAGTAGTTATAATTTTGGAGAAAGCAACTAGAAGTAATAACTCTGGACGAAAGTAACTCACTTCGCTAGAACTAATGTAGCAGTATGAGAATATCTGAAAAAGTTGGCTAGAACTATTGGCAAACTGGTAGTTTATACTCGAGGTGCGGGGCCAGACCCAAATTTAAAAAATTACTAAAAAATAGTTACAGGCCGGAACTTTCGGCGAAAGTCACTCACTTCGCTAGAACATTCTAGAACTATGAGGATATATTAAAAATTTAACCAGAACTACCAGAAATTTGGTGGTTTATACTTGAGGTGCGGTGCCAGAGCCAAATTTTAAAAATTGCAAAAAAAAAATAGAGGCCGGAACTTTCGGCGAAAGCGACTAACTTCGCTAGAACTATTATAGAACTATGAGAATATATCAAAAGTTTGACCAGACCTACCAGATATTTGGTAGTTTATTCTTGAGGTGCGGTGCCAGAGCCCAATTTAAAAAGTTATTAAAAAATAGTTAAAAGCCGGAACTTTCGGCTAAAGTGGCTCACTTCGCTAGAACTATTCTCGAGTTATGAGAACATATCAAAAATTTGGCCAGAACTACCAGATATTTGGTACTTTATTCTTCAGGTACGGTCCCACAGCCAAATTTTAAAAATTGAAAAAAAAATAGAGGACGGCGGCGAAAGTGTCTCACTTCGCTAGAACTATTCTACAGCTATGAAAATATATCAAAAATTTAACCAGAACTACAAGAAATTTTGTAGTTTATACTTGAGGTGCGGTGCCAGACCCAAATTACAAAAATTGAAAAAAAAATAGTTAAAGACGTGAACTTTCGGTGGAAGTGGCTCACTTCGCTAGAACTATTCTAGAACTATGAGAATATATCAAAAATTTGGCTAGAACTACCAGAAATTTGGGAATTTATTCTTGAGGTGCGGTGCCCGAGCCAAATTTCAATAATTTAAAAAAAAAATAGTTAAAGGCCTGAACTTTCGGCTCACTTCTGATCTGAAACTTTGTCCGTATATAGAGAGTGGCTACCTAATAACATAAAAAATATCAGTTGCTGCTAAAAAACGTTTTTAAGGGTGAAACATTCCCTCAAAGTTGAAACTTAAAAATTTAAAGATCGATGAAATTTTGTATATACGTACCTTAAAAAGTTCTAGTAACAAATATAACATTATTTTTTGCATTTACACATTTTTAAGGGTTGAAACCACCCCTCAACTGTGTACTTAAAAATTTAAAAATTGATGATATATTGTTTATATATACTATACAGAGCTCTAATAATAAATATAACATTATTTTTTACACCTACAAATTTTTAGGGGTTGAAACCACCCCTTCATATGGGTACTTGAAAATTTAAAAATTTATAATGTTTTGTTTACATATACTGTATGGAGCTCTAGTAATAAATATAACATTATTTTTTGTATCCACAAGTTTTCAAACCACCCCTTCAAGTGCGTACATAAAAATTTAAAAATTAGCGATATTGTGTTTACATAAAGACCTAACGATAAATATATTATAAATATATTCTTTCACACAGTTCTAGGGAGTTATCGTTAGGTCTATATGTAAACACAATATCGCCAATTTTTTTTTCTTTTAGGTACGCACCTGAAGGGGTGGCTTGAAAATTTGTGGATGCAAAAATAATGTTATGTTTATTAGTAAAGCTTTGTATAGTATATGTAAACAAAATATTATAAATTTATAAATTTTTAAGTACACATATGAAGGGGTAGTTTCAACCCCCAAAAATTTATAGATGGAAGAAATAATGTTATGTTTATTACTAGAGCTCTATATAGTATATATAAATAAAATATCGTCAGTTTTTAAATTTTTAAGTACACAGTTGAGGGGTGGTTTTAACCCTTAAAAATGTGTAAATGCAAAAAATAATGTTATATTTGTTACCAGAACTTTTTAAGGTACGTATAAACAAAATTTCATCGATTTTTAAATTTTTGTGTTCCAACCTTGAGGGGGTGGTTCACCCCTTAAAAACGTTTTTTTAGCAGCAACTGATATTTTCCACTAATCATTTCCCAGCAGAAATGTCCCACTATTCTCGTAATAAGAATCCTTCTCGGCTGTATTTATCACCCACCTTATCAATAAATAAGATGTTCGAGTTATACGAAGCGTACTGTGTCAAGAGGAAACTGGAGAATGTTGTGTCAAAAGCAATGTACAGGAAAATATTTGTTGAAGATTTTAACTTAGGATTTGGTACTCCCCGATCGGATACTTGTAAAGTCTGCGACTCTGGTGAAGCAATAGATGAACATACTGAGAAATTTAAGAAAGCCTTTGAAGAACAAAAAAAAGATAGGGAGTTGGCTAAAACTGATAATAGTGTTATATACATTACTTTTGACATGCAAAAAACTCTGCCATTACCTAAAATTTCCACTAGCATTGCTTTTTATTTAAGGCAGGTATGGCTCTATAACTTAGGAGTGCACGTTATTAACAAAAACCAGCCAAATGGCAGGGGGTATTTTCATCTTTGGACAGAAGACAAGGGAGGTCGTGGACCTGAGGAAGTTGGAAGTTGCCTGCTAGCATTCTTAACCACTCTGAAACCACAGCAAAAACATCTTGTAGCCTGGAATGATTCAGCAGGTGGTCAAAACAAAAACTGGTTTATTATATGTTATTGGCATTACTTGATAAAACAAGGTGTTTTTAATAGAATAGAACATAAATTCCCTGAAGTGGGCCATACATTTATGGATTCCGACCGGGATTTTGCGGCTGTCGAAAAAGAAGTAAGAAAGCATCAGAATATTTACACAGTGGATGAGTACGTAAACACCATGGTACAGTGCAGGAAAAAAACTCCTTTTCATATTATTAGAATGGAAGATAAGTTTGTGGATGTTAAATAATTACCTAATAAGTTGAAACTAATAAATAAAAAAAAACCGACAATGGTGAAAAAATATCATTTAAAGATGTAAAGTGGATAAAAATTACGGAAGTTGGTAAAAAAAAGTACAGATATTCTCTAAATGATGATGAAAATTGGAAATAAGTTTCCATTCTAAAAAGTAAAGGAACTGCAACGCGCCAGTCAACTTAAAGTACAGGTGAAATATTATTGCCAGTGAATAAAAGTAGGCCAATAGCATCTAAAAAATATGAAAATATTCAACAGCAAATGCCATACATTCCAGAAAACTTCCGGGCTTTTTACCATGGCCTCAGAAAAGAAGACGATAATTAAATGGTTTTTTATTAACTATAAGTTACACAAATTTTGTAGTTTTTTTTAACAATACACTTTTTTGAACTCCAGTAGTAAGGATTGGAGAGAACGGGACCCTCCATCCCTCCATCCGACTTTTTGAGTGACCTCGGATGGAGGCAAAACTACCGAGGCGGTTCTAGAAGCCTCCGGCGGTGGGTGGAGCAAAATTTGGTCTCCAACCTAACGATATCTAGTGAAATTTTTTCTAACCTAACAGAACCCAATGGAACTTGACCTAACCTAACGAAACCTAAGCGAACTTAGCTTAACCTAACAAAAGTTTTTTCTAACCTAAGAACTGAAAAATTCCCTAACAGATGGCGCAGCCACCTTCGAGCCTGTGAATTCGCTACTAGATGGCGCAGCCACCTTCGAGCCTGTGAATTCGCTACTAGATGGCTTTGCTAGTCTGGATTCCTGTGTGTAAGTTTGAAAAATTGTCAATAGATGGCATCGAAAACCTTTTTGATAGTTAAACTAGCCATTAAAAGATGGCCTTGCTTTCATAATTTTATAATATTTTTATCTGAAAACAGGTTTATACAGGTTTTCCTCTAAATAAAAACACATTTTTTTTTCTTTTTTTAATTTTTAATTTTTATTTTTTTATTAAATAAAAACACATTTTTTTATTTTTAATTTTTTTTTTAATTTTTTCTTATTTTAATAAATTTATTTTAAAAGAAATATTTTTTTTACAATAAAAATGTTTAAATGTTATTACAATAATATTTGTATATGGATATGGCATTTTCCATGGCGCAAGTTGCTCCGGAATGATGACCGCATCGAGGGCTAGTGTATGTTGATGTTATGATTCTCAACTTGGGACAAATTGTTATTTTTTCAAAGTTCATAATGGGCGCTGATGGTAGCAGTCGTTTAAAATAGCGTACTTTCTCTTCTCCCTTCGTATAGATGATTCGAGTTCCGTGCAGATTGTTTATTAAAATGTACTGTAGTTCCTCGTATTCAATATGTCCGTCCATCCAGGACAACCCATGATGATTTTTCCGCAACCAGCGAACTGTGCGTTGATCTTTTTCACTTAATCCGCAAAACGGTATTGGTGATTTGAATACATAGTGCTGTAGTATATAATCTTCACCACAATTTTCTTCGGAAGAATCGAATTTCAACACAGCCAATTCCTTTATGTAGAATTTCCCATTTGTCGAATTTGGAAATCCTTGGAAGTCAACAATTGCTGCGTCGGTCTTCATTGTGCGTTGTCTAGAGCGAAACTGACTGATTTATAGCTGGATTGCGATGTTTTTATACATATTTTGTAACAATATTTGTCAATGGATTATATTGAACCACACGATCATGTAGTAGAAGGCAAAATGCTGATGTATTCTCTGGCACCTCCTTCAACGTTTTAAATTCAATTCGAATATCCACTGGTCCACTTTTCAAAGTTTCGTTTTGATGAGAACAGTCGATGAATATAATTGGCGCGATATTCTTGAATTGCGTTTTGCTTAAAAGCGGTTCATTCTTCTTACAATCATAATATGCTTGTTGAAATTTCGAATACATGTGATATGCTACTGCATATCTATCATTACTGAAATCCAAATTCAAATCCATGTACGGGTATTTCGCAGAATTTAAATAAACTTTGACGTCTGAAAGTTCACAGTGATCGAAAATACTGGAATCTTTATCTTTTTTATTTCGTCGATTCGTTTGTAGAGCGAATATAATGTAGCGTGGTTTCTCCAATTGAGTCGATGTTTTCACCGTCCAAATGTTTTGTCTCGCTGTTGGAATCGTTGGCTGTATATGCATATCCCATGATCGAAAAGCAATTGTAATATCTTGACTATTTTCCACATACTTCAACAACTTCAGTTTCTGTTCATCTGCAACTGTAACGTGTGGAACCATCCATTGAATTTTATGTATATGGAAAGTGACGTCATCCGTTGGTGATATGACTGCGTCGTGATCCGTCCGAGCTCGAGTCAGAATTAGTTGATGTTTTGCGTTGATGATAGCTTTCTTGTAATGGTTAAGAAATCCAAACATCCGCGCCAATGGTAGACAGAAATTGAAGTAGCCTTTTTCCGTCACTTTAATTGTTTCACCTGGACACCATCCGGCGTTGTAGAGTAGTTTGCTTTCATTTTCGTTTAATGCCAAATAATTGATTAACGTTGTTGTGGGTCCCACGTACTTGCATTGATCGATTTCCACGTCGTTCAGTTCATATCGTATTTATTCAAACAGGTACGCCAATGAATTGTTGGATAATTCCGCTGTAGTCGATACTGTTTTATCACTCTTCAACAATTGTCCTTCCACATACAGACAACTTTCGTGCGGCAGCAGGATCAGATCTTGGTTTTGACAGCAGATTCGTATTTCGTCGCTGTTTCCAAACGCATTTAGAAATGGCGAATAGCAGTGATACTCGATGTTTGAAATGCTCTCATCGAAATCGATTCCAGTATTGATGCTTAAAATTCTGCTCATTTTCTCCTCTTCAGCTTGAAACCCAATTGTCGAAGAAATTGTTTGTTCTCTCTTGTTAATGGTGGTCGTTGTTGCTTCTTCCTCGCCGATCCGTTCACCTTGGTGGCAAGTTGTAGACTGATCGGTTGCACCACATTTTCGTCTTTAAATACCAACATTTTCACGCCTGCTTCAAATGCAGCTTTACTGTTATCGTTTCACCTCGAAAATTCAATAAATTGCCGTCTTGATCCACAATTCGTAAAACTAGAGATGTTATCCGTCTCACGGTCACCGGCATATAAATAACTGTATTCGGTGATTCGCTTATTTTATACCCAGGCTCAACTTGAATCGAAAACGAATAAATATTATGTGCTGGAACGTTGTTCAGGTAGCTGTTCGTTGTAATGTTTGTTTCAACTTGTATCAGATTCACTTTCATGATATTCGTTGGTTTATCCGAATAGTGGTAATGACCAGCTGCAAGTTTTCGCTTACTGAAGCCAAGTAGCGAGCCAATTGTTCGTTCTTGATCGAAATGAATTGTTTCCGTACATTTTATTTCACTTTTTAGCGTATTGTTATTCGCACGAAGTATAAGTTGCGGGCTATCACCCGGTTTTCTCTTCTCTAGTATCCGATCTTCTATTTGAAACTCCAAATCTTCCAGATCATAATTGCCGACAGGTATCTCGATGCATTTCACTTCATCATCACCGTAATGAAATAAATTATTTGTTTCGTCGATATTTGGTACTGCATTGTATGTTTCAAAATTGACCAACCCGCATACATAATCACCCGGTAAATCGATGGGTGGAAAATACTCAGCCGTCAATATAGATGAATCACCACTTAACGTTAATGTTAACGACATGGTGACTAAGATACGAATGACAGAAACTTCTTACCACGGGTATATTTAAAGTATAGATGAGAAGTGCAACAAAATTATTGAAAATAATTTGTATTCCATAAAAATTCTAGACATAAATGTCCACAGTTGTACTGTTCATAATTTTGGTCTCTGTTATAATTATATTTAATATTATTGCCATGTAAATATTGCACAACTTCTGCGGGTGGTGGCAAATTTCCAAAACTATCAAAGTATTCGACGTTCTTGTTATCTTTGGCGTACGCTACCCAATGGCTTCCTGGTCCTGATGAATTATCCAAATTGACGACTCCACACTCCTTTCGCCTTGGCCGTTTCGGTAAATCATCTCTCATGAACACGCCACGAAAATTGGATAAATATTTGTTTCCAAACTGATAAATGTCGCGATCAGTTAATGGTCGATCGGGTAGCTCGCTTAGCGGTTTTTTGATTCGATGTAAAGTCCCAAACTTCTTCTGTATGGTTTCAAATAAAGTCCAGTTCCAGACTTGGATCCAAGAGCAATTGCTTCCATCATCCTGTTATGACGTTCATTTTCATCCAATTGTTTCTTTGCTGTTTTATAAGCATTCACTGCTTTCGCAACACCGGCAGCACCACCAGCAAGTGATCCTACAGCAGACAGGCCGGCAAAAAGTGGAACCAGGAATGGTAAAATTCCACCAGTTTTTGGAATTGGAATGATTCTCGGTGTTGTAAACTGACTGTTCTTACACCAAATTACACCAAATTACACCAAATTACACGAAAAATACACCAAATTACACCAAATGACACCAAAATTACATCAAAAAGACACCAAAGAGTCACTCCCAAAATGAGTCACTCGAAAAAAGAGTCACTCCCAAAAAGAGTCACTCCCAAAATGAGTCACTCCCAAAAAGAGTCACTCCCAAAAAGAGTCACTCCCAAAATGAGCCACTCCCAAAAAGAGTCACTCCCAAAAAGAGTCACTCTCAAAAAGAGTCACTCCCAAAAAGAGTCACTCCCAAAATGAGTCACTCCCAAAATGAGTCACTCCCAAAAAGAGTCACTCCCCAATATGAGTCACTCCCAAAATGAGTCACTCCCAAAAAGAGTCACTCCCAAAATGAGCCACTCCCAAAAAGAGTCACTCCCAAAAAGAGTCACTCCCAATATGAGTCACTCCCAAAATGAGCCACTCCCAAAAAGAGTCATTCCCAAAAAGAGTCACTCCCAAAAAGAGTCACTCCCAAAAGAATCACTCCCAAAGAGAAATAGTTTTTTCTAACGGTATTACAGATAAAATATAGAATGAATATGTAAGATTTTAGATTCTGATTTAAGCTTTTTAGTTTTAACGGTATGGCGTTTAGTAAAAACAGGTAACCTAATATTGATTTTGATGCAGTTTTCATATTTGATATTAATATTGATACTGATATTAATATTTTGATTGGTCAAACCATTTTCACCCTATTTCAAATTTCACCCCCATACCTACTTAGAGGGCTAGGTCTTCAAGTAACAATTCCCGATTTTGATGAGACTTAACTGGTGTGTTAACCTAATGTGTGTGTTGACTTAATTTTGAAACATACAATGCAGTACCAAATATCGACGAAACAAATAATTTATTTCATTACGGTGATGATGAAGTGAAATGCATCGAGATACCTGTCGGCAATTATGATCTGGAAGATTTGGAGTTTCAAATAGAAGATCGGATACTAGAGAAGAGAAAACCGGGTGATAGCCCGCAACTTATACTTCGTGCGAATAACAATACGCTAAAAAGTGAAATAAAATGTACGGAAACAATTCATTTCGATCAAGAACGAACAATTGGCTCGCTACTTGGCTTCAGTAAGCGAAAACTTGCAGCTGGTCATTACCACTATTCGGATAAACCAACGAATATCATGAAAGTGAATCTGATACAAGTTGAAACAAACATTACAACGAACAGCTACCTGAACAACGTTCCAGCACATAATATTTATTCGTTTTCGATTCAAGTTGAGCCTGGGTATAAAATAAGCGAATCACCGAATACAGTTATTTATATGCCGGTGACCGTGAGACGGATAACATCTCTAGTTTTACGAATTGTGGATCAAGACGGCAATTTATTGAATTTTCGAGGTGAAACGATAACAGTAAAGCTGCATTTGAAGCAGGCGTGAAAATGTTGGTATTTAAAGACGAAAATGTGGTGCAACCGATCAGTCTACAACTTGCCACCAAGGTGAACGGATCGGCGAGGAAGAAGCAACAACGACCACCATTAACAAGAGAGAACAAACAATTTCTTCGACAATTGGGTTTCAAGCTGAAGAGGAGAAAATGAGCAGAATTTTAAGCATCAATACTGGAATCGATTTCGATGAGAGCATTTCAAACATCGAGTATCACTGCTATTCGCCATTTCTAAATGCGTTTGGAAACAGCGACGAAATACGAATCTGCTGTCAAAACCAAGATCTGATCCTGCTGCCGCACGAAAGTTGTCTGTATGTGGAAGGACAATTGTTGAAGAGTGATAAAACAGTATCGACTACAGCGGAATTATCCAACAATTCATTGGCGTACCTGTTTGAAGAAATACGATATGAACTGAACGACGTGGAAATCGATCAATGCAAGTACGTGGGACCCACAACAACGTTAATCAATTATTTGGCATTAAACGAAAATGAAAGCAAACTACTCTACAACGCCGGATGGTGTCCAGGTGAAACAATTAAAGTGACGGAAAAAGGCTACTTCAATTTCTGTCTACCATTGGCGCGGATGTTTGGATTTCTTAACCATTACAAGAAAGTTATCATCAACGCAAAACATCAACTAATTCTGACTCGAGCTCGGACGGATCACGACGCAGTCATATCACCAACGGATGACGTCACTTTCCATATACATAAAATTCAATGGATGGTTCCACACGTTACAGTTGCAGATGAACAGAAACTGAAGTTGTTGAAGTATGTGGAAAATAGTCAAGATATTACAATTGCTTTTCGATCATGGGATATGCATATACAGCCAACGATTCCAACAGCGAGACAAAACATTTGGACGGTGAAAACATCGACTCAATTGGAGAAACCACGCTACATTATATTCGCTCTACAAACGAATCGACGAAATAAAAAAGATAAAGATTCCAGTATTTTCGATCACTGTGAACTTTCAGACGTCAAAGTTTATTTAAATTCTGCGAAATACCCGTACATGGATTTGAATTTGGATTTCAGTAATGATAGATATGCAGTAGCATATCACATGTATTCGAAATTTCAACAAGCATATTATGATTGTAAGAAGAATGAACCGCTTTTAAGCAAAACGCAATTCAAGAATATCGCGCCAATTATATTCATCGACTGTTCTCATCAAAACGAAACTTTGAAAAGTGGACCAGTGGATATTCGAATTGAATTTAAAACGTTGAAGGAGGTGCCAGAGAATACATCAGCATTTTGCCTTCTACTACATGATCGTGTGGTTCAATATAATCCATTGACAAATATTGTTACAAAATATGTATAAAAACATCGCAATCCAGCTATAAATCAGTCAGTTTCGCTCTAGACAACGCACAATGAAGACCGACGCAGCAATTGTTGACTTCCAAGGATTTCCAAATTCGACAAATGGGAAATTCTACATAAAGGAATTGGCTGTGTTGAAATTCGATTCTTCCGAAGAAAATTGTGGTGAAGATTATATACTACAGCACTATGTATTCAAATCACCAATACCGTTTTGCGGATTAAGTGAAAAAGATCAACGCACAGTTCGCTGGTTGCGGAAAAATCATCATGGGTTGTCCTGGATGGACGGACATATTGAATACGAGGAACTACAGTACATTTTAATAAACAATCTGCACGGAACTCGAATCATCTATACGAAGGGAGAAGAGAAAGTACGCTATTTTAAACGACTGCTACCATCAGCGCCCATTATGAACTTTGAAAAAATAACAATTTGTCCCAAGTTGAGAATCATAACATCAACATACACTAGCCCTCGATGCGGTCATCATTCCGGAGCAACTTGCGCCATGGAAAATGCCATATCCATATACAAATATTATTGTAATAACATTTAAACATTTTTATTGTAAAAAAAATATTTCTTTTAAAATAAATTTATTAAAATAAGAAAAAATTAAAAAAAAAATTAAAAATAAAAAAATGTGTTTTTATTTAATAAAAAAATAAAAATTAAAAATTAAAAAAAGAAAAAAAAATGTGTTTTTATTTAGAGGAAAACCTGTATAAACCTGTTTTCAGATAAAAATATTATAAAATTATGAAAGCAAGGCCATCTTTTAATGGCTAGTTTAACTATCAAAAAGGTTTTCGATGCCATCTATTGACAATTTTTCAAACTTACACACAGGAATCCAGACTAGCAAAGCCATCTAGTAGCGAATTCACAGGCTCGAAGGTGGCTGCGCCATCTAGTAGCGAATTCACAGGCTCGAAGGTGGCTGCGCCATCTGTTAGGGAATTTTTCAGTTCTTAGGTTAGAAAAAACTTTTGTTAGGTTAAGCTAAGTTCGCTTAGGTTTCGTTAGGTTAGGTCAAGTTCCATTGGGTTCTGTTAGGTTAGAAAAAATTTCACTAGATATCGTTAGGTTGGAGACCAAATTTTGCTCCACCCACCGCCGGAGGCTTCTAGAACCGCCTCGGTAGTTTTGCCTCCATCCGAGGTCACTCAAAAAGTCGGATGGAGGGATGGAGGGTCCCGTTCTCTCCAATCCTTACTACTAACTCCTTTTTATGTGTTATTTGATTCTCAAATGTATCCTCAAAAAATTGTGGTTTCATTTACTTAACACTTGTTTTTGTAAAATGCAAATTGAATTATTAGCAAAAAAGTTCTAGTCTATAAACTTTGATCTTAATTATCTCACATTATGTAATTTGCTGGTTAACACCTTCTTGCATTAATAGCTTCAATTATCAAAGCCGCAATATGAGTTTGACGCCATTGACTTTAACGTGGCCTGTAAACTACGGAAAATGGAGCCAGACCAACATTTAATAGCTGAATTTAAAATTAATAATATTCTGTACAAAGGAATGAGAAATTTGTTAAAAGATGACGAATAAATGTTTTCTTTCTTTTTTATTTACCTTCATGTATTCTTCTTTTAAAACCTCATAAATAACTCGACAAGTTTATGGAATAATATTACTCAATGCAGGGGTGGAAATTGCAGCACTAAATCTTAACTCTTGATAAGAACGCCCTGTTGCTAGGTATCCCAATGTAGCGAATAACATTTCTTCTGCACTAATTGCCTTTCTCATCTTCGTATCTATTTTAGTAATATGAGGTTTAACTAAATTTAACAATTCATCAAATGTCTTTGCGTCCATACGTAAATAATTCATAAAATCGTCAGGATCATTTTTTCGTAATTGTGATAATAATCGCATGTGACTTAGTTGCTCTCTATTTTTTAAACAATCTTAACCCACTTACGCTTTTTTTTGTGTCCATAATGAGAAATAACTACTAATGCTAGAGCTTTACGTTTATTGCTGGTGAGAAACAAACATTTTTTTGCACAATATTACTCTGAGAATTCCTTGCAATTTTTTATTCAAGCACTTCGAACTAGTAATACCTAATAAAGATAGTTGACATCCGGTTGACGTTACAAAATTGTCATTCCAATTTAATAAAACATAATTTTAGTGTAAATGAAAATGTGACAAACTGGAATGCGCATTCATATGTGTGCACACTGATGTATCATTCCGATGTGTCTAGTGTAAAAGGTACTTAAGACTGAAAAGTAAGAAATGTAAAAGACTGAAAAATAAGAAATCGACAAGACCGACAAATAAGAAATCTAGAAGCCTGCAAAAAGCTAAAATATTTTTAATTTAAAATACAAAATCATTAAGTAGGGCCCTTCTTTTATTTTTTTAATTAAGATAGTAATTTTATTTTTTAATTTTTTATTTTTTATTTTTTTTTTTTTTTTTGATAGATTTGTTATCTTATTCACAAGACTTCTAAAAGTATTTTTATAAATATTCTCAAGAATATAAAAAGAAAAATAAAAAATGTTTAATTTTTTTGTATAAAGAAAAAATATTTTGTAATAAATATTTTAACCTTCTAAGCCTTTTGTTTAAGTTTATTTAAAATCCTCATCTTTTCTTTAAGAAGAAAAAATTTTTTTGGCTATTTACCCATTGCAGTATTATGTGAACTTAAAACGTATCTTAGTTTAACCTCACATAATAATGTATCAAATAAACGATCGTATCTTGAATGCACATGTAATTTTGAGGGTTTATACACAAATATTCAAATTTATTGGTATGCAATTTAAACCTAACATATCAATGTATTTGCAGACCAAAAATAAATCTTTAAGTACATTCGTTTATGATTTACAAAACAAATGTAACAGTAGTTTTTGTTTTTCTGCTCTCCTGAAAATTCACTAAAAATGAGACTCGACCTTATACCTGGAAGGCGACGATATGATGCCCACTATATACTTACAAACTATAAGTAATAGCACAGTGTAATAGTAAATGGTAATTATGCAGAAGCACGGCGCCACCTATTTTCGGCTCTAAAAGGAAAACTAATGATCCGATTTTAATGATTTTTTTTTAAAATGTTCGTTGCCACGGCGGATTAGTTAAAAAAATACTACAAATCGATACCGATAATGGAAATGATGGGAAACTGTCGTTAAATTTGAAAAAATTCCATTTTTTCTAGATGTTCTTTGTTTATTTTGTATGCATGTGTGTCAAAGTCGAAGTATATTGCCAAAACTAACTAAACTAACCTAACCTCACCACCTAGTTTTTATATCAAACTCGAAATATATTGTAAAAGCTAACTAAACTAACCTAACCTTAACTAACCCCACCACCTAGTTTTTATATCAAAGTCGAAATATACTGTAAAAACTAACTAAACTAACCTAACCTTAACTAACCTCACCACCTAGTTTTTATATCAAAGTCGAAATATATTGTAAAAACTAACTAAACTAACCTAACCTTAACTAACCTCACCACCTAGTTTTTATACCAAAGTCGAAATATATTGTCAAAACTAACTAAACTAACCTAACCTTAACTAACTTCATCACCTAATTTTTTTATCATCTACTCTTATTTATTTTGATCAATTTTACCAGAATATGCACTCAAATCATGACGTTGAGATAATCGTAGTTTACAAAATTAAGTCAATTTTTCTAACTTCCACGCTTAATATTTCGAAAATGCAACGAGATATTGATTTTTTTATTCTTGGAAAAGTATTTATTTTGGTCAGTTTTACTAGACAATGCACTCAGCCACACATATAAACGCACACACTTTAAATGACAAAAGAAAATTTGAAAAAATTGAATTTTGTTAAGTTTTAAAACAGTTTCTCAGCCTTTCTATTATCGGTATCGATTTGTAGTATTTTTTTAAATTAATCCGCCGTAGCGACGAACATTTTAAAAAAAAAAATCATTGAAATCGGATCATTAGTTTTTCCTTTAGAGCCAAAAATAGGTGGAGCCGTGCTTCTGCATAATTACCATGATTTTGAACCTACCTACAATTATTTTATGATTTAAACTATTCTTTATAATATTTTTAAAAGCTTTTATTTAACTTGCAATGTTAGTTTGTTTGTTTAGATTAAACCTTGGAATCAAAATTGAGACAAGTTCTAATTGAGCTAGAGGTTTCAAATTTTCTCAAAACTAGAATTGTTGATTTTTAGTCATGTGCAACTTTTTTGACATTTCGAACTGTCAAATATGTTTAAATAATAGTTTGTTTCACAAACAGTTACGAAACGAGATGACGTAAGAATGTACGTTTGGAATTTATAAATTTCAAGGGTTATCCATGTTACGTAAATAATGCATAACATTATGCATAATAATGCAGCGAAAATATCATCACTAAAGTAAATTTAAATTAAAAAAACAAATTTTCAGGTCAAATTATTTTGTGAAAATTTACAATTGATAATTAAGTAAATTATTTACTTTGTCTCATTTTCACTGATTTTTTTAAAATTTTTAACAACGTTGGTAGTGCAATATTAACTGTCATTAAATTTTTAATATTTAAAGCTTGTCATCAGTTATTTTTGATATTTTCTTGTAATTTTAGTGTGTTTAAGGTATTTTTGATATTTAATTATTATAGTGGCTTAAATTGTCTGGTATTGTGCCGCTAAATTTTGTTTAAATCATTCAAAAGAAAATTTCAATTTAAGTTTTTTCTGAGTGTCGTCTGATCCGGATGTGTAAGTATTATTATAGTGTGAATACTTATGTAAAAATTAATATACATTAAATAATAATAATGAATATTTTATAATAATTCAATATTTTAGATTTCGACAGTGGTTGGTACTAATTGGTCGTGACGATCTAAATTCTCGTGTTGAATACTGTCATCAATTTCGCGTTTGCTCAATTCATTTTAAAAAAAAGTTGCTTTTAGTTGTCCATATAATTTAACATGACCATTACCAACCCTGAAATCCACGTGTATAAACACATACAGTCACATAAACTGCTTAATTGTTTCTACTTATGTCAAAAAAGGATAGAAAGTGCGTTACATTACTGTCAGTAATAATAATCTTTATTTATACTGTGGTCTATTGATTTTACATTGCAATTTTTAGTTTCTATAGTTACGTTTGATTAGAGTAAAATAATTAAAATATCCCTTACAGACCTAAGGCTAGGGTCCTTTGAATTTTTACAATTCCCTTATTAATTTGACATTAATAGTGGTCCAGTAAAGACAAAAAAATATTATTTTAACTTTTTGGTGGGAGGGTTTGGAGGGGGAGTAGTGTTACAATTGGGCAGTTTGTGCAGGACCCAGTTTGTGCAATAGTGTTACATTTGCACAAACTAAGTCCTAATCTACATACTTTAGCACAAATAAACACAAATTTGTATAATAATTCAAAAAAAATGTGATCAAAAGAAATAAAAACACTAGCTAACCACTACAAAAATGACAAAATAAGACAATCACCTAATAACAGAAAACAGTAAGACAGAAACGCGCTAAAAATCCCAACAAAAATTAAAGTAGTAGTTTATAACTGTTACAATTATGTGAAGCCGATCTGACCTCTCTCACGCACTTTCTATCCATTGAAATAGCATGGAGAACAAATTGTAATAATTGTGACACCCTGGTCTGTAAGGGATATAAGTAAAGAATTACTTCTTGAACTAATTTTTTTTTAACCCTAGAACGACAAATCGAGGTAAATATCTACCCCAGGTAAATTTTAAACTACGTTTTTAAATTAGTCAGTGACATTATCGACTGGACGCCTATACCATAATTTAGTTCAAGGTTCTAACAGTAGGGTGAGATCGGGAAACCCTTCAGTTTCTTGTCTACTGTGACGGAGTGAAGACGTGAAGCTAGTGTGGGGTTGATATCTACCCCGGTTTGTAGTTTGCGTCAGCGTTTTGTTTAGGTAAGTTATTTTTATTTTTCTTGCTAAAATAATTTTGATTTACTTATAATAACCTAATTTTGCAATAAAACATTAGATATATAATTTTCGGTGATGATTTTCATGTTTTAAGTACCCATATACACTGGGAATAACAAAAAAATTGATACGCGTTGCTTTTTTTGGCAGATGATGACGACCTGTGACCATAGAATACCCACTATATTGCAGCGATTGTAGCGCCTTTTAATAAGTTAAATTCTGTTTTTTTTTTTTTACATTTTGCATCACAGAAACTGAAATATATTCTTAAAAACCATACATTTTTATTTGATTTCTCCATATATCAAATTCCCAATTTTTTGTAATTTTCAAAATCCCAAGTAAATAGACTTTTTTGGCAAAACATCATGATGTCATTTCTTTTCTTAAAGTCTTTTGTATCCTCTTTAAAATCCCGTCTCAAATTTAAAAATCGGTTCATTAGAAAAATAGTTATCAATTTTTGTTTATTAAATGACAGTTTGACCGTTTCTGAACACTTTTAGCTATTTAAATCGATTTTTCACCGACTAAACTTTGATTAAATTGTATTTCCTCTTCACCATTCTCTTCAGCATGAAAAAACGAACAAATTCATGTACTTATAAGTGAAATTACTGCTGTCAAAACGATTTTACGACCAAAAATTGCGTGGGATAAATATATACCCCGGTTTGTAAATTAACAGTAGAAAAAATAGGTTTATCGTTCTAGAGTTAAAATTCGTTGTAATCAGAATAAAAAGAATAAAATAAAGTAAATATAAATTTAAGATTTTATTTAAAAATAGGCTAAAAAGTATAAAGTAATTTTTCAGTGAAATTTGAAGCAATATACAACATATGTAGTTTATAAAAGCTTGAGGCGTTTAATTAAGTTTGGTAACTACAGAGAAGTAAAGTAACTACTTACATTTAAAACGGAAATAATTAATGATAACGCCTAAGCTTTTATAAATTGTGTCGCATATTGCTTCAAACTTCACTGAAAAGTTAAATAAAAGCCTGCTTTAAAAATTTTGTCACTTGAACTTTTCTTATTTATTACTGAACAGTTTTAGTTTTCTTGGTTCGTCACATTTTTCACCATAACATTCTGAACATTTCAACAACAAGTATCTCAAACTGGTAAAAGAATGGCAGACTTGTGTTTAAAATAACAATTCACACTGAGTGGAAGTTTCACTCACTCCGCTCCAAACAACAAAAATATCATAGGAAACCATACTTTTTATATTACAACCTCAAATGTAGCTAACTCCATAATATCAGCTGTTGATTCCGAAAAATCCTTCCATAAAAAAATGGGATATTATACGAAAATGAGCAAAATATTAGGAAACTAGTCGTATACCCAATGAGATTTCTCATTAGTAACATCTTTTTATTAGGAACTCACTTTCTGCTAACTTTCAGTGTTTTTTAAAAGCCTAAATACCAACTTCCACGTTTCTAACTTCAAAAATGACCTTCTAAACCCAACAATTTAGACTGTGCGTTGTCTGTCAATCAGTGTTAAAGATTTTTAAATAAGATATTTTATTTATTTTAATAGCCATAGACATATTTTTATATATCTGTAACTTTAAAAATGACGAATTTCCTTACAAATTTTCATCCCCTACTTAACCCACTTAGGGGACGAATTTTCAAAAATCCTTTCTTAGTGCTCACCTACGTTACATAGGGAACTTCTGTGCAAAATTTCATTCTTCTTAACCCAACCGTTTAAGCTATTCGTTGTCTGTCAGTCAGTCAGTCAGTCAATGTTAGAGCTTTATTAAGTAGATTGGGCAAAAACAGGTCAATCAGATTTTTTACATAATTTGAAATTTTAATATATTGTATTTTTTACCGTCTTTTCGTAAAATTAACCCCTAAATTTCAACCCCAACCACCTCTGTAGACGTAATTTAAAGAAATTTCATATCAACAGATGGCTCTTTAAAAAAGATCAATATCGTCAATTTAAATTTTTGCTCTATCTCTTACCATTTTCGGGATATTTAGAAAATTAAATTTTTACTCCAATTGTTAAAGAGTCGTTTCACCCCTTCAAACCGTTTTACCGCCGCTAAAAAAAAATATGTCTCTCTTATTTTTCGATGTTCTGTAACATATCAAAGAATAAACAAAATCGGGGGGGGAGGGGAGTACACTCCGTGACATTCCTTGTAAGTTAATGTCATTTCAATTATTCTTAACTAATATCCAAAAGCATATACGCTTATAAACATTGATTTATGTCAAAAATATGGCTAATCGATTTCGTTCCTAAATTAGGGGTTCTCAAAGTTTAATTTTTTTTTTTAGAGAAATTAAACATAAAATTATTTCTTCACTTTTGTAAAAACGAATAAACTACTGATATCAGATAATTAATATTTAAATAGAAATATCTCTGCTTTAAGCTAGCTAACTATAACAATGATATTTTTTTAAATTGTTCTTGGTTTGTTTACTAACTAATAATATTTTTGATTTTCTGGTTTCGTCATATATTTTGGCCATAATAAACTTTTCAATGAAAAAATATCTAAAATTGATGAAAGAATGAAAAAAGTTATGTCCAAAATAACAACTCTTTATACATACTTTTATTTAAAAAGAAGAAAAGGGGTAACACACATACACACACATGCTGGTTATATTTTTTAGAACAGCAGAAATTTTGTAGGCAATACATTTAATTGGAAAAATTGATAAGAACATATTTCCAAGTAAATTGTATCATTCATACATTTAAAAAAATTCAACACACAATTTTAACTCATGTTAATTAATTAATTAATAATAATCAAAAAAAAGAAAAAGCAATGATATGTTAATATATTAAAACAACACACTAGAAAAGATGTAAAATTAGCTTACAGTATTGAAGTCTTACATCTACATGGATATCCTGTAAGAGTAACATTCTTGTCTTTATAAATTAGAAATTACCTTGGAGTTTACTTATTTAGCTAAATATTAATCAATGTTTGCAGTTACTAGTGTGACATAAACTCTATTTTATTTAAATATTATTTTTGTAATACATCTATTTGTTGTGAAAAAATATTGAAACCATCTACATCAAATGATAATATGTCTATTTCGCAGGACACTATACCATTATAAATAAATGAAAAATATATGAAAAATCTAAATTTGTTTAACAAAAGCCAAAACTATTCATTTAACTTAAAACGCTAATGAATAGGATCGGACCTACAATTGCGGCGATAAAAAACTCGGATGGCTGACAGATAGAAGCGAAAAATAACGCCAATTATACTGTATACCGAAAAATTCAGACTAATGCTTCATTTTGTTTTTATTCTTGAAATTTTAACAATAAAAAATTTTAATAGAATTTGCTACCAGTAAACTGATAGCTCTGAGTCCCGATTCCTATTATAAAAACAGAAATCAAAAAAATGGGTACATGAATGAGTGTACTGAATGAATGTACTCTAGCGACTAACTGTCGCTAGAGATTCTTGGACGAACAAAAAAAAAAAAGAAAAAAATAGCCTTTGAAGTCATACATTAATAAAAAAAAAAAATTCCTTTTAAAGCAAAAATATCTATAAAAGTTACACAAGAAACTACCAACTTAATCGAAATCATAAGAAAACACTTAAACCGCTCAAAAACCAGTGCGACAAAATCAAGTCCACTAAAAACAAAGAACAGAAAATAGAAACAATTATAACTAAGGTGTAAAAATAGCCATAAATTAGAAAAAGCTTCTCTTGACGCAGGAAAAATAAAACATGTAGCAAATTTCTTGACAAACAGAAAAATAGCCTTTTTAATTAAAATTCACGAAAGAGAGAAAACTTCAAAAAACTGATTCAATCACATTGGTTTTTGAATAGCTGAATGTACATATATATAAACAACTAGTTCTTGGTTTTGATTTTTAGTGAACCTACATGTAATAGTCGACTATTGCAAATGGTATGACAGAGGCCGAATTTCTAAAATTTTAGGTGGGGGAACGCATACCCATATTTTTGCTTCGTCCGAAGATGTGGATGTGGGAACGCCGTTCGAGGTCATGGAACACCGTTCCCACTGATATTAAACCCGAGGTATGACTAAACAATATCATGCCCGTCGAAATTTCAAAATATACGTTTTTTGTATTTTTCGGCACTGTTCACGAATCTTAACGAAATTTATCTAAGCCGTTGAGCCGTTAGAGGGCGAAAACTATCTTCAATTAAACTGCTATGACTCAAAAACAACAGAATATAGAAAAATGGGATTTCCGCGATGAAATAGAGATCAAAGACCAGTTAAAAAGAGATAAAACCTTAAAATGTGTCATAATATAATCTCAAAATTTTTAAACATGATTTTAAATATGATTGAAAGTGTTAACTCCTTTAGGACTAATGACGAGCTCAGCTCGTCGTACTAATTTTTAGAAAAAATTTAACTGACGAATGTATATTGTCTTATATCGGTAACTGAAGGCTGTACAGTAAAGAGTGATCATATTGTAAATAAATTAAGCAAAACGTACCAAACTTACAATTATACTTATTGAGATATTAAATTTTTTATCTAAAATATTGGAATATATGGCGGTGCTAAAGGGGTTAACCATATCATGTGACATCAAATCGAAGCTTGAAAAAAGCTGAATATAAATATCTTATATCAAATTAACTTATTGTTAAATGAGTTTAAAAAAAAAAATTCGCAAAATTTATTTATTTATTTATTTATTTTTTATTTATTTATTTTTATTCATTTATTTATTTTTTTTTTTTTTTTTTTTTTTGATGAAATCGAAAGATGAAAATATTGAATATGTGGTACTGAAATTAATCACGATTCAGTGAAAAAATTGTACTGTAATGACGAGACTATTAATTTAGGTATTCACCACTTTTGACACACCCTGTACTTAGGTGGAAGTAAGCATTACTTTCTAAAAATTCTATACAATAAGCACTGCAGGGTCTACTACCTTTTGAATTTTAATTTTCCAAGATTATTAATTTTATAATCTTGTTTTTTTTTTAAATGACAACAATAACAAAACGAATTTTATAATGTTTAGTGACATGTGTATATTCGAATTTATATGAACTGAAAATGACTCATGCACATAAATTTATGTATCAGACAAGCTCGTAATATAGCTATCTCTCACAAGTTCTACTATCTAATATATTGAAAAAGGATAATAGAAATTATAATAGCTTTTATATGTGACAAAATTTTATTTCTAGTATGAGTCAATTTCATTTAATATAAATTTGACTATATAATATTTATTACCTACTACGAAGCAATTGGTAGTTCATGAAATGTTTCTTCGAAATTTTGTATAACAAAAATTATAAAAATAAAAAAAAATTAATTTCATGCTCTATGCATGAACAAAATCCACATTAAACCAGTTTTGACTTTTTTTTATTCAATTTTTTGCAACTAAACTAACAATTTCGTTGAGAATCTAAATAACTAACGGAAAACTCTACGTACCTAAAAAAAGATTTTATCTACGATTACCATGAAATTCCATTTATGGTACAAAATATTATCTAGGTAAGCCATGTTTTACATACAACTGTACAAAATGTACTTTACACACGCCTGTGTGTAAAGTACCACAGCTTACTACACTATTAATTTTTATATTGTATATTATATTAAAACCCGTACAAATATTTACCTAACTGAATGTTGGCAACTCGCACAATTACGCACTCGCGCGTGGCTCTTGGGTAACTTTTTCGCTCGTATGTAATATAAAACGTAGGTACACCCTCAATCAGGGTTGCCAGATTGGGCATATTACCGCAATTTGGGCGAATTTCAAACAGGTTTTGCGCTTAAATTTGTACTGGGCGACTTTCCACAATTTGAGCTATTTTGAAAGTAGTCCATATAATTATTAAACATTTTTAAATTTTTAATATTTTTCTTTATTTTTCAAAATTTCTTATTTTGTTCTTGGTTCACTCCAATTCTCATAACTCTTACTATAGGTAACTTGTACATTGTAAGTTTTACAATGCTTTAAACAATTATTTTAAAAAATTCAAATTGGATCTTCCTTAACTGTTTCGCAATTGCCACTGATGGCGGATCAAACTTACGTGGCGTCAATAATTTCTTATTTACATTAATGAGGAACAAGAAAGAAAATTTAATTCTGCTTAAATGTATTTGTCATTCTAGCATTTATGAAAAAAAAAAAACTCGTGAAGAAGAACAAGAGGAAGAAGAAATACTACTTGAAATGTTAAAATTGTAATTAAATCTGTACATGCATATTGACTCTATCTTTATTTATATATGATCTCATATTATTAAATTTCAAAAATTTTATAAAATTATTATTTATTACATGTATCTATTACACGTTATTATTAACTATAATTTATTATAGTTAGATAATTTGACTTATAACATAATTTACTAAATAATAATTTTTTAATAATAACTAAATGATATAAAAAATGAAAACCATATATTTTTTTTAGTTTTAAATTTTGGGCGGTTTTGTTTTATTAGTGTGCGCTTTTTCCGTCAGGAATTGCGCTTTTTCGGTGTGAACTGGCAACCCTGCCCTCAATCACGTAATATATGTACTATTGTATTTTCTTACAACTGTACACCATTACATTTTACATGTAACTATAAATGGTTGAGTATTTATTAAAGTAATTTAAACAAAAATTTTATTAAAGTTCTATTTTACAAAGGAAAAAAATGATTCAGGTAAAAGTTGCAAAAAATATTGGACTCCCGAATTCCTAAGTAAAACTGCTACTTTAAAATTGGTATGGTAAGTAAAATAAAAACGTTTGTTCCAATACAAAATAGTTACTTAGAATGATTTCTAAATCCAAATTCAAGCATAATTTTCTATTTTCCGATTTGAATTATTTTAACTGTACACTTATAACAATAATTATAAGTAATAATCTAATAATTATATTTTAGGAAATTGGAAGAAAAAATATTTTCATTTCAAAACTATCAGGCTCTGAGATTACGCTTTTTTGTTTGAAAAATATGATCTACTAAAATTTTTTGTTACCTTGACTTCAATATCTCCGATTTTATTTACTGCTCGTATTATTGGGCGACCAACCATCGAAGGAAATATATGGGCTGGAAAATTGCTACCGGCATAACCACATTTGACAAACTAAAAACAATAATAAATAAAAGCTATATTTAGTTACTTAAAAATATTTAAAAATTTTTAACTTACTCCTGTTCCATTATCACAAACAATAACTTTCCTTCCTTGACTATCCATTATTTAAAATTAAATAATTAAGTTCACTCCCAAAATGACACAACTGATAATTACAAATTCATATGGGTGGTATCCTGTAGTATTTATTTATAAATATGAAGTTGACTCAGTTGACTAATTTGATGTCAGCGTCCAACATTTGAATTTTAGGTTACATTCATAGATAATATACCCACGGTAAAAATACGTACACATACCGTAGATGGGAATCAATAGGCACGAATTCAGACAACACCGTATTTTTTTGTATTTATTTTATGAGTACCTAATCATTGATATATTAATCCTTTAAATGATTAAGACGAGTTAACTCGTCCTGCAATATGGCGGCTCAAAATGCTGTCATATGTACATATCCACTGGTACAGGTGCCGCCATCTATGACAATACGGTATAATTCTAAATAATGTTCAATTTTATCAACATAGTTTAGTATAATTTATTTTTTATAAATTCCTAGGGTTCACTTTTTTAATGTTGGGATCTTTAATTTTTTTCTTTTTCTTTTTTTGTAGCCTTATCTATTGTACTTATCACTTGGCAGTAATAAGGCCGGCATTTTGAGACAAAAAAATTTTACCATATGGTTTGTTTAAAAGAGTTAAAAATGTGTGCGAGGATTGTCACTTTATCACAATATCCAAAAAAATTTGAAAATATCGGTGGTTTTTTAAAAAATAACAAAAATCATATAATTTCATATAATTAGGATCAAAAGAGACGATAAAAGGGTGAATGAGGACAATCCGTAGGGCCGACCAAAATTGAAATTTAAATATAACATAATTTCGAATTTTTTGTATTTATACATTCAAAAAAGAAATAATACTTCATGATTTTCTGTAAAAATAAACGTAGAATCTAAAATAAAGTTTTATAAAGCATAGAAATGTTATGCAGAATGTGCTAATAAAAATACTGAATGACTTGATAACCTTGAAAGTGCTCTCTTCTATGTTCCAATACATGCGTCATCCGTCCGTAATCACCCCACATTCGTCCCTTTATACTTTTATATAACGTCCCTATTGACCCATACAGTGTCCCTATTCACACCTTTTCCGTCCCTCCCAACTTAGCCAAAATCTCAAGTCCTCATTATTTTCTCTTAAAAAAATAAAAACAACTAGAAGTCTGCAGTTTTCTTTTTTCAAATATGTTCCAAAATAATTAAATTTTCGATTAAACAACAATTTATTCATAAGAGCACCGAAATAAATAATTTTAATATAAAGTTTTAAGGAACAAAAAATAGCACTGTTAGAAGACGTCAATCTAAACTAAATTTTTAATATTTCTTATTCAACTTCAAGCTTAGTCACTATCGTTACCCGAAAGAATAATGATTATACTATAATTTAGGTAAGATATATGTTCACATATACATTTAGTATTTTCAAATTAAGTTTTTGAATCACATTTTTCGTTTCGTACCTATTCACCCGCCTGTCCCGATTGATTCAGCCTACGGTACCAAGATTTTGTGCATTTTTCACAGAGCAAAAGAGTATAACACTGGCCTTCAATTGAGCGTGTTCCATTTAGAAAACACAAATGGCACTGTCTATTGACACATGTAACAATGGAGTATTATAAGATGGAGATCTAACTCATATGAGAGGAATTGACAAAATTGGTCAAGAAAATGGTAAATATAAGGGCTTCCTTTTTTTACCACTCGTGGCGTTAATAATCTCAAAATACTGATGTGAATATAGCGAATATAGTAACATAAAACGGATAAAACAGAATGTAACTACAGTACTGATTCTCAAATAGAAACACGCCGAGACTGGGGAAGTGAGTGTTTCCATTTGAGAATCACCAATGTCGGTTGATGATATTTAATAATAAGGAAATACATAGAAATTACATATGTATGAAATAAACTCTTATAGTTTAATACTTTATACGGCGAATATCCAATGGTACTGACTCCGATTTTACATAGTGACGTCAGCGAATTATATAATATACAATATAAATGACGCAACGGAAAATAAAAATTGTTAAGTTTATTTTAAAAACGATCGAAAAACCCACTTTATAACTGAGTTGAAAATTGAAAAAGATGCCAGTAGATTCTATTCAAAAGCTAACAAAGATAATATAGAAACTCGCGTTTCCATTTGAGAGTGTTCCATTTGAGAATAAGTACTGTACCGCTTTCGTATCCGTCGAACACGAGTGCCATCTTTGATTTGAACATTTTTTTGAATACACTGAGTTTCGACTCCTTGTCTAATCGTCATACATGTAACAGTGCATATAAGAAAAGTAAGGCCAACCAAATTTTGGTGATTTTTATTTTATATTTCATAAAGAAACTAATTTTTTAAAATTTCATTGCAAAACTAACACCTATGGAGATTAGAAAAGGAGTCGAAACTCAATGTATTCAAAAAAGTGTCTAAATCAAAGATGGCACTCGTGTTCGACGGATAAGAAAGCGGTACAGTACTTATTCTCAAATGGAACACTCTCAAATGGAAACCCGAGCTTCTATATTATCTTTGTTAGCTTTTGAATAGAATCTTCGGGAATCCTTTTCAATGTTCAACTCAGTTATAAAGTGGGTTTTTCGATCGTTATTAAAATAAACTTAACAATTTTTATTTTGTGTCGCATCATTTATATTGTATATTATACAATTCGCTGACGTCACTATGTAAAATCGGAGTTGGTATCATTGGATATTCGCCATATAAAGTAATTTAAACTATAAGAGTTTATTTCATACATATGTAATTTAAATGTATTTCCTTATTATTAAATATCATCAACCGACATTGGTGATTCTCAAATGGAAACACTTACTTCTCCAGTCCCGACGTGTTTCCAGTTGAGAATAAGTACTGTAGGTACATTCTGTTTTATCCGTTTTTATGTTACTATATTGGCTATATTCACATCAATATTCGTGCATTATTAACGCGGCGAGTTTAAAAAAAAAAGCCTTCTGTTTACCATTTTCCTGACCAATTTTTTCAATTCCTCTCACATGAGTTAGATCTCCATCTTATAATATTCCATTCTAACACCCTTTAACTACTTTTAAATAAGTTATACATACAACTGTGAACCATAGAAAGTATATCAAGCAGATTGAATCAATTTTTTTTTTTTTAATCTAGTAACTGTCTATGCCGAAAAACCCTCTGCTGAAACACCTAAGGATAAGCGCGCACTACGTTTTTTTTCCGCTCGGCGTTTTTCCATAAAAGCTGAAAACGCGTCATCAGCGCGCTATGCGTTCTTTTTTCCAGAAGAGGAGTTGGCGGGACTTAAAATTATTTCGAAAATGGACGTTCGGTAAGCTTGTTGCACGGTGCTTGGTGCTTTACATTAACAATATGACATTATAAAATTAAAAATAATTTTAAAATATGTAAAATTCGGAATGTTTTAACATTAACACTATGAGGCCCGAGCACTTTCATAGTAAATTTCCCAGAAAGCCGGCAATATTTAAAAAAAAAAAACACTATGGGCTTGTTCCGAAATATAATCCAGTATACTGGCCAGTGTTAATGACGTCATGACTTCGACGCTATATTGTACTGGTAAGCATCTATATCTATCATATCTATAATTCACACTAAGGCTGGTCGTCCATTGGTTGTGTAGGCGTACGAAATTTAATGCGGACGAATACGCATGAAAGGGACGAACGTTCCAAGCAGCTGTGAAGCAATACATCCTCGTCCATTGAAAGCGTCTCTCTCAATGGACGAGGATGTATTGCTTCACAGCTGTTTGGATCGTTCGTCCGTTTCATGCGTATTCGTCTGAATTAAATTACGCACGACTACGCATCCAATGGACGACCAGCCTATAAGTGTCAAAGTTACGACAACGCATGGCCAGGCTGGCCAGTGCAGCCAGTGTATTTCGGAACGATTCACCAGCATGGCGTCGATTTATGACGTCATTCACACTGGCCAGTATGCTGGATTATATTTCGGAACACACGCCATATAAACAAATACATAAAATAAAATGATTCAAACAAACAACACAGTTCCACACGTATGTATGTGTAATGCTAGGGCCACATTAATGTTAACGTCTAACGTAATGTCTAATGTCTATAAACGCAATAATTATGGCGCTAATATAACGACTTAAACTACGCGTAAATTGGGCGGCTACACTATAGCATTTAACGTATTATCTCGATAATTATCGTGCTAAAACAAAAATGGATACTATTTTTATTTTTAATTAATATAAATCTTAATTTTGAATACCTACTGTTAATTTAAAAACGGAAAATTTTAAATAATTTTTATTTTAAATTTAAAACAATGGAATGAACACTTTTATTTAAATGATGATTACATAAATAGACATATTATGTACATATGGTACATATGATACATATCGTACATATGTATGCATCCAGCGTAGAATGATATGGTAGAATGCCCAGGCATGTGTAGCCACCATTTTTAACGCCTTAAATGACGCGCTAAAATCCTTTGATGTGCCAAAAAGACCGCTACCCGAGTTATCGCCTAATGCCTAACGTCATTATTAATGACGTTATTAAATTAACGCGTTAAGTTCTGGTCACACCTGCATTTAATGTCGATTAACGCGATAATTAACGGCATTAACCGTTAGTGTGGCCCTAGGGTAAAACTGTAAACAGACGTATACGTGATACGTACATACATACTACATATACACTGGCATTCAAATCAATTTTATTTAAAAATATAAATTATATTTTTTATGTATTTTTTGTTTATCTTAAAATTTTTTATACATAGAAACCAAGAGAGTAGTGTTTGTTGGTATGTATGTGTTTGTGTGAATGAGAACACATCCGTGTGATGAAGAATGATAAACATGATAAACATCGCACACATAATGAGTAATCAACTAATCAATTAATCATTGATCGCGGTCGGCCTCTGGGGAAGTTTTGTTTGGTTTCGGATGCTGAAGCCGTGGGACTGAAAGTGTTAATATTTTTTTATGTTTAAAATATTATTAATAAAAATGTTTCAATATTAATTACCAAAATATGTCAAACTTATGAAGAGATTTACATTTTCTTCCACCATTTATATATTATTATAGATAATACCCACTCTTCTTTTTAAATAATTAAATTGTAAAAATATTCATTTACCAAGACCTAAATTATCTTTTTTACCTATAATGTGGTCCAATTTATTAAATTAATTATTTTAACAAATGCAAGACGTTCGTTAAGCTTCTTTTACTGGGGCTTTACGATGGCATTACAATATAAAATCAAAAATAATTTTTGTAGGTAAAATTCCGTATAATTTAATGACTATAAATATATATAAAAATACAAAACAGTACCTAAACATATTAATACTTTTTATTTTCAAAATACGTAATTATTATGATTAAATACAAATAATTCAAAATTAATTATTAAAATGTCAAACTTATGAATGAACAATGAAGAATGAAAATGAGAATTTTCTCTCGCTTCACCCATTTACATAATTAGAAAGTTTTTGCAAAATACCGTAAGTTATACGGTAACACTATTTGTCACGTGACCATTACCGTATTCATATTTACCGTAAAATATAGTTTTAGAGTGTTTGCAACTAGGGCTGCCAGTTTGGGCGGATTTCCGCAAATTGGACGGATTAGAAATAAAATTTGCGGTGAAAATTTATGTTTTGCGGTTTTCCGCTTTTTGGGCGGAATTAAAAATTAGATAAAATATTTTTAAAAATACAAAATATTTTAAACATATTATGATCTCAATAACCATAAAACTCTGCTCTTTTTCTTCAATAATTATGTAAAAATAAGGGGGTGAAACGTCACTACACAAACTTAGGTGTCAGACCCATACCATAAAGTATATATCTCATTCTTTTTAAATAAAGCTAAATATTAAAAGATTTACCTATCTTTGTACATACAAAAAAAAAAAAAATTTAATTTGTATTTGACGCCTAAAGATTAATCTAAAAAAATTCCTTTTTTAAGAATAAATGCTATTTTAATTAAAGAACCGTTTAAATTTTTCGGTATCAAGTATCAACAATACTAGTCACTGATTGAATGTAATCACAGAACAAAATGTAACCATGTCCCTGTCACTCTCCATTTAGTCTATTATAAAAAAAATGGACCGCTTTTTGACGTCGCTGTAACTAATATACCAGATGGCGTTGATTTACTAGGGGATAAAATTAGAGTCGAGACATGAGGTTTAATAGTTCGCTCTTTTTCATATAAAATAAATTGGAAATAAATTAAATATTTAAAAAATACTTTAATTCAACCTAGAACGATTAATTAAATTAAAAAATTTTAATTCCTCGTTAACACAGAACTTGGTGACGATACTTTTGTGCTCAATCATATGGTAATTAATTTTGACATCTATTTGATGAAAAATGTTCACATGTCCCAACTCTATTTAGTTTACCCCCTATACCATTAGCGCCACGTAGCAAACGTAGCAAACTGTGACATGAAAAGGTCCGTCCTTGAAAACAAGTGGCAGGGACATGAAATGTAACAAAGGTAATAACGGTTACGACGGTTACCGTATTCGAAACTTCTATTTTGACAATTGTTACTTGGTTTTGACAAAGCCCTAAGCGTATGTGTAAAAAATTGTGGATAGCAGTGTGTCTGAGTGTGACCGATACCGCTTAAGACATTTAGTTGGTCGGTGTCGGTTACCGAATGCATAACGCATTGTAATGTATTGTTAGACCATTGTTGCTTGAACTGCACGTTGCTCTGTCCGACAATACGTGTTTTGTAGTTGTGTGTGTGACGATTCACACAGTTGCAAACATCAAACCAACACCACTACAAACAGTGTGTACCTACACAACATAGTGGTGGGAAGTAGTGGGTTTTTTTTTGCCTACACAGGTATCACTAGTACAGAGATAGCAACTTTGCTTCTGAATTATTCTCTGGTTTTGACATTTGGGCATATCGTGTTACGTGTATATATATATGTTTTGACGTTTCATTACCTATTTAAATTCAATATTTTGTTTAAGTGCGCGGTTTTTTGCGGTATAGTTTGAATATGCGCGGTTTTCACTGCCTCTAGTGGCGGGTCTGCTAAAAATAACTTGGCAGCCCTATTTGCAACATTACCGTAGATTATTGTACGTTATTTTGACAGTTCAGTATAATAGCCTTACTTTCTTTGATTTTTAAGTAAATTTTTTCAAGGTAATACACTTGAATTTTTGAAAATAGCTTTTAAAAACATGGAAGAGCTACTAGAATTAGGAGCATTGGGTCTATTAATATAAATTTATAAATTTACAAAATTATTCAAAATTACAGGTTAGATTTTACACGTAGTTACTTACGGTATTCGAAATGAAATAGCGTAAAAAAACTAGATTACCGTGCTGCATGTTTTTAGTCGAATTTTTCCTTGAAAAAATTAGACTTATACAGTCTATACGACAAGAACGGCGAGAGTAGGGGCGCTATCCGTTTTCGGACCCGTAGAACACGATTAGTTTGTAAATGTAATTGAAGACTCAGGGGAATGCATAAATGAACCCCAAAAAATAGCGGACAGTTTTAATGATTTCTTTATTAATGTAGTAAAATCCCCTAGCATAACGAACAACAGTAAATATAATTCAACTATTTCAAATTGCAGTAACAACATATTTTTGCAACCATCTAGTCCACAAGAAATATTTGATATATGCAAAAAATTAAAAAGTAAAAACTCGACAGGATGGGATGAAGTAACTGTTAATATAATAAAGCAAACCGCGCATATAATTTGCTATCAGTTGTCGGATATTTTGAATAAATGTTTTGAGGAAGGTATTTTCCCTTCCAAACTGAAAAAGGCTGTTGTTATTCCCATTTTCAAAAAAGGAAATAATAAACTTTTAAATAACTATAGACCAATTTCGTTACTCTCGAATTTTTCAAAAATTTTCGAAACTGCTGTCAATAATAGATTAATGGCATATTTAGAAAAATTTGATTTGGTCAATGATAGCCAACACGGTTTTATAAAAGGAGGTTCCATAAACTTATCAGTTTTTAAAATATTAACGGAAGTTTTACAATGTTGGGAAGCAAAGCGACCGCTATCACTTATTTGCCTGGATTTAACCAAGGCATTTGATTCTGTTGACCACGCACGTCTTCTGGAAAAATTATACAAGTATGGTATAAGAGGAAAGGCACTGGATCTTTTCCGCTCATATTTGACTGACAGAAAACAAACAGTTAAAATTGTGACTGGATCTGGTATTCAGGATGCTCTCTCAAGTTGGAGACCTCTCGTAAGAGGCGTCCCACAAGGTAGCATCTTGGGACCGACCCTTTTTATTTTACATATTAACGATCTGCCACTGGCAGTTAGGGAACATTTATTTTTATATGCTGACGATACTGCGGCAATATGTAGCGGACGGGATTCAGACGATCTTCTAATAAATATACAAAATTGTATGTATACCCTTGAAAACTGGTTTACAAACAATGGCTTAGCGCTTAGTATAAATAAAACAGAATTAATTAAATTCGGAAAATACTTTGACTTTCCAGAGGAGATTCCGCTGTTAGGGACTAACTTATCTATTTCCGAACATGTAAAGTTTCTAGGAATTGAAATAGATTCCAAAATTAATTGGAAGAATCATATTGATACACTAAGTACAAATCTTAGTAAAACTTTATACGTAATACGATCTTTAAAATCACGAATGCCTATTCAATCTATGACAATGATTTACCATGCCCTTATGCATTCCCGAATCCAATTCGGGATTATTTTCTGGGGTAACTCAACAGCCGCGGAACAAATTTTCAAAATACAAAAAAGATGCCTTCGAATAATAGCGGGAGTTAATGCACGAAGTCACTGTAGAGAGCTATTCAAGAAATATCGCATTCTGACGGTTATTGATACTTTCATACTAGAGTCCGCATGTTTTGTAAAAGCAAATGCTAAATTGTTTGAGAGTAATCATTTAACACACGGTTATTCAACACGTTGTAAAGACAAACTGATATTGGATGCAGTTAGACTTGACGTTTCCTTTAAAAATGCACGTAGCTCTATGATCCGAATATATAATAAAATAAGTAATGACATAAAAAGTATTCAGTGTCCCAAAAAGTTTAAAATAACACTGAAACAGTATTTATTACAAAAGAATTTTTATACTTTAAGTGAATTTTTTAATTAATTTTATTGACGCTATTCACACAAATGTAAATTTGTAAAAATGAATAAATAAATATTATTATTATTATTATATATATATATATATATATATATATATATATATATATATATATATATATATATATATATATATATATATATATATTTTTTTTTTCCCGCTACCTTTTAATATGTCTAGGGCCCCCCTATGGAAGTTAAGAGCTCAAATTTGGTAAATGGGGCTCATTCCGATGCACAACGATACTATCAAAGTGGGGTCAAATTTTGGGCAAATTTTTGATCCGACCACACCTTTAAGGGGGTGGTGGGGGCGGTAAGACAATAAAACTTTTCCAAACCGGTTGGAAATAATGTTTCGGTCAATTATCTACAACATATCCAAAATTCAGCTTCCTAGGATGATTTGAAGGGACTAGAGGGGGAAAAAACGATTCTGGCTGGATCTAACACGTCCCCAGCCCCCCAGAATTAACGTAGAGGGTTGAAATTCGGTGTGTTGATAAAGTTCGTACCTAGGTTGTGCTTTTTGGAGGTTTTAATATTTTACCCCCACCCCCTCATTTTTAAGCTACAATTCCATGCTTTTTCGACGTTTTCGAAGTTTGTACTACTCGCACAGGTCACCCAAATAAACCTAGAGGGCTGAAATTTTGTATTCGGATTGAGCTAGTGTCAAAGGGGTGCCTTTTGGGGGTCTCGACTTCCCTGTCCCCACCATTTTTATACCAAAAAGAACATGATTTTTCTTGTTTTTTAATAGTTTCGTTCGGGTCAAAATCTCCTCAAAGAAACCTAGAGGGCTGAAATTTTGTGTACAGGTTAAGCTAATAGCCAGACATTGCTTTTTGGAGGTTTCAACTTTTAACCCTTACCCCCACGATTTTTACGCCAATATTTCCTTAATTTTTTTGCTTGTTTTCTAACACGTCTAGAGACTCTCTAAGGAAACCTAGAGGGCTGAAATTTTGTACGTGTATTCAGTTAGTATCCAGCTAGTACCTTTTAGGGAGTCCACATTACTTTTCCCCCCACTTCTCCCATTTTTACATTGGAATTCAATGTTATTGTTAAATGTGTTTTAAATGCATTATTTTTATTCTAAATACAAGTAGGCGAATAGTAATTTTAAAAATTTAAAAAAAGTGAACTTAGTTTTATAACAAATGAAATACATACATATTAAGTAATTTAAAAATGTTATTAAAGTCACTGTTTATTTATAAATTAGGAATTTTGGATTTTTATTATTTATATAATATAAATTTTGGACTTTTTTTGGAAAGAAAAAATATCTTCATTAAGGCCTTCCAGTTTACTATTTAAGTTCCTTTTTTAATATTTAAAAATAAAACACAAAGGCAATTGGCGGATAAGCATAGGTAGGTATGCCCTCGTATGAATTGTGTTGGCTTTTTCCCTGTTAACTGCTATCGGCACAAAATTGAAATTTACTGAGATTCAGCCCTTAAAAACTTAAAACCTTTTTTTAAAGTCCCGATCAACCGGACACTCATCATCAGTTTTGAAACCACCAAAATGACAAATCGCTTGTGGACTTTCAATTACATTTCGCTTGTAGACACTCAATACCGAAGATGAAAGGAAAAATTCGACTTCCGTGATGGGGCTCCGCTGCTCACAGCGTTTTTTTAATTTTAATAAAAAAAATTGAGGATAATCTTTGTAGTGCCGGAAACGCTAAACCACTATCATTGAATTTTTTTATTGTGTAACTTCCAGTCAGTACCCCTCCGAAGTCAAAAATTGGGTCAATTTCATATCTGTACATAATGGACTCTAGCTTTTTATTTAGAATAGGTATTGAAATGATTCTTGCTTTATTTGATAGAGTAATAAATGTGAATTTCATATTATATAAAATAAAGCTGAACTGTAACAATTAAGAACAAAATGGCGACTATCTGAAATTTCCCAATTTTTTCTCATTTTTATGATTTATAATATTGGACCCTGTGTCAACCCTGTTACACATTAGGGACTGATTTTTTTTAGGAATAAAGTACTAACCCTTCTGATGCCATGACATAATTATCATTGTCCTAGAATAATATCTTCTACGAAAAAAAAAAAAATTGTGAAAATTGATAATTTAAAAAAATGCTCAAGTTTGACCCCCAAAAAACCCATGTGGAGGAAAAAATAAAAATCTGATATTTTCGGAAAATATAGTCTATATTTTCGTTAATTATGTCTAGCTAGTGCTATTCTGTTATTTTCACTTGTTTAGGAAATATGATTTTTTTAAAAGTGCTACTTTTACAAAAATATGAAAATAATCTAGCAGTTTGATAATTTATAAAAGTTTTATAACTTACATAAACTATCAGAATTATGTCAATTTATGATAAAAATGACAAAATAAAACACAAAATTTTTAAATTTAGTTGTTCATTTAAAAAGGAAAAAAAAACGGACAAATTATTTATTTTTCATTACAAATTTTTACTATTTCGAAATTTTTTGAACTTGAATATCGTCGCACTTTTAATTTATTATTTTAAATGGGAACAAAACTGTGATAGGATCGTGTGTTTTTTATTGGTTTAATATTTTTAAATCGTTCTGATAAGTGTAACTCAGCAGCATCAACATCTGGTTTTGAGACAAAAAAGAATTTAATTGCCAGAATTTGCTTTTCACAAAAATTATACATTTCTTGAGAAGTTAATATATGATCATCAGTGGTGCGTTGCAAGCTAGCTTTTCTCACAATTCGTTTAATTGTACTTCCGGCACCATCACAAGGGGTTTTACCATGAGAAGTGGCGAAGAAATTCCACTCTGCTTCTAACCCAAATTCATCGTCATGGTAGCTCAAGTTCATAAAATTTTTCTTGTTCTTGTACTGTGAAGCTGCACCATCACTAAAATAATAATTTTTTTAAACTTGACATATTCTTGTTTTATGAATTCAAGAAATGCCTTCTGAAAAGCGAAAAACGATACAGTACTGTGTGTTGAACAATCACTTATCACACAAAATGTTCTGCATTGGATAAAGTTATCTTTTTTAAAGTAAATAACGAAAGGATGTAAAGTGGCTTGATCATTTGTCCAGTGGAACGACTGTACTTCATCTTGTACCAAAAATGTAGTTTTCAGAAAATCTGCTAAAACTATGCACTCAGAATCATTAGATAAATTTTCTTTTAAACTTTTTAAATATTCAGATTGTTTTTTGTTATAAAGTGATGATGTTTCATTTTTAATAATTGCTCTTTTAAATCTTCATTAAATTCTTCTATTGTTTTGACGTTTTTGACAACTGTAAGTAAATGACATCGATCAGTCGATGCCCATTGCGAATACGTTATGGAAGACATAAACTCAATATCTTCACTAATTTTAGATTCAATATTATCAATTCCTGGGCATTCTGTACACTTCGATAGCATACAATAGGTCATCGCAAACTGTATTTTTTAATAAATCTTGGTAGGTTTTAGCTATAACATTAGTTTAATATTTTGATGAATTACACAAACACACACTGAGTGTGTTCCGTTAGCATCTGCTAGTATACAGTTCTTAGGCCACAATGAACAAAATAACGAAAAACCAATGTTAACAGCTGGATTACATTCCTTGAATTTTACGAATATTTCCCTTAAATTTAACAAAACCAAAAGTTTTTACTGTTTAGATTTATTTCCGTCTTTATTCCGGACAGTTAAACAATCTTTTTGTCCTGGCATCATTCTACTAATATCATCATTCTCATAGAAAGCTTCCACAGCATCAACAGTTTCATCTGACAATTTCCTTCCGCTTTTTTTATTTTCATATTTTGGTAGTACTCCAAGCATTCCACGCATCTTTTTTGCGTTTCTAGCAATATACTGACTACAATTAAATTCAGATTGTATTTTGGCAACACTCCAACCTTTCGGTAACAAGCTCAAAGTTTGGTACTTTTCTTCCAATGTGGTTGAACTGAAAAATTTTAACTTAAGTTCTTCGATAAGTTCGAGATAGTCTGGTCCTAGATTATCAGTGTTAAGGTCAACGATCTTCGAAATATTATTTCTAATCTTCTTGGTATCTTCAATACCAATAGCATCTACTAATTTGCATCGAACTGACTTTGTTATTTCAGTAATTTTTTCTTTTTCTTCGTGATAAAGGAATTTTTCTCAAAGAAAGAATGGGGGGTTCATCCAAAATGCTACATACTTGATTGAACGATTGAAGTGCTATAAAATCAGGTTCATATTCTGGTTGTTGCGGATTTTCAAAAGAATTCGTCTTCAAATTTTGAGCAGCATAATTCCTTTTTATATAATCATAGCATCGGGTACAAATAGCGAGGCCTGGAATAAGATTTATTTGTTCATGTTCGTGGCAGAATGATAAAGTTATTTCCCTTAATGATTTTGTGATATTCTTCTTATGAATTTTTAAAGGATCGCAACATTTTATGCCAAATCGCGTATAAAATTTAACTACCCAGTGAACATTTTTCTGTAAATTTTATGTCAAAGTGACAGAACTGAAAGTCACCTGTTACATAAAATATGAGTCACATATGACTCACATGTAACTTACAATTTCCCACTTATAAACGTAACAATGTGACGTAACATTGTTATGTTCTTGTTACGTTTCAGGAAAATATAACTTTGATGTTACCTTATAGATAAAAATACGCCTTACGCCTTCTTTTGCAATAAGCAAATTCAAAATTCCCCTTTTTTGTTTCTTATTAACATTACATCACATATTACCAACTTTGTTCATATACATACACCTAAATTATTACTGTTTTTTTTTTCTTTTTTTTTGTTGACTGTTACAGGATTCGAACCGTTATCCAAGCTGAAGCATCATTTAAATTATCGACAGTCTTAACCACTAGACCAAACTGACTTATTTATTCTCATCGTTATATATTAATATATATCACAAAATAGTAAATAAAGCCTTACAAGAATTTTCATAAGAGTTTAATTTTTAAATTAATAACAAAATTAACTGTTTTAACGACGTATTAACGTTTTTTTAATGAAATGTCACAATCATGACTCTTTTGTTATGTTTTTGTGACATGTCAATATTAATAAAACATTTCACTTGTCACTTTTGTGAAATGTTTTGTTACCATATTAATTTTAAATGTATCAATTCGCAAGGAGTTATCAATTTAAAGATACCGGTAGTTAATACGTCACAAAAACATAACATAAGAGTACTGTTGTGACGTTTTGTTCAAAGTAACATTGTTAGGTCATCGGGACATAACAAAAGAGTTATGATTGTGACATTTCAATAAAGTAACGTTGATACGTCACAAAAACATAACATAAGAGTCAGTTCTGTGAGGTTTTATTAAAGTAACATTGTTAGGTTGCGAAGACATAACATAAAAGTCACACTGTGACGTTTTATCGAAGCAACCTTGATACATCATCTAAACGTAACATAGCAGTCCCAAATGTGACATTTTATTACAGTCACAATGGCACGTAACTGTTACGTAACGTACAGGTACCAATTAGGGATATAACGTAAAACTCTAATTTTATATAATTGTTATGTCACCCATAAGTCAAAAAAGTTGCGTAACTTGTTATTTCCTTGTTACATCACATTTACATTCTATGTTCACTGGGTACGTACTTCTTGTAATGATATTCACAAACATTATTAATAGATGTAATACCTGTACGCTTAACTAAAAGAATTTTGTCAGTTTCACTTATCTCGCTCGCTGCTTTAAGCCATGATGATCTTGAAAAAATATTTTTATGACAATCTTCTTCTTTGAGAACACCAATTGAACACTACAATATTCGTAGAAATTATAGAATACGCGTAAATTGTTAATGATAAACAAAAACTAAGCAGTGACAATACTCACGTAACAAAACATAAACAGTAAAATAAGAATATAATTTAAAAATTTTAATAATTTATCCCCATTAATAAATCCATATTTTAGCGAATTTCGAAAACTCGAATTTCAGCTATTACAGCAGGTGTCATGACGCAACCTCCGGTAGAGACCATAACAACAGAAATATGTTTTGAAGTCCCTAGAATACGAAAATGATATTCACTATGTCATGGAATCTCAACAAACATGACATTCTATAAAGTATTATGCAGACGACATAACTCAGATGTTATAACAATTAAGCATTAAGTTTGATGATGACATAACAGATTTTGAATAAAATGTACATGTGTATACGGGGAATACCCGAATTATGTTAATGGCTATGATAATAGGAGGTGCCGGTGCGAAGAGCCACCGTACCAGGAAAGAGATGTTTTGACCACTAAACAGATCAGACGTATTTTTGAAGAACTAATTTGATATTTTTAAACAATGTAATTTTCAACAAGCATCTCTCATTTTTGTGCTGTGTTTCGCGGTTAATAAACAATTATATGTAATTTTAAAAAATATTTAAATAAAATTAACTGAAATCAAGAACAATTTGACTTTTATTTATTAATTTAAGAAATTAACCAAAATATCCGTTGCGCAATACAGACCAAACACCGCGTTTCGCAATATAAATTGTCGATACTGCCAGAATTCGAAGATTAATCACGTTATTAAACATAAAGCGACAAACTAAACTAAAATAAATAAAAAATTAAAGACTTTGAACGTGAAAACTGGAAAAAATCTTCTGATATAAAAAAAAGTTAAAATTAAAGTGAACAAACAAAACTATAAAATAAAACAAAGAAAATTTAAACTAAAAAAGTTAAACAAAGACAATTACAAACAATTAAATAAACCAAATTTAAACTGAAATTTTTTGCCAAAATTAAATAAATCTTGTAAAAAATGCCGGAAACCAGATCAAAAAGTTTATCAAAGGACGAGTCCGCTGGTTCAGATACAAAGTTGGATCAGTTATTGGAATTTATAACTAAAATGGACCATAACTTGAAGCAGCAATTCGACGATCAAAAACAGGAATTTAAGCAGCGTTTGAAGAAACTAGAAAAACACATGGAGGAAGAATCATCCAGGCATGATCAGAAAATGGCATCATTGTTGGAAAAGGTGAATGAAAATCAACAAATGTCCCAAGAAGTTGCATCATTTAATATTAAGGTAAAACAATTAAATGCTGTAAATGAACAAATTATTGAAAAAATTGATATTGTAAATTCCGAAATGATAACAAATTCAAACAATGAAAAAGATAATTTTGAAGTTCAAAATTTTAACAATAGTTTAGTTGATAAAAATAAAATCGTTACTTTATCAAATGTTAAACTTCATACATTAGAGGAGAATGACATTTTATTGTTTGATTCATGCAAGCATTATTTTCGAAATTCTACACAAAACAAATTTAAATCTGTTAGGAAATGTCGAACTGATTCAGTTGTTAGGAATTTCAGTAATAAATTAAATTATTTAAGTTTAAATGAAGTCAAAGATTTATCTAAATTGCAAGCAAGTAGTAATGAATTTTCAAGTATTATCAATTTTTCAAAGGTTAGCAATCCTAAATATAATAAATTCGATCGCATATTAAAAAATAATCATTTTCTGTGTGCTGTTAATGACGATTTAATTTTAAGTGATGCATTTCCTGGTATATTGGCTGTTACAGCTGCGGGCAAATTAAATAAAACCTTTCAAATTCATAACAGTAATTTTGTAGATGCCTTTTTATTAAATTTGGGCAGTTTTGGTACTGATCGTAGTAACTATTATGCAAACAACGTTCAGATTTGGGTCATTCCGGGAGTTACATCAAATTCGGACCCTCACGGGCCAACAAAGCGGGCTTCGGTGATTTTTCTGTTTTCCACCCAATTGTGGTAAACAGTATGTACAGTACGTTTAACGTAATCTAAAACCTGACTGTGACATATTATCAAATTTTGACCCAATAACCACCGAATAGGAAATTTTTTACCGAATTTAAGTTATTTTTACCAATTGTGACAATTACAAATACCGGATTTTCAAAATATATTATACCTTATTATGACCAAAAAATTACTTTAATATTAAAATTACTTATTATGAGATTATAAAAAGAAATATTGAGTATATTGTTTGTATTGAAAGAAAATATGAATTTATGACAAAATATTGTGATGTGTTATATTGAAAAATTATGTAATGTTAAAAGGAAGTTATTATTATTGAAAAGTGTTTATTAATATTAAGAATATATTTTGTGAGTACGAAAAAGAAAAAAATATGTATTTTTGAATTTAATAATAAATTTTATGATGAGACTAATATTTAGGGAAGTACCTACTAAATTTGACAATTATGAAAATAACTTGAAATAAATATGAATAAGTATGACTTTAAGAAACGTTAGTGAACTAAAAAGTACCATCCTCCAATATCTTGACAATAATTAAAATTTTGGTGTATATAAGTATGACGAAATCGCAATGAATTTGGAAAATTTTGAATAGAGTTTCTAAAACTGATAATAAATAATATCTACTTAAATTTAACAGTAAAATAAAAATTTGCATATTTGAAAATTCTCAGAAAAGTTGATTCTTGTTTCATAAAATGAAAAATAAACATAATAATTATATTTTTGTAAAGCATTTAAATACATATTTAAAAAATAATAGTGAATGTAATGAAAAAAAAAAAAAATTTTTTTGAAGGCAATGAAATGGTTTAGATAATAATATGTTCAAGATTTTATTCATATGAAATTTTCATATTGAATTAATATAAAATATATTATGTATAATATTTGATGTTTGAATGGTATGTATAATGAATTCTTATGATTGGTGATAAGAAAATTTAGATTTGCAGAAGCGCTGAAAATGCATTCGTCTATTTATGACTTTGAAACAAGCATGAGAGTTCAAATTGATGGAAAATATTAATTTTATTGTGTATTGAGTTAAGTAATCTTGTTGTCTTCAATATAAGAGAAATATAATATACATTCATGTTACAGTATGTACATTTAACAACGGACATATGTGTTTCACATTTTCATTTTGACTTGTAATGACTTATAACGTTTATAGCCTCTATAAATTCTGAATATTGTTTTAAATAAGGCGTATCAATCGCAAAGAACGATCTGAGGGAATTCGGTATTGCATCCTTAGATGACGGCACTATGGAGCTTTGACCGAATTCGTAGTGTAAAAACTTGAAATTTTTATGATTAATGTTTTTCTGGATTCTGGGTGGCACACGCTTTAAGCCACTTATTCGAACCATGTCGACAGTCCCATCAGGCTGGCGACGCGTGTGTTACCTGATGTAAAAAAAAACTTTTAAAATTTTTAGGGGGGTTGAATTTATTAGTTTCCGTTTTGTAACTTTTGCAGGTATCTGTCGTTACGTTGGTCGTCCGGCAGATCCAACTAAGTAGATTTCACAGGGGATAATTTTTGGGGTTTTTACGGTTTTTATAACCATCGTACGTCTTGATTATAGTAATTATCACTTCGTACAAAATTTTTGCTTATCCCTGTTGTTAGAGTCAAATTTTAAAGAAAAAAAATTTTTTTTTTTGTTTATGAATAACCGAAATTGAATTTTATTCATTATTTTAATGAATTAATTCGTTGGAGGAATCTGGCATTGTTTTGAGAAGGCGGCATCTATGAGACAGTGATCAGATTGAGTAGTGGTAGTTTTGATATTTAAATTAACTTGCTGAATAGTCCGAGTAATAGGGGTTCGAGTGAGAAGATCCATTTGACCGAAAAATTCGCTACTATACGCCTCACGTTAGGAGCAAGACTCGATTGCCCTGGTTTAATTTAATATTGGGAATGGGAATAATTATTAGTTTCAGTTTAACCTTTGCAAAAAATGTATTGTTATGTCGCCCAATACATTCCACAAATTAGAGTTCACAGGAGATATTTTGGGGATTTAAGACACGAGACTGCGATCTGTAGCGGACGCATTATCCTGTCACCGTATAGAAACAATAAGCCTCAGGAGCTTTTTCTGTACACAACACTTTGCATATCTCCGTGATAGAGTCAATTTTGAAAAAGAAACAGTAAAACGAAAATTGTTTCTCCATTTAAATTTTCATTTATGTGGCTGTCAAATAAAAAAAAAAAATTCTGTTTAAAAAATTATTTAATTTCTGAATGTATGTTGTATATTAGAAAAGGATAGAATTTATTTTACGAACTCATGTTAAAATAAAAGAAAATTCGTTTAAGATCTAACTTGTCCTTATACAAAGAAAAAATATTTAAAAATCTATTCTCATAAAAAAAAAATTATTTTTATTTCGGCGATCAAAAAAGAATTTATTATTTTGTCATGAAAGGAAAACATATCTAAAAGGCTAATTAAAATTGTTTATTTCAAATGAAAAAGTATGTACATGTATAGTGTGTATATATACTTATCTGTGTGTATTTCTACGAAAAAGATATATGAATTCAATTGAATTTATGGGAACTAAAAAATACCTTTAAAATAATAAGCCGAAAATGACTAATACAATGCTAGTACTTTATATATGTAGATGTATTTCGGAAATAATACTTAACGATGTCTCGATGTAGTGTTTGTTAAAACTTGTCGAATACATAAGCACAGTATATGAGAATCTATTGAAATATACAATCACATGTACCTTTTAATGAAATAAAAAATAATTTTGAAATTTTATATTTGTAACAGCGGTTGAATCGTATTAATAAAGAATTGTTTTCTTATACATTCTATTAAAAATACATATTATATTAAATTACAGTAAAATAAACTTTAATTTATTTTGAATTATGAAAAGATTTTCATGTTGATCTACGATTTTGATTTGAAATACAAATTTTGAATAAAGAATTTTACAATAAACACATTTAATAACAACATTTGATAGGTTATCTAATAAAATTTAATTAACATTAATAATTTTGTTAATTAATTGAATTTAATTATGATTTAAATATGTTAAATTTTGAATATTTTATTATTTTTAAGAGTTTTGTATCTTTTGTAAATTATATGTAAGAAAAACATAACACATTGGGGAGATGTCACAATTTTGTAACTTTTGAGAATTTTGCTTCGAATTTTGCCGAAAAAATTTCAGTTTTCGTGAGGAGGGGATTATGTCATGGAATCTCAACAAACATGACATTCTATAAAGTATTATGCAGACGACATAACTCAGATGTTATAACAATTAAGCATTAAGTTTGATGATGACATAATAGATTTTGAATAAAATGTACATGTGTATACGGGGAATACCCGAATTATGTTAATGGCTATGATAATAGGAGGTGCCGGTGCGAAGAGCCACCGTACCAGGAAAGAGATGTTTTGACCACTAAACAGATCAGGCGTATTTTTGAAGAACTAATTTGATATTTTTAAACAATGTAATTTTCAATAAGCATCTCTCATTTTTGTGCTGTGTTTCGAGGTTAATAAACAATTATATGTAATTTTAAAAAATATTTAAATAAAATTAACTGAAATCAAGAACAATTTGACTTTTATTTATTAATTTAAGAAATTAACCAAAATATCCGTTGCGCAATACAGACCAAACACCGCGTTTCGCAATATAAATTGTCGATACTGCCAGAATTCGAAGATTAATCACGTTATTAAACATAAAGCGACAAACTAAACTAAAATAAATAAAAAATTAAAGACTTTGAACGTGAAAACTGGAAAAAATCTTCTGATATAAAAAAAAGTTAAAATTAAAGTATAATATATATATATATATATATATATATATATATATATATATATATATATATATATATATAAATTGTATATATTACGAAATTTCATAAGCATTAAACGTTTCGTTCGAAAGTTATCGTGGCGACACACACACACACACACACACACATATATATATATATATATATACATATATATATATATATATATATATATATATATATATATATATATATATATATATATATATATATATATATATATATATATATATATATGTGTGTGTGTGTGTGTGTGTGTGTGTGTGTCGCCACAATAACTTTCGAACGAAACGTTTAATGCTTATGAAATTTCGTAGGGAGACTCAATTTTGATCTGGCTTGGCTAAGTTCTTTAGCCAGACAGAAATTATGAAGAAAATATTCTTATAATTTTCTTTCTATTTTAAGTATTTTTCGAGAAAATGTAAATTTTCACTTTTGTATTAATTTTCTTTCTTTGTTAGTCTAATAAGTAATTTATATTTGTGTCTCAGTTCTTTATGAAATATAAAAATATTTCTTTTTTCTTAAAATAATTTTGTGAGAACAAGTGAAATCTATCCACATACATGTATTATAATACACATACATGTACATAGTTTTGTTTCTCATTTATTGCATTATAATTAGCATAGTGCTGTCTCAAGTTGAAAAATGAAAATTAAGCAGATTTTCTAAGTTTATGTAATTGAAGTTTTTTTTTTTTGTTGAATTTTTAAACAAACAAGAAACTGAACATTATGTTATGATATAATATTATTAAATATGAAACAAAACAACATAATATATGTATGTATGTACGAAAAAAAATTTTGAATCGATTTTGAAAATTTTTTTCATTAATAATTATTAATGTTAAAAAATTAAACAATTTTAAATGGATTTAAGGTATTTTATGTGAGGTCAAGGTTTTCGGGACCTAAAAAGGCCAAAAATTAATTACCCAATCGATTTTAAATTTTTTTTCACAGTTAGTAAGTTAAAGTATTTCAATTAATTAATTAAATGATGTCCGTAAGAACCTTACGAACTGCCATGAGTTACATGAGATCCCTAGAACCTTTTTCTTACTGTTAGAGTACTAGAGTTGTATGAGTTTCGCCAGGGTTTACTGATCCCATAATTGTAAAAAATAAACTAAACGGCCAATTTTGAAAATTTTTTCACTTTTACAGAGCTAAACTATTTTAGACAAAATATAGAATACATTATGTAAGGTCCGCCAGGGTCCATAGGACCCAAAAGTGTCAAAAATAAGCTAACTGACCGATTTTGAAAATTTTTTCACTGTTACACAGCTAAACTATTTTAGATAAATATAGATAACGCTATGTAAGGTCTGCCAGGGTCCATAGGATCCGAAAGTGTCAAAACTAAACTAACTGATCGATTTTGAAAATTTTTTCACTTTTACAGAGCTAAACTATTTTAGATAAATATAGATTACGTTATGTAAGGTTCGACAGTGTCAGTGGGACCTAAAAGTGTCAAAAATAAAATAACTGACCGATTTTGAAAATTTTTTTACTATTACCGAGGTAAACTATGTTAGATAGGTACAGATCTGAGATCCACAACTGTCCTGCGGATGGAAATGCGGCGTAGAATGCTAATATATATATATATATATATATATATATATATATATATATATATATATATATATATATATATTACATAAAGTCCGCCTAGAATATACGGTCGAGCTGATTTTTTAATGAGGTCCACCGGGATCTTGCAGATCTGAAAACGCCAGTAATAAGCTACCGAACCGATTTTAAAAAATTTCTCACTGCTAGAGAACTAAATTATTTTAGATGGATACAACTATGCTGCACAAAATCCGTTCGGGCTCTTGGGTCCCCAAAAATACCAAAAATAATTACCCAGCCGATTTTAAAAATTCTTTTACTCTTAGAAAGCTAAACTATTTTAAATAGGTACAGGTCTTAGATGAGATCCGCCAGTGCCCAATATTTGGAAATTCGCTATGTTATGCAGATGCTGCGACAGGGGTATTATTTAGTTATAACAAAAAATTTTTAAATGGAAAATATTGGTAAAATTCAAGGAATGTAATCCCGGTGCTAACATTGGTTTTTCGTTCAATATAAAAAACACACGATCCTATCACAGTTTTGTTCCCATTTCAAATAATAAATTAAAAGTGCGACGATATTCAAGTTCAAAAAATCTCGAAATAGTAAACATTTGTAATGAAAAATAAATAATTTGTCCATGTTTTTTTTCCTTTTTAAATGAATAACCAAATTAAAAAATTTTGTGTTTTATTTTGACATTTTTATCAGAAATTGACATAATTCTGATAGTTTATGTAAGTTATAAAACTTTTATAAATTATCAAACTGCTAGATTATTTTCATATTTTTGTGAAAGTAGCACTTTTAAGAAATTATCAATCTTCACAATTTTCTTTTTCGTAGAAGATATTATTCTAGGACAATGATAGTTATGTCACGGCATCAGAAGGTTAGTACTTTATTCCTAAAAAAAATCAGTCCTTAATGTGTAACAGGGTTGACACAGGGTCCAATTAAAAATTGTAAAAATGAAAAAAAAAATTGGGAAATTTCAGATGGTCGCCATTTTGTTCTTAATTGTTACAGTTTAGTTTTATTTTATATAATATGAAATGCACATTTATTACTCTATCAAATAAACAAGAATCATTTCAATACTTATCAATACCTATAAATAAAATAGAAGGGTCTGTCTGTGATTTTCGAATTTTTAGGTATTAATATGTTTTTCAGTTAGCAAATTCGACATATATAGCAAATCCAACTTAAAAAAATTTTTGTCTGTCTGTCTGTTTGTACGAACCGATTTAACTCAAAAACTACTGAAGATATTGAGTTGAAATTTACAGGGAATATAGATTTTAACCCCCCGATCAATCTTAACCACATTTTAATGTGATCATCCAAATGGTTATGTACAGGATGATTCAAAAATAATCTCCATTAAATGTTTATGGTCTTCTAAATCAAGTAGATTTTTGAAAATTTGGTTTTAGAAGTTTCTAAATATGGAGATTTTATTTAAAATATTTCTAACTTGCTGCCACTTCCGGTTATACCGGAAGTTGACACCAACTTTGCTATTTTAAGTATTTTTAACAACAAATTTGAATTCGCTGGGAATTGTTATTAATATTCTATCTGACAGTGGCATTTAAGCTTCCTTGACATGATACAAGGTGGTCACATAAAGCATTTTTTAAATATTTTTTTGTTTATTGTGAAGAACTTTTTTTAAATGAACCACCTATATTTTTTATTATGACTATGTAAAAAAATGTAAACTCTATCTATTAATATTAGATATTCTTACACCTAAAACTGATATTTTGAAAGTTACATCGAATTTATATAATAAGGTGATAAGTTAGGTTTTCCATGGACACGGTTGACACAAAAACCACTGGACAGATTTTAGTGAAACACTGTAAATTTATTCATTAGATGCTTCTTCATCTCAACATCTCTAGTCAGTATCTTCACGATATTCTTTATGGAGGCTGATATATTCACGACAAAAGTTGATATACCTATCAAAAATCCTCATTTAATAATAAACGGAAACAAAATAAAGAAAGACAATAGATTACCTAGGTTACGATAAAAATAATATTCAAAAATTTAAACATTAACTTCAGAACTTTTTTATTAAAATTTCACTTTAGAAAAGCATTGTAGAAAAGCATAATTACGAAGGAACTGAACGTAATTTTGAAAAATCCACCAGGGTTTTCTGATCTCGAAACGAATCCAAAATTCAATTGATTCTAAAACCATAAATATGGGAATCTATGAAAGGATTTCAAAGTCTGAAAATTAAATTTATTAATATGGTTGTTTTCGAGTCGTTTGCCGTGCGGAGCGAAGCATTACATGGAATTAACCTTTTATAGAATTTTAAACTGTTTGGCGAGCGAAGCGAAGAACTTTAAAGAACTAATTTTGAATTAAATTTGTCTGATTTGTTTCGGAATAACTAATTTAAAGTAGCTTATTACTCACAGTTAACATAATTTTATACGAATGAAACTGGAGGGCATAGATGTCAGAAATAAATTAATGAATACATGTTTCAACACTTTTTGAAAATTAATCCTGTAAAGAGTAAAATAGGGAATAAACGCAAAAAAATGGAGGGAGGTCAAAGTTTACATTTTTAACGCCTACTGTACTGGCGTCTCCACCAATGAGTGAGTTATTTTAGGAAAAATTCAAGCATAATGCAAGCAGAGTTAGGGGGATTTAAATTTTCCAATAGGATAAGAGAGGATACTTATTTAAAGTGTACAAATATTAGCTATTTTAAAAATATATAATATTTGAGTATTTTAAGTCAGCATACTTTTTTAGTCGAATTTTTCCCTGAAAAAATTAGACTTATACAGTCTATACGACAAGAACGGCGAGAGGCAAGAGGCGAGAGTAGGGGCGCTATCCGTTTTCGGACCCGTAGAACACGAATATGTAGAAAAAAATGTCTGATATATATATATATATATATATATATATATATATATATATATATATATATATATATATATATATATATATACAGGGTGGTCCAGAATTATGTACCGTAATTGCTGGAGCTGATAGTATGTTCAAAAATAATGGTACCTTTTCATCTACACTTTTTTCCAAAACTCAATAATAAGGGAGATAAAGCAGAGGCGTAAAATGTAGAGGGGTGGAACGAAACTAACTTCTTTTAAAAACAATTTTGGGCGCTTTTGATTTCTCGATTCATAATCTAGGGGTGCGTACGAACATTAAGATAATTAAATTTATGGTATCAATTATTCCATCACTTATGATTAGGGGATAATTTGGAAATAGATACTTCCACTTTAAATTACTCGAAAACGGTAATATTTATCGAAATGTAACAAGTATACCTTTTTTGCGTGAAATTGTCTGAGGAATCATATTATCAAGGATTTTGTTTAAATAATTGCAAGTTAAAAAAGAAAAGACGTGATAACTCACACCTACCACCCAAAACCACCCCTTAGTCATGAGTGGTGGAATAAGTGTTGACATAAATTTAATCCTTCTAACGCAAAATAAGTACCCCTAAAATATCAACCCGTTATTCAAAAGCGTTTGGAAAATATTTCAGAAATAATGGTTTTCGTTTCACCCCTTTACAGAGTTGTATCTCCCTTATTATTGAGTTTTGAAAAAAAGTGTACATGAACAGGTACCATTATTTTTGAACGTACTACCAGCTATAGCAATTACGGTACATAATTCTGGACCACCTTGTATATATATATATATATATATATATATATATATATATATATATATATATATATATATATATATATATATATATATTCCCGCTACCTTTTAATATGTGTAGGGCCCCCCTATGGAAGTTAAGAGCTCAAATTTGGTAAATGAGGCTCATTCCGATGCACAACAATACTATCAAAGTGGGGTCAAATTTTGGGCAAATTTTGGATCCGACTCAACCTTTAATGGGGTGGTGGGGGGCGGACAAGCAATAAAAATTTTCCAAACTGGTTGGAAATGGTGTTTCGGTCAATTATCTACAACATATCCAAAATTCAGTTTCCTAGGATGATTTGGAGGGAGGAGGGGGGAAAAAAACGATTTTCGCTGGAACTAACACGCCCCCAGCTCTCCAGAATTAACGTAGAGGGTTGAAATTTGGTGTGTTGATAGAGTTTCTACCCAGGTTGTGCTTTTCGAAGGTTTTAATATTTTACCCCCACCCCCCTCATTTTTAAGCTACAATTTCATGCATTTTCGACGTTTTCGAAGTTTGTACCACTCGCACAGGTCACCCAAATAAACCTAGAGGGCTGAAATTTTGTATTCGGATTGAGTTAGTATCAAGGGGTTGCCTTTTGGGGGTCTCGACTTTTAACCCCTACCCCCACCATTTTATACCCAAAAGAACATGATTTTTCTTGTTTTTTAACAGTTTCGTTCGAGTCAAAATCTCCCCAAATAAACCTAGAGGGCTGAAATTTTGTGTACAGGTTAAGCTAATAGCCAGGCACTGTTTTTTTGGAGGTTTCAACTTTTAACCCTTACCCCCACGATTTTTACGCCAAAATTTCCTTAATTTTTTTGCTTGTTTTCTAACACGTCTAGACTCTCTCTAAGGAAACCTAGAGGGCTGAAATTTTGTACGTGTATTCAGTTAGTATCCAGTTAGTACCTTTTAGGGAGTCCACATTACTTCCCCCCCACTTCTCCCATTTTTACATCGGAATTGAATGCTATTGTTAAATGTGTTTTAAATGCATTATTTTTATTCTAAATACAAGTAGGCGAATAGTAATTTTAAAAAATTTAAAAAAAGTGAATATAATTTTTTAACAAATGAAATACATATATATTAGGTAATTTAAAAATGTTATTAAAGTCACTGTTTATTTATAAATTAGGAATTTTGGATTTTTAATATTTATAAAATAGAAATTTTGGATTTTTTTGGAAAGAAAAAATATCTTCATAAAGGCCTTCTAGTTTACTATTTAAGTTCCTTTTTTAATATTTGAAAATAAAACACAAAGGCAATTGGCGGATAAGCATGGGTAGGAATGCCCTCGTCCGAATTGTGTTGGCTTTTTCCCTGCTAGTTGCTATCGGCACAAAATTGAAATTTACTGAGATTCAGCCCTTAAAAACTTAAAACCTTTTTTTAAAGCCCCGATCAACCGGACACTCGTCATCAGTTTTGAAACCACCAAAATGACAAATCGCTTGTGGAATTTCAATTACATTTCGCTTGTAGACATTCAATACCGAAGATGAAAGGAAAAATTCTACTTCCGTGATGGGGCTCCTCTGCTCACGGCGTTTTTTTTTTGCTAAAATGTACTGTATACAGTATGTTCCTTTAGACATTTTAATTCAAAATTTTTACTTACAAAAATAATATCATTATAATGCAACTTCGTAAATAAAAGAAATACGTACATAATTTATGTATCCGCATGTAAGATATGTCATATGTATATTCTGATTTAATTAAGCATTAATTGATAGGCTTTTAGTCACATATGTACATATTATTTTCAAATCTTCAAATTGTCATATGTTTATGTATTTTTTATACAAAATTGTAAATTAATATATTAGATAATTAAATACATATTTAGTTTTGAACAGAATATTTGCGTTTTTCACGATGTTTTTTTCTCAGAAACGATATCATAACATCAATATTTAAAAATTTTTTTAAATCTAAAAAAATTATATTGTTATACTCGTATGTACATTTATTATTACGGGTTTGGCAGGTATAAATTTAATTAAAAAAAAAAAAAAAAATATATATATATATATATATATATATATATATATATATATATATATATATATATATATATATATATATATATATATATATATATATATATATATATGAGGTGTGTTCAAAAAGTAAGGTGACTTTATGCATTTTCAAATCCTCGAAGCACTTCTGATATGCACTTTTTGGTATAGCCTTGAGCTCTTCCGGCGATGCAGTTTTTATCTCCTTAATCGTTGCAAATCTCCATCCTTTCATGGGTTTTGTCAGTTTTGGGAACAGAAAAGAGTCGCAGGGACGAAATCCGGTGAATATGGCAGCTGAGGCATGATTATGGTGTTTTTGGGTAAAAAACCACGCACAAGCAACGATAAGTGAGCAAGTGCTTATTGTGATGAAAAAGCCATGAATTGTTTTCCCAAAATTCCGGACGTTTTTTTCATATCGCTTCTCGCAAACGGTGTATGACTTCAAGTTAATACTCAACAACTTCTCTAATGGTGATGCGACGATTTCCCAATACCATTTTCTTCACTTTTTCAACGTTTTCATCAGTTCTTGACGTGCTAGGGTGTCCAGAGCGAGGTTCGTCATTGACATCTTCTCGGCCTTCTTGGAAGAGCTTGTAATACTTATAAACATTTTTTTTACTCAGAGTAGACTCACCGTATACTATTGTTAACATTTCGAGTATTTTGAAGCACTTAATTCCATTTTTGACACAAAGTTTGATGCAAATCCTTTGATCCATTTTTTTCGACAGCAGAAAATCGCCGAGCACACCAAACACTTCTAACCTTTATGCCTCTCACAAATGAGCAAAGAATGCTATATAGCTGAAACTGTGAACATATGTTCGGCACGAGTGTACTCACGCAACATAATTTATCTGAATACTTATTGGTAAGAATTTCATAGTTTGCACATATTTTCTGTTGTGCCAGAACGTGAATGGGACAATGCAATTTAATTGCCTATATTCAAGGGCAAGTAAGAGTATATAGCCTATTTTCAATAGCTCAGAAATACATATTACAAAGATCGTTGCAAAAATGATCAATCGACGATCTTTTCAACGAGATACTAAAATTGTTTAAGGACGTTCGTGCGTCAAACCTAATAGTAGATAAAAGTTTAATTTTAGAAAATTGACAAGTTCAATTACATAGTTATCTTCCCTCAAAGATTTTAAGGCCTTCATAGATCATTTCTTAAAGTAATTGACGATTAAAAATCAAATTTTTAACACAGAGCTATTAGGAAAAAATATTCTAAACAGCATTTTTTCATTTTAAAAATTATAGTAAGTATATTATAAGAGTAGATACCATAATAAAAAATGTTTAAAAATATTCTTTGAAATATGCAATTTATATAATTGCACAAAAAAAATCGTGTTGACGAACGTGAAAATGAAATATTAATTATTGAAATTAATATTCGGGTAGATTTTGATGTGTAAACGTACATAATATACATACAAGGTCAAATCAGACTACTAAATTTCAATCAACAACTGTGTATGCATTGATGTCATAGATCAGTATATAGGTGGTACGTATAGCAATCACCCATATACACGACACGATATGACACATGAACAAGTACAAGCTCTGTATGCATAACATACAGGTATAGTGTTTTGTGGTAGCTACATAACATTATTCTGTAGTGTTTTGTGGACGCGCTCGAACGTCTTTAAGAACTGTTGTATGCAACAAATAATAACACTCCTATTAAATGTTGAGAGTTTATTTTAACGCCTCCTATAAGATCGTAAGTATAACCCTTTCCTCAAATTTAATTGTCTATATTCAGGAGCAAATAAGAACATTGCCTATATTGGGTAGTACAGAAAAATGAATGGCTGGGGTACACAAAAATATACATGTAATATTTTAATAAAAAATGTCTTTAAATTAAAGGTAGAAACTTTAAAGAAAAAAGAAAATCAACTACTGATCATCTATATGAATATGACGAATTTTATTACATCAACCAGACGATAAGATATAATTAAAACGGTACATAGCCACACAGTGATTGAAAATCGTCGAACTGAATCGGCTGAAACTCGAACCCAAGTACCTCAAATTTTGTATGTACCATTTTAATTATATCTGTATTGACTGGATGATGTAATATAACTCCCTCTCCATCCGCTATTTCTCATGTTAGAATTTCTTAAACACATTTTCTGTGTTACATGTTTTGATTAAGATGTCCATTATCAGGCAAGAAAGATTTTTTCTATTCCTACTATTAAAAGTAACATTTTTCGCACTGGTAACTATATGCAAAAATTAACAATTGCCCACACAGTGTGGAAATAGCGTGTGAAATAATTTCCCATGGCTTAATATAATAAAAAAATTGGCTGTTTCGTTAATTTAATTACGATATACTATTTTATACTTAAAATCTATATAAATAATTCTAAAAGTATACATGCATATGTTGGTTATTGATTTTTGTTTCCATAGTTTCAAAGTATGCATTTGCAAAAATTTGAACATCTTACAACCAGTGTTCCCTCTAAGCTGTGCGCGTGTGCGCGCGCACATAAATTTTAAACATAGCGCACATGAAAAATATTCGCGCGCACAGGAAAATTTTTTTTCGTGCAGAAAATACAATTGCACCTGTATATGAAATCCATTTAAAAAAAATAAAATGAAAAACAAAAATTGAATCAAATATAGTTTTAGATTTAAATAAACCACCAACTATAGTATTTGTGTATAGGCACTTGTATAGGTATAGATGCCAGTATAGATTTTCTTATTTTTCATTTGAATGAAAAGGAAAAGCCACAGTAATCAGCTAAATTCTGTCTTCACGAACTAATGATTTGACTTGATTTTAGAGTATTTTTTTTTCATTGTGTTCCGTTGAACTGTATATATTATAGTACAAGTGGTATGCTTGCTGTAAGATCGAGTTAATGCGGTAAGTAGGTACAAAATTTAGCTGAATGTTAATAATATTCTGTATTGTATTTTTTTTATTATATGCGCTTTTTTAATTGCCTCGCACACTTTTTTTTTTGTTTTGGAAAAAGCTGCACACTCTTAAAAAAGTGCGCACACAGGTTACAAAAAATTAGAGGGAACACTGCTTACAACTGACATAAATTTATAAAAAATTTTACTATTTATTTAAATAAATATTAATGTAAATTTTACGAAAAAAAATGTTAAACGTAGAAAAAGTATAGTGTAAAATACATGGGAAAAGCTTAATTCTCACTCATATGAATTGTTGCACTCGCCCTGCGGACTCGCGCAACAAACTCATATTCGTGAGAAATAAGCCATTTTTCCTATTTATTGTAGAATATACTATTGCCTGTTTGCAATGGGGTATTTGACAGTAGTTGAAAAAATATTTATTTTAAATAATTACTTGAGTCATAAGGATACTGAATATTGCTTTTTCACAAGTTATTTCATTCAAAAATATAAAAATTTTAATTAAGTAAAATTACAAAATTTACGTTAAAAATGACGTAATCAAAAACATCAAGCAAAAGCAGCTTGCGTCACAAGCTCGTTCGAATATGTACAATATTACTCGTATATTGTAGTTAGGAAAAAAACTGTTTACTTTTCTGGTAACTATGAAAGAAATTTTTCATTATTAATTTTTTTTAATTATTTGACAATTTAAAACGTGTTTAATCGTTTATACTCCGTAATTCTGAATTTTTCGGAACAGACACAAATAGTTTATCTGGACTTTTTTGCTTGTGTTTTACTAATAGTCGTTTATTTATATCAGTGTTTTGCAACCATTTTATGGCGCGATCCCCCTAATATGGAAAAATATTTCGCGTTATACAGATAGTGTATAGCTTCTGAAAGCGCGCGTGACTTGTTTGAGCGAGACATAGCGCAACGAGATGAGCGCTGCGTGGAGCATCAGACGAATAAAGAATGACACTTTTGAATTCTATGAACTGTGAATTCACTTTGAATTGTGTTTAAATTTATTGAATTGACTGTGCTCATTGTAATTACTAAACATCAATGAGTTTCTGGGAAGACATGCACAACCGTGAACTTCAAGTTCTAATGAGAGTAATGAAACAAAAGCAAAGAAAAAGCGTCTTCAGGCACTTGGTCACGGGTTTCGTCTATTTAGCGAAGTCTTTAATGCACTTTCTGTAGTAGCCTAAAAGTCCAAGGAATAATTTGATGTCTTTTTGAGTTTTTGGGATGGGGAATTTTTGAATAGCTCGAATTTTGTCCGGATTTGGCTTAATTCCTGCGTCAGTTACAACCTGTCCTAAAAAAGCTATTTCACGTCTAAGAAATTCACTCTTGTCGAGTTGGATTTTTAGATTTGCGTCTTTTAGTCTACTGAATACTTTGTCTAAATTAGCTATGTGTACTTGTAATGATGTCGAGTAAACAATAATGTCGTTCATGTATACCAGACACGAAGTTCCCGTCAAGTCCTTTAAAACGTTATCCATAACCCGTTGAAAGGTTGACGGAGCGTTTTTTAACCCAAAGGGCATGCGTACGTACTCGTAATGCCAATGGACTACTGTGAAGGCAGTCTTTTCTATATCACGCGGATGTACTTCGATCTGATGAAAACCAAAGTGGTCTAGTGCATGGTGCTAAATCTAAAGTGGTGAAGTACATGCATTTTTCTAATTTGTCTAGTATATCTGTGATGTTGGGAATGGGGCATTTGTCTCCTATCGTCTTGTCATTTAATTTTCGGTAGTCCACTACTAATCTTCATTTCTGTCTACCGCTCGCGTCCTGTTTCTTTGGAATAATCCAAATGGGACTACTCCAGGGCAAGTAACTAGGTCTAATTATTCCCTGCTGTAATATTTTGTCTATTTGAGTTTTTACTTCGCCCCTATGAATATACGGGTATTAATAAGATTTTGTGTAGATAGGTAAATCGTCAGTCATTTTAATTTCGTGCTTAATTTTGTTTGTAAAAGTTAAGTCCTGTCCGTCTTTTTAAAATATATCTTCGTATTTACAACAAATTTTAAAAATTGCTTTTTTCTCTTCAGTGTTTAAATGTTCTATCCTAATTAGAGCTTCTATAGGAGGTGAAACATTATCGTTATTCGAAACGATTTGGTTAAAATTGAAATCAATAAAAAAATGATTTAGGATTTCGGCTTTTAATGGTTGTTCGATTAAAAATTTCGGCTGCTATTAGTCAAATTGATTACCGGTGCAAACATGTGCCAATCATTTGCTTTGCATACACCTGAAGGGGTCAAAAATTTATCTTAAATTCTAGTTTCTGTAACGTAAACATCTCTTGATTGTACGTCTATAGGTAATCTGATAATTTGTTTACAATTAGAATTTATTGTGTGAATCCCACTTGTTATATTTGGTTTAAAAAGTAGTTTATTTCTAGCAAAGGGTGTAATTAACTGTTTGTTGGGAATATCAATTTAAGCTACTAACTGATTTAGTGCATCTAGTCCGATGAGTCCGTCAAAATAGGTATGAAATTTAAGCAATAAGAATTCAGTAGTGCCGTCTCGATTAAATTCTTCAAATGTAGGTAAAAATACTTTTTTTGTAACCGTGTGGGTCCCTAATACTGCTTTAATAGATACGGGTTTTATGGTTTCTATTGCGTTGGGATCTATGTGTTCAGGATTTATAAAGGAGTGGGAGGAACCAATCAATTAAAAGGGAGGGAGAATCAATTAAAAATTTTAAAGCTTGTCCGTTTCCGTTGTCTATATGGATATAAGGTAAGGTCGATTCCAGTAGATTTGTTTCTATGTATCCGTACTGTGGTCCCAACTGTATTGAACATTTTGATCGTCAATTTCAGCCTGAGGTGTCATATGATCATTTGACTAATCGCATTCCGAATATTGTTCATTTTCATTGTTAGTATCAACGTATTCAAAGTATTCATCGAGTGATGAATAGTTTTGTGCTTCTACATTGTGAAGCTCTTTGCTTGTAAAGGTTAGTTTACTTTGAGCTTGGAAAAAATTTGGTTTTTGCGGTTGTGGAGGATTTATGCGTGATTGAGGAATATTATTATTTCTTATGCTGATCCTATTATTACCAATTTCTATGGGTGTTGGTGTTTGAAATGGTCTAAATTGTTGTGTTTGTTGTGTGTAATAAGGATTATACGTAATGGGTGGTCTTTGAACAAATTGCGGTGTAGGTGGTATATTCCTTAGAGGTCTATTTTGTGTTAACTGAATGTTTGCTTGAGGTTGTATGTATGAGCGTTGATGATAATGTACAGTATCTCACAAAAGTGTTTAGACAAAAGTTTAAAATTTTAAGTTTAAAATAAACTTTAAAAGTTTAATTAATTTTTTACGAGATCTTTTGTACAAAAGAAAATAGAAATAAGGGAAATAAATTCTTTAAAATCTGTACTACAAAATCATACTAATTAAAATCACAGCAAATATTATAACTCTATTTAAAAAAATAAAATAAAATTAATACATGTATTATAGCACTCACAAAAGCCTTTAGACACAGAACAGTAAGAAAAAGAATTACAAGTTCGGAACATAGGATAATAACTATTTTTGATATTTCGTTACACATCCCTTTGCTTAAATTATATTGTTTGCAAGCGACTGGGTATTGATGCGATTAACTTTGTTGTAAAATACAGACTGTTTTGGCTCTATTTATCAATTTAATACTTTAATCAAATCCTGTTTATTAGAAATATTACGTTTTCTTATTTGAACACCTAGATATTGGCCATAGATATTCGATAGGGCTTACATCTAGTGGAGGTGTCTGAAGTAAATGAGGCACGTAATACAAGAAATACTGCTACAATATAATGCCGAATGTTTAGGGGTCATTGTCCTGTTGACAAATTAGTTCTTGGTAAGCTTTCAGATAAATTTAATTTTCTGGTGCTTGCACGCTAGTTCTTTTTAAAATATTCCGATAAACATATCTATCCTTAATTTGATCCAAAAAATGTAAATTTTCAACAACTATACACCCCTACCCGATGATAGACGTACCATCATGTTTGACACAGTGCAGCAAATTTTGTTTTCGAATGGTTTTTGGGCCTCGGATGCAGTTTGAGTATCTGAAATGCTGAAATACTGAAGTGTTGAGATGCTTAAGAATCTTCGGCTTTCTTCCTCAGATACTCAAACTGAATCCGAGGCCCTAAAATCATTCGAAAACAAAATTTGCTGCACAGTGTCAAATATGATCATACGTCTATCATGGGGTAGGGGTGTATAGTTGTTGGAAATTTATATTTTTTGGATCCAATTAAGGATAAATATGTTTATTGGAATATTTTAAAAAGAACTAGCGTGCAAACACCAGAAACTTAAATTTATTGGAAAGCTTTCCAAGAACTAATTTGTCAACAAGACAATGACCTTAAACATTCGGCATTGTACTGAAGCAGTAATTCTTGTATTACTTACCTCATTTATTTCATACACCTCCACAGTGACTAGATGTAAACCCTATCGAACATCTACAGCCAATATCTAGGTTTCAAATAAGAAAACGTAATATTTCTAATAAACAGGATTTAATTAAAGCATTAAATTGATGAACAGAACCAAATCAGTCCGGATTTTACAACAAAATTAATGGCATCAATACCCAATCGCTTGCAAGCAATAATTAAATCAAAGGTATGTATAACGAAATATCAAAAATAGTTATTATCCTATGTTCCGAACTTGTAATTTTTTTTGTTTACTGTTTTGTCTAAAGACTTTTGTGAGTGCTATAATGCATGTCTTAATTTAATTTTATTTTTTTAAACAGAGTTATAATATTTACTGTGATTTTAATTAGTATGATTTTGTAGTAAAGACTGAAGAATTTATTTCCCTTATTTCTATTTTCTTTTGTACAAAAGATCTCGTGAAAAATTAACCCTTAACTGGTACACGTGGGTCAAAAACGACTCAGATGAAGTTAATTTCTATCATAACTTTCAAATAACATATTTTTAAACGTACCCCCGCCAGGTATTCCTTAGTTGCACTAATTACTTTGCACTGACCACACGTCACCTTTTTTTCGCGGTAAATACGAAAGTTATCAACATTGCGGGTCATTTTTGATCCACGTGTACCTTTAGTGTAACTTTTTCTTTAGAAGTAAGTGAGATAAAATGGATCCAAATAAGGAAAAACAATTAGAATTTTGGGTGAATACCATAGAAGTGGATTCAGGTTTAGACGACAGTGCATCGGAACATAGTGATCACGATACGGCATCTGAAATAAGTGACTTTGAAGAGGAGTTTCATGAAGAAATATCGAGATCCAACACAAGCCATACTTTGCCCAGTACAAGTGAAGATACTTTTGAACCTTTTCAAGAAGAACCTTCAGAGATCGAGATACTATTACGGTCGAAACAGATTCAAATGGGCACAAAATCCACCAGCACCAAGCAGGACGCAGCGTGAAAATATTGTTATACAGTTACCCGGTCTTATTGGAGAAGCTCGTGCAAAACAGCTTCCACAGCCATTGGGAACATGGTCGCTATTATTTAGTGATAGCATGATAGAAAAGATAATTGGCTGTACAAATAAAAAAAATAACCGAATTATCTGCCAGCTATAAAGAGCATGCAACTTTTAATAACCATGTTTGTCAAGAAGAATTTAGAGCTTTGCTAGGCTTACTTATTCTATCAGGTGTCTATAAATCTGCACACGAAGATGTGGAATTTCTGTGGAGTAAAGATGGAACGGGTAGAAATATATTTAGAGCTATCATGCCAATGAAAAGATTTCTTTTCTTATTAGCTGCTATGAGGTTTGATGATTGCTAAAACAGAGGTGAAGATCCATTAGCGTCGATTCAAGGAATATTTGGAGATTTTATCAAGAATTGCATGTCGAATTATAGTATGAGTCAATACTGTACTGTTGACGAGATGCTTGTACCTTTCAGAGGAAGATGCAAGTTCAGAGTTTATTTGAAAAATAAACCAAATAGGTATGGTATAAAAATACAATGCCTCTGTGACGCTAAAACGCACTATCTTTACAACGCATTTATATATCCTGGCAAAAATGCAATGCGGCCTGACCCCAAAAAGCTTTTGGTTCCGACCTTAGACACTTTAGAGCTGGCAAAACTCATTTTCAACACTAGTTGGAATATAACAGCTGACAACTGGTTTACATCCGTCCAACTTGTGGAGGAACTGAAAATTAATGGCTTGACCTTAGTTGGTACATTACGAGCGAACAGGCGTGAAATTCCAAGTAATTTTTTGCCATCCAGTGATCAACGCGTAGAAAGTGCTATATTTGGATTTACAAAAGATTTTGACACTGACTTCATTTGTACCTAAGAAGAAAAAATCTGCTATAATCCTTTCGTCTATGCATTACGACGGAAATATTGACCCCAGTACTCACAAACCAGATATCATCTTGGACTATAACAGTACTAAGGGCGGAGTCGATGCCTTAGATCAAAAGGTGGCAAATTATTCAGTTAGTCGAAGGACTAAGAGATGGCCAATGGCTGTCTTTTATGCTATCCTCAACATCTCAACAGTGAAAAGCTATATTCTGTACTGTCGTAGCATTAACCAAACTAGTCCCATGGACCGAAGAAAATTTAACGCTGATTTGGGTAGGAAACTAGTTGAACTACACATGATTACTCGATTTGGTATTCCAGATTTGCGCAGAGATGTGAAGTTGCTTATATCAAGTGTCTTGGGTGATAAAACTCCATCATATATCGATGAGCAGCCTTCACACAGTTTGCTCGGTGCACGAGACAGGAAACGTAAACGTTGTCAGTTGTGTCCGAGTAAAAAAGATAATACTACTTATTGTACGAAAACTAATATTGTTCGCAAAACATGTCAAAAATATGTTTGCAAAAATCATTGTGAAATGTTTACGATATGTTAAAATGGTTTGTAACTTCGATTTTTTACATAAATTACTAAAAGTTCTATTTTCTAGCAGATAAGCACTTTTTTTGTTATTTCACAACTAGCCAAAAACATAGTTGTTATTTTTCATAGTTTTTAGTTTTTTTTGTCAAAAGTATGATTATTTCAAAGAGAAATGTTTAATTTTTGCTGATTTCTTAAAAAAAGTTAATTATGTTAAATTTTTAAAAAACTGGGATTGATGTTAATACCCTTTGTTTTCGTAATAAAAATTAAGACCGAATGTTGTTGTTTATCAATAATTTCGATACCTCTATACATTTACATATTTTTGATGAATTTTCATTATCAACAAAGTTAGCATAAGTGATAGTCATCGGCTTTTCTAAATTTTTTGCTATAAATAATAAAATATGAGTCAAAATCTGGGATGGGTCAAAACTGATCCACGTGTACCTTAAGTGATCTTTGAAATACGTGTACCAGTTAGGGGTTAAATACAATTTTTAAATAAACTTTTGTCTAAACACTTTTGCGAGATACTGTATGTTCTGCTCTCTAACTGCTTATTCAAATGCATTTTGAATAATATTCGGGTTTCTAGTTCTTACTACGGAGCCTATTGGTTCACGAAGTCCGGCAAGAAAGACATCTTTTGCTAAATTTTTAAAAAGCGATAACTTAGATGATATAGCTGAGTGGTTTGATTCGTTTAACTTAGTGAAGTTAACCAAGGAGGAAAGAATTTCTATGATTTGCGCATATAATTCCTCCATCTTTTGGAATTATATGGAATTATATATGCCGAATTAATGTTGTTTTATTACGTTTGTCAGAGTAATGGGATATTAAATTTGCTTTAATAATATTCCAATCCGTTGGTGTACCGTAAATATTCAGTACTTCGTTTGCACCACCAACAATTTTGTTGCGGATAGCGCGTATCCACATTTTGCCATAACCTTACGTCCAATCGATTGTAACGCAACTCATAATTTCCTCCACATTCTTTATGAAATCATGTAGCGTTCTTGGGTTTTCGTTAAACTCCGGAAAATTTTTGATTGCTTCCAATATTTTGAACGCTTCTAATATTTGTGAAAAACCTGTTATTTCTTGTGAAGTCATATCTATTTTTGTATTTAAAAAGATGTTTAAGGTAACAGAAGTATTCGGTAACTGATTTAATTCTGTAATAAGGTTATTATTTGATTGATTACTAGGCTATTGACTATGTAGTTGAATAAGGAACTAATTCGTAACAGGTGTTTTATTGTTTCATATGTTCAATTGTACCCCAAAGATGATAAATTCACAAAGTGCTATTAAATTTAGGCGTGCGTTTTTACGAACGGCGTAAACTTATCGACGCTTACGTTTTTTAACTATAACTCAAAAACGATGCATTTGTCGTAAATACACATGATATGATTTTTTGTAGAGAATTAAATTTCGTATCGAAATGGCACTTTATGAACTCAAAAAACTTTTTTCTCAACAAAATAAGTCAAAGAAACTATTTAAAAAAAAGCTCAAATTTTTCAATTTTTCTTTTTTTTTAAATTTTTGAGTAGTACTTTTTTCTGAGTGAATTTAGGTATAGGGATTGGTTCACAAAAAAGAAAGCTGATGCAATTCCCGTCAGAATGGTGACCGATAAAACTATTTTCGATAACAACCGGCTGAGATACAGTCGTTCAAAATTACCTACTTTTTACAATTTTATTACTTTTGACTTTTATACCAAGTTATTTGTAATTTTTACACGCAAAAATTATTTTTATTGAGTACAAAAATTATTTCTGCTTTATCAGAGGTAACGATAAAATTATTTGCTAAAAATTTTGATATTCATATGATCTTAGGTATAAAAAGGAACTTTAGTATTGTACTAAATTGCAGTTCTATTTTTTTAAAAGAATTAAATGTACCTATAATATTTCTGCCATAATGTTTTCAAATTCAATATCAATATCTTCATCAACATCATTTTGGACATCTCCTTCTGTAATTTCTGGAACATCCGCATTTTCACAATTTTCTGGAACATCCGCATTTTCGCAAATAAATTCTTTGCAGCTAATTCCTAATTTTCTACAGCTGCAATTTCCGTGACAACCTTTTATACATCCGCAAGCTATTTGTTCCAGTAAATTCTGCAGTGCAGGAGGTTTTGTTGTTTTAATTGGCACTAATTCATTTTTAGATTTTTTCCAACCCCACTCAAATGGATTTAAAATATTTCCTTCCCACTGTTGAATTTGGTAGTACGTCCTTAAACCGTGATATTTAGTGGCATCAGAAGTTAGTGGGAAATTGGTTAGAGAAAATTTTGTGCTTTTTGATAATTTTTGAAAAAGTTGTAACCGAGAACAACCTAAACTGTTGGCCTTAATGCCATAAAGAGAAATCACGATTTAATTCTATTACGTAAATTGCGGCTGTAGAAAATTATAGGAATTAGCTGCTCCATGTTCTGCAAAGAATTGTAGCAAAAAATAAATTAAAAAATTAAAAAATAAAAAATTAATTATATTTATATTTATTGATTAATTATTGATTGGTTGAGGGGTTAAATTTGGGTGCTACTTTACGGGTTGATTGGGGTTTCGATCAGCAGAGCATTTCTCCGGGTCTTATGGAGACAAGAGTGAGTGGCAGTGGAAGATTATGGTCGCAGATCGTTTTCCCAAAACCATGAGATCCCCAAATAACCTAAAGTTTCTTTCGACTACTAAAAGGGTGGTTTTTTAAATTAGAAATACGAGAATTCATAAACTACAATTTTATTACAATAAAAGGTGACTAGAAACAATTTTTGAATTACAGTATTTGGAATCTTTGAATTTACAATAAATAATTACAAGATTGAAATAAATTTACATAATATATTTTAAAATAGAATTTGCATCTTAGTCTTTGGTGTGGCCATACTTTTCGAACGAGACGTACAATATTTAAGTATATTGTGTGTAGTATCTTTGGAAATGTATCACCACATCAATTGGTAAAAATATACAATTTGAAATTAAATATAAAATTAAAGTTTTGAATTTATGGAATGATTTTAAATCTCGTTACGAAATACATTCCTTGAACATCTGATAACAAATAATGAATACAAGATTTAAATTAATTTCGTTAATTTGGAATTTTATTATTGCCCCAATTTTACGCTTTGGAATCATGACTAGAATAACAAGTGTACGAGTTTTCATAAATATCAAACTTTGTCAAATTTTAACTTAGCCTGTATTATTTTTTTTATTTATTTATTTATTTTTTTTTTTTTTTCTTCACAAATTACGATTGAAATTGAATTGAAATAATACCGAAAATTACTTTATAAGTTGTATTTCGCAAATAAATTATATGATTTAAAAGATTATACCAGATATCGAAATATTAGTAAAGGTTACACGTGCCTTTTCAATTTTTTAAACCGGAAATATTACGTAATTGAAAGAATATTAAATTATCAAGACAATATTTAAATATTTGAAAACTTACTTAATAATGAACTAAATAAATTTAAATTAACTTAACCTATACTGGCAGAACTGATGTTCGCCGCATCGACGTACGTGTCGGAAAATTAAATTTAGATTAACTTTAAACTATACTGGCTGAACTTTACGTTCGCCGCATCGACTTACATGTCGGAAACTAAATTTAGATTAACTTTAAACTATACTGGCTGAACTTTACGTTCGCCGCATCGACTTACATGTCGGAAACTAAATTTATATTAATTTTAAACTATACTGGCTGAACTTTACGTTCGCCGCATCGACTTACATGTCGGAAAAACTAATTTTAGATTAACTTTTAACTATACTGGCTGAACTTTACGTTCGCCGCATCGACTTACATGTCGGAGAAAATAAATTATAAACTTATCAATTTAATAAACTATAATATTCGTAAACTATAAGTTATTTTTAGTCGTAGACTTTTTTGCTAAATCCCCAGGAAATCTTTTAGAAATCTGGATGAATGCGAAAGTACAAACGACGTTTAAATATTTAAATGTAAATTATTTTTACATGTTACATTTAATTATTTTTTCTTTTATATATCTAATATATATATAAATTATCTTTTATTTTAGTTTAAATAAATTTCCAAAATATATTTATTTTAAATTAATTATACGATTTTTCAAAATTTAAAATTATCCTACATGCTACGTTTAATTATTTTCTAATCATTTAAATATAAATTATTTTCCATTATGTTTAAGTAAAGTTCCAAATATGTTATAGTAAAATAATACTTATCTTAACAATGAAGAATTTGTAATTTTTCAATAATACACTTAAATAAATAATACTTAAATTAATTTTAAAATATACATATTTTTTATTTTTGATGTGTGCGGCCCGAAGGCCACACGAGAAGAGCTTCTCGCTAACTATCCTCTAACTAACTGTCCTGTGGCATTTTTTAATTAGTATAAGTTATCTATTTAATTATGTAATTTGTTTTGTTAATTATATTTTTTTGAAAAATAAATGTTTAATTAAATAATGTACGCACTCGATATAAATTTAAATTTCAGATTTCTGCAAACGTGTAATTAGTTTTTACATTGTCCTAGATATCAATTCGAAACTATAACGCTAGATGTCGTTAATATATACATATACAATTGATTTTTGAATTCTTTTAGATAATATATTGGACTGATATTAATTTCAAACATAGATGTTAGATGTCAGTATTTTAGCATTTTTACAAATCGATTATTTATTAATTAGATTAAAGTTTTATTATCGATTTCCAAAGTAAATGTTGAATTGATTGATCACATGTAGCAATAATTATTGCTACAGAATGTATGGGCCTAAACTGTGAAAATGCGGATGTTCCAGAAATGACAGAAGAGGATGTCCAAAACGATGTTGATGAAGATATTGATATTGAATTTGAAAACATTATGAGAGAAATATAAGAAGGTACATGTAACTTTTAAAAAAAATTAGAACTATAAATTAGTACAATATTAAAGTTTTTTTTTATACCTAAGATCATATGAATATCAAAATTTTATCGTTACCACTTTTATCGTTACCTCTGGTAAAGCAGAAATAATTTTTGTACTCAATAAAAATATTTTTTTTGTGTAAAAATTACAAATAATATGGTATAAAAGTCAAAAGAAATAAAATTGTAAAAAAGTAGGTAAATTTGAACGATTGTATCTCAGCCGGTTTTTATCGAAAATATTTTGATCGGTCACCATTCTGACGGGAATTACATCAGCTTTCTTTTTTGTGAACCAATCCCTATACCTAAATTCACTCAGAAAAAAGTACTACTCAAAAATATAAAAAAAAAAGAAAAATTGAAAAATTTGAGCTTTTCTTTAAATAATAGTTTTGACTTATTTTGTTGAGAAAAAATTTTTTTGAGTTCGTAAAGTGCCATTTCGGTAGGAAATTTAATTCTCTACAAAAACTCATATTATGTGTATTTACGAAAAATGCATAGTTTTTGAGTTATAGTTAAAAAACGTAAGCGTCGATAAGTTTACGCCGTTCGTAAAAACGCACGTCTAAATTTAATAGCACTTTGTGAATTTATCATCTTTGGGGTATAACTGAACATATGAAACAATAAAACACCTGTTACAAATTAGTTCCTTTTCCCCCTGTTTTTTTGTACATAGTCAATAGCCTATACTAATATTACCTAAATCTAAAGAGTTGCCCTGTATCGCATTCTCTGATACAATCGCACCTGAAATTACGTATACAGTAAATTACGTCCGATCTAGGATATAGTTTAAATGATGGTGTTTTTAATTTGAGGCGTAAAATGATAGTGTTTTTAATTTGGACATAACAGAAAGGAATAAATATGAAATAGCGAAAAAAAGTAATCACTTTACTCACAAAATATTCCACATTACTTTCATTTCCTTGTTGTAGGTAGGTTTCGTTGCTGTTTGAAGGATCGAAATTCACGCACTGCTGGTCGATGACTGTGTACCACTTTCCTTAATAAGCCGTTAAGGTTGAGTAACTGTCCTGGTGATCCGTCAGTCTTTTAACTTACAATAACACTAATTAACCGACAACATTGCTAACAACAATCCTACCGGCTGCGCTAGTTACTTTTTACAAAAATCAGAATTAGTTTTTAAAAATTTATTTTAATTAGCTTTCACAATTTTTATTAATTTTAATACAATAAAATATTACAAAAAATTGAATAATGCCCGAACGGAGATTACGCCTAGCTAATCTCGGAAGTTAAACTATATATTTTGTTTGATCGTTTATATATGTTTTATAATGATTATTAAGCATAAAGAATTAATACATTAATACATACTACATGTTTTGTATAATTTAGAATTTTAGATAATAAAAATAAAATGATGATATGAATAATATTATAATATGTTAATGTTCATAGTTTCGTTATAATTGTTCTATGACACTAAATTCTATGAAACGTATAGACAACAGTGTTAAGATGCTGATGTAGCTTATTTGGCGGATGCGGTCATTCCATAACTATATATATATATATATATATATATATATATATATATATATATATATATATATATACAGGGTGTCAGAGAAATAAGTCTTAATATTTTGAGGTGTGGCTCATAGCACCCTGTAAGCACTAAAACCGCAGGATAAAAGGATAAGAGTTATTTCCTTTACTGTATTTATTTTCCATTACTTCCCTGTATATAATATATGTACATATATATATATATATATATATATATATATATATATATATATATATATATATATATATATATATGTGTGTGTGTGTGTGTGTGTATATATATTATAACCGAACGAGCGTACGGTTTCGAAGAAAATAACTTTTAAAAAAAATTTTGAGAACCAGTGGTTGCCTACCTAACTTTACCTACACATGCATTCAGTCGGATTCACTAACACGTTAGATATGCTAACGTTATTTCGTATTATTTCGAAGGCGTGCTCTATTAAATTTTGAAAATCGTCAACATCACAATCTTCAACATAAATTAAATGCATATCGGCTAATTCATGAACAGAGGAATTGGCCATTTCCCTTTCTAACCAAAATTTAAAATCACAACTAACACGTAATAAAATAGTTTTATAAAGAGTTAATAGTTCACATTAAACACTAAATTTAACTACTTACTTAGTATAAGCGGGGAAATTGCAATATGCTATGTTATGGGAAATTGCCATATCATATAAATGTCAATATTAAAAAATGTGTAAAATATTAATAAATTTGAGTTTCTGAAAACAAAAGTATGCTTGCTCGTTTTAACTTTTCACCAACTCTGGTTTATTTTTACCGGTTAAAAAAAAAATATGGCATGACATAGTATATTGCAATTTAGCCCGTATAAGTACTAAACAAAAAAGTAGGTAAACTGTGAGAGAACTACAGCAGGCGGGTACGGTGGCACACTCCTCGTCAAAAGTGTGGACCCCCATAAGGGGTGTCTGAATAATTTTGTGTCGTACTGTACTTGCCTTATCAGACTTCCGGCGACTAATTGGTCTCTAGTTATTATCAGCGTGCGATAAGTCGTTGTTGTTTGTTGAGTCAACTGGTCTGTGCGTTGTGCGATAAGCCACTGTCGTTTGGTTGAGTCATAGTTAATAGGGAATATGCATATAATCCAAATAAATTTTAAATATTTTTTTTATATCCCATTAGAATAAGGAAATTTAATGGTGACAATAAAAAATCTTTTAATTTGTAAATTATAATAAAAAAAAAGATATTTTAAAACATGATATTTTAAATGAATTTTAAACGAAACTGAACCCGGTATGACGTAACTCGGCATGGAAATGCCTATTAAAGAGTAACTACGGAAATGGAAAAAAACTTCGTTTCGTTGTTTACTTGTAAATGTCAATTAATTGCATACTGATTGTTTTAATTGTGTTTGAAGTGCCTATCTCTATTTTTTTCTTTTTATTATTATCTTTAAACTTTTATTTATAATTTATTTACCGTAAATTATAAGTTTATAATGACGGACGCTGGATTTGTGCAAGCTCAATCGGATAATTTGCCCAAAATAGATGCCTTTATGATGAGTGTTTTTTTTTGCTTCAAATTCCGATTACACAGCAGCGGAAATAAAAGGAATAAAAGCTTCAAAGTAAGTAATATTCTATACCAAATCTGTAATCTGTTCAAATCGTCTGATATCCATGACTACAGTAAATGGAGTTGAGAATGGGATAACAGAACCAAAGAATGAGTCCCCTACTGAACTGATCTTCCAGATGCAAATTATGGATGTTCATTGCTACTTAATTGTGGCTGTTTGATCTCATGCCCAGGCCAATGTAAATGTTATCGACCCGACATTCGCTGCAGCCGTTGTGCAAGTCTCAAGAAAATTGCACAAACAATTCACATATGAAGTTACAAGTATCAAGAGTAGACTTACATCATTTATATCCTTTATTTAAAAGATTTAAAATATTGCCAGTAGCCTGCATATAAAACATATAAAAAGCGGTATTACTCAATGGTGGCCATATTTGATTTATAGCAAACAGGCCACCGGAGGTCGCGTACAAGTTGCTTGCGATGGTTTCTCAAAACCTTAAGACTATATATTAAATTTTAAAAACTTGGCACAAAGTGCACGATTTTAATGAATTCCCCTCTATGTTAATTTGTCTGTTTGAAATAAGAATCTTTTTTCAAAAATAAATGATTCAATGTGGCTTGCAATATTTTATGTCAATAAAGCTTGGAGAACGTTTATCTGGTGAGAATTTACTGTCATGCTTTTAAAAAATAAATAAATAAATAAAAACATACATATAAAGAAAATTGTTTTTATTAAAATGCCTTAAAACATGTTAGTGATATTACTTAGAAAAAAAAATACCGTAGACACACATAAATTTACCATAATTTTTAATTTAAATTAAGACAAAAATTTAGTTATATTTAACTTTTCCAATTAAAGCAACTGATAAAAATATTTGATGTGACTCATCAATAAATTTTTTCCGAAACTCTAGAAATTATTAGTCAGAAATATAAAAAAAAAAAAGAAAAAAAACAAAATAATATGTCAAGATGTGAAAGAATTCCTAATTTTACCAGTCCATGTTTTTCAATTAAAGATGAAAGATACTGTGAAATTGTTTTGTACTTCGTTTTTATTAAGCGTTCGTTGCTAATGTTAGGAGTAAAGAACTCTAATTTTACCAAACGTATAGAATTACTTGATAGTTTGCGTATAAATAAATGTGAAAATTATTTCTAAATACTTATGAAATTATGTAACACTTTTTGAAAACTGTTTTCAAAACACTTTTTGAAAACATGAATGTACTATAAATTACGTATATAAACTGAAAAAATGTAATAACTTAAAGAAGTGGTGGCTAACAATATTAGAAAAATTTATGAAACTTGAATAGTTTGCTAAAAATAGCTATATCATTAAAAAATGCTATAGGTATTATAAGCCATCAAATTTTATTGCTTTTTCTAAAGTCAAAGTGTGGTATGGTAAAGTTAAGTTCAATAGGTAAAGTTAGGGGATTTTACGGTACATGGAAAAGCTATTTTTTTATTAAAAAGTCTTGCATGTTAATAATACCACACGCTGTTACAACAATATCGCCCAAAAATGATTATCAATTCGTGAATGGCGCAATAAAATGTTAAATTCTCTGAGTCTGCCAATAACACGTTCCACATGAATCCTTAACGCAGCAATTTTTTTTGACTGTTTTACCTCATCTTTTGTACATGGGACCGTTTTAGAGACAGAGGGAGGACGTATTAACATAGAATTTTTTGTTTCTAGTAAGTGAGATATATTTTTAAACCCTCTGTCAGCCATTACAGCCACATTTTGAGGTAATTTTTCCAAATACCCGCTGTTTTCAACTATAGTTACATCTGACGCTCTTCCTCCGTACCCTTCTGAAATAAAAGTAACTAAACCATCGGGAGTGCATCCTATAAGGTATTTTGACGTGTTGCAGCCTTTGTACTGGGACCATGTCAAAGACTGATGTAAAGCATTTGATGGTTTTTCTATTTCTATTTCCAGGCAATCAATTATTGAATACACATTACTGTATCTGGCTCTAAAAGCTATTGGCAGTTGTAGTTTTACCTTATTCACATCTGGCCATATAATTAGTTCTTTTAAGCTCTCTGCAAGTAAAACAGTTGTCCTTTTGAATATACGGCTAATTGAACTTTGTGAATATCCAAAGTGTAACCCCAGGACACGAAAAGAATCATTTAATTTGATTTTTTTTAGTGCAATTAAAATATTTATTGTTGGTGTAGCAGTACTTTCAGTAAGTAATTTTATTAAATAATAACTTTTTTTAGGTAATCCTAACAGTAATTTTGGTTCTAGTTCAATAGCTTCTAAAAAATTAGACCGTATTTTATTTTTAAAATTTTTATTATTATCTTTCCAACTTTCGTCAGAACTCGAACTCGGTTCAACACTTGTTGAAGAAGAAACTGGAGATAAACTTTGCCTTTCACTTGATAAATAATTTTTAACTAGTTTTTTTTGTCTAAGTCGAACGTAGATGTGGATGCATCAGAAGAGATCTTTGCACATGTAGGGAGCGAAAAACTACCACCTTTTGGTTTTACGCTGACAGACTTGCTACGATATTTCTTTTTTGTAGTTTGAACAGCTTTATTGGCTTTAGTCTTTTTATCAAGATTTTCTTTTTTGGTACTGCTTTTTTTAAGTTCTGTACATAATCCATAATCAGTTTCGAGATTTGAAGTTGCAAAACTAGTGGAAGGAAGTGCTATTGTGAATGAATTATCCACTTTACTTCGTTTTTCTGCTGGCTCTAAGTCACTTTTGTTTTCATTTTGTTCTAAACCACTTCTGTTTTGGCAACTAAAGCGATTCAGTTTCAGCGATTAAGATAAAGTTTTCAGTATCATTCTGTAACTACAAAAAGGAAATTTATTTAAATTTGCAGTTAAAAGTACTTCCTACATATTAGATATCGTATTTTTAAGTAAATTATTGAGAAAATATTATAAACATTTAATATCTTTCGTAAAATACTTACATTAAAATGATCCTCACAACAGTACAAATGGGAACGTTCTGATAGTTTTTGCTTTTTTTTTCGTTTCATTGCCTCGCACCATTTTTGTCGAATGTGAGCGATTCTCGGCACATCAAAGAAGATCTTGCTTGGTGTCGTAATAGTAGTATTTATGCACATTGGTACAATACAATATTTATATACGTTTTCTTTGACACTATTCATTATATATTATTATAATTTTCGTAATTATATAATTTACCGGTATTATTATTACTATGGCTACTATCATTAAAAATTCTAGTGTTAAGATTGGAGTACTAATCATACCAAAATACGTCATACCCGGCGCGATTTCGTTTAAACTGTATTAGATTATAACAAAAAAATAATTTTTTTAAATTATTTAAGGATACTGATATTTTTTAAAATATTTTTTTTAGAGTTATTATTAGTTCCTCTAACGATTTAGGTAATAAAAAAAAACACGCATATTCTCTATTGGTCTGTGCGTGGGCTTGTTATGTTCATTAAAGTTAATTGGCTAGTTTTTTGAACGTTGCGCGCTCATTAAAGTTAATTGGGTAGTTATTTTGAGCTCATTAAAAAAGCTGATAAGACATTCCGGACTTCGGAATTGTGATATCATAGATATTTTTAGAATTATTGCCCGGATGCCTGTTATAACTTGTTAGCAGAATGCTGAATCGGAAATCAGTTTCTATTTTTAACACACACGTTAAGACTTGTTATGAGAGCGCGGGGATCGGAAATCTGCTTCTATTTTTAGCATATAACAATTGTTTCCAAACGCCCACAATCGAAAAATCTGTTTCTACAACGCTCCCAGCTCTAGGTATTTTTCCTTACTTTCATTCGTTATCCAAAGTGGGAATTTAAACAAGCCGAAGTTAATGTATGCATATTGTATTACTATAGAAAGCAAATTTAATGTAGGCTCGGGGTATACATACATATTAATTTTATCTGCAGATAAAAATAAAAATAATTTTATAACAAAAAGAATTAAAAGAGATAAGTATTACGCCTATTTATATAATATGTAAGTTTAGGCTTTACGCTTTGTCTAGTAGTATAATAAATAGTGTTCATTGGTCTGTGCTATCAACATATTTTGAGAACTTTCAGTTGCTTTAAACACTAAATTTATTAATAATATTTCGAATTGAGATATCCATTTGAACATATGAATATTATCAGAAAAGTTATAGAAATTAAGCATATTTAGGCAGAACTGTCTTAGTAATTTATAATCCAATGTTCTTAGTGGTATAAACAACAAATTATAAAAATTTGTAGCCCCCCAGCCTAGTGTGGTGGGTGGCTGTGGCGGGCCGTGGTAGGTGGTGGTGGTGGCTGTGACCCAGATATACCCATAAAATTTACAGAAAATTTTATTTTATATTATCCAAGTGAGGATATAAGTTAATTGATATACTTCCCATGGTTTTTTCTATCAACAAACTCAGTTTTAAACTAACTTAATTAAATTTTAATTATAGAATACGCACACACATATCATTTGAGTTTTAATGAACAAGAACTTTATTTCTTGCAATTACTAGTAAAGATATTCACTATCGTAACTCAACTACGTAAATTTGCAAGCCATTAACACTACCTGAAATTTTTGTGATATTTAACTAATTAATAATTATCAAAATAGCTGTCAGTTATATAAAAATATCTCAATTACGAATAAAAGAATGTTTTCTGATGCAGTTATTTAAAGGATTTAAAAATATTATCTAATATCTAAAACAGAATTATATCCCCTACAAAAATACTGCGTGTATATAGTATATATAGCATGCTTCATTAAAAATTTAACTCAGACGTGTAAATGGACCTATATTCGGGAGCAAGTATGGCTCTTGGTAGTGGAGGGGCTACTTGAGAATGAACTATGTAAATTGGTACTTCCATATTTTGTATATAGCTTTTCATTCATGAACTAATCAATTTCAAGCAATAGAATGTATTTCCAGCTCAACTAACCATAATATTAGGAAGCACATCATCAACTTAACCGCCTTTGAGGTCTAGTATTTGTTAAGTGTTCGATATATTACCTGAAAATATGAAAATTGGGTTCAGGATTTATTAAACATAAACTCATGTAAGTATTGAGATATTTTTATTTTAAACACTCTGTATATTACACATATATTATTTTTGTTATTTAAATACATCCATATAAATAGTTATAAATATAGACCTGAAATTTTATATTTAGACAATTACGTCACAAATTAGTTCAACCCTTCAAAATGACGTCATATAGATTTTAAACCAATAACTGAATACAAAATTTTTAATACTCCTTAAAAATACTCCTTCTCGATTTAACATTACGAGTTAGAAAAAGATAATATAATAATATAATCCAACCTAATTAAACAAAAACAACTGAAATATTAATGATAATAATATAAAGAGGCGACTTACGTCGTTACCTATTTGTAACCACACTCCAGAAGAAGACGTAATTATAATGAGTTGTCTGTCAAATGTTACTCTTAATAAGATTTTCAAATGTGTTTAATTTTGTACAGTAAGGCTCAACGTAATGGTAAACTAGTAATTAGATTTTACCGTGCAAATGGTTTAAATAGTTATAAATTATAGCTATGTATTTAATGACAAACAAATCAACCAAACTTTTCAATCTTATACCTAAACTTTTTCTATCAATAACAACTCACTCATATTTTATTTTAAAAATGCCTACTTTTTTAGCTTATCGTACTTTTTAACTTGACCTAGTAGTGTACTTTTAAATAGTTTTAGAAATCAGTTTACTTATTGCAATTCAAATGTTTGATGAATTTCTGCCAGGAAAATTCAGCTACTACACCATATCTCACCAGGTCACCATAAAAAACGCTTTTATAGTCTCCAGCCGCCATATTGAAATCACTGTTGTGTGAGGAGAATTTTGCCACGCATATATGAGTCCATAACCTTTAATTTGAGATATTGCAGATCTATTTTAAGCAACACCAATTTTTGAAAGCAGGGTGTCCCGTTCAGAAAGAATGTCCTATATATATATATATATATATATATATATATATATATATATATATATATATATATATATATATATATATATATATATATATAATGAAGTGAAGTGCGTGCTGTAATTCGTTTTCTCTGTGCTAAAGGCTTAAAAGCAATTGACATTCATCGTCAAATCAGTGAAGTTTATGGTGAAAACATTATGAGTGAAGGAATGGTGCGGAAATGGGTTAGGGCCTTCAAAGATGGCCACACAAACGTTCATGATGAGGAACGAAGTGGGCGACCTTCAGTCATTACCGATGATCCCATTCAAAAAGTGGACTGTAAAGTGAAAGAGAACAGACGGTTCACAATTTCGTCCTTAGCTGAAAAATTTCTTGCTGTATCAAGAAGTGTTTTCTACGAAATTGTGTCCGAACGTGATGAAGAAGTAAAAACGTCTGTGCAGCAGTGGTTGTCCAGTATGGCGGCAAGCTTCTTTGACGACGGCATACAAAAGCTGCTCCCAAGATACAACAAGTGCCTTAATAATAATGGAAATTATGTAGAGAAGTAGAGGAAAGAATGCTCTTTCAGATAAATAGTTTTGTTTGAAAAATTTACTTGTTGATTTTTTTATATCAAAACGGTACTTACTTTAAAAACATGCCTCGTATATATATATATATATATATATATATATATATATATATATATATATATATATATATATATATATATATATATATTCTTTCTAGGACATTCTTTCTGAACGGGACACCCTGCTTTCAAAAATTGTTGTTGCTTAAAATAGATCTGCAATATCTCAAATTAAAGGTTATGGACTCTATTTTTCAAATATGCGTGGCAAAATTCTCCTCACACAACAGTGATTTCAATATGGCGGCTGGAGAATATACAAGCGTTTTTTATGGTGACCTGGTGAGATATGGAGTAGTAGCTGAATTTTCCTGGCAGAAATTCATCAAACATTTGAATTGCAATAAGTAAACTGATTTCTAAAACTATTTAAAAGTACACTACTAGGTCAAGTTAAAAAGTACGATAAGCTAAAAAAGTAGGCATTTTTAAAATAAAATATGAGTGAGTTGTTATTGATAGAAAAAGTTTAGGTATAAGATTGAAAAGTTTGGTTGATTTGTTTGTCATTAAATAGCTATAATTTATAACTATTTAAACCATTTGCACGGTAAAATCTAATTACTAGTTTACCATTACGTTGAGCCTTACTGTACAAAATTAAACACATTTGAAAATCTTATTAAGAGTAACATTTGACAGACAACTCATTATAATTACGTCTTCTTCTGGAGTGTGGTTACAAATAGGTAACGACGTAAGTCGCCTCTTTATATTATTATCATTAATATTTCAGTTGTTTTTGTTTAATTAGGTTGGATTATATTATTATATTATCTTTTTCTAACTCGTAATGTTAAATCGAGAAGGAGTATTTTTAAGGAGTATTAAAAATTTTGTATTCAGTTATTGGTTTAAAATCTATATGACGTCATTTTGAAGGGTTGAACTAATTTGTGACGTAATTGTCTAAATATATTACTTCGGGTATATGTACATTGTTTTTTTGCTTTATTCACAATAATAGTAATAATCACAAATAAATTGGAAAACTTAAATATAACTGCTATCTCCATCACTTAGCAGATATTTCCTTAGCACAGGTGGCGGTTTTATTATAATTTCAGCTAACTCATCGATTATTGAAGATATTCTACTACAAACAATTCATGGAGCAAAAAAAAATTGTTAATTTTTTAGTGATTTTTGAAGGGCTGTATTTACGTGAAAGATGGTCGTATCGGGATGATAAAAAAAGCATTTTGAGGCTCCAAGATTGTAGTTTTGAGATCTTTTGTCCAAAAATTTTTAGGAGTGGCAGTTGTCGAGCAATTCTAAGCAATAACACAAAAATTGAAAATTGAAAATTTTTTCCTCTGTTTTTTTCGGTCTACGGGCTTGAAACATTTTTTTTATTACTCATGCGGGAGAAGTACTAACTTGGCGCACACATTTCTGTACGCAAAATAGCTGTTTGCCCACTGTACTCTTCCCGCATACTTTTTTGTGTGCGGAAAGTAACTTTCCACACGCAAATTGACAATAAAACACGCAAAATTTAATCAAAACACGCAAAGCCGCCTCTTAATTTTTCATTTAATAAATATTTCATAATTATTTCTATAGAAACCACCAGCAAAGTAATTTAAACGATAATTAATTCAGAAAAAAAGACGAACACTTAAAATATATTATTTTAAAAAGTAATAAAAATGTCAAAATTAGTGATAATAATAGAAAAAAGTATGTGAAATTCGTAATAAAAAATAGTATGTGCTACTCGTGCGGGATTGTCGATTGCCCCACTCAAGCGAATGAGCGTGGGCAATGAGCAACTTCGCTTTCGTGGGCAATCGACAATTTCCCGCAATTATTGCACAATATACTATTTACAGTAAAGCCGACTTGATAGCTTGTTTATTCAGCTTTAATTTCCTTTTTTAAATTTTTCTCTACGTCGAATTGTTCCGGAGATATCTAACTTTGAATGCAAAAGGATCCTTTTTGCTTTAGCCATCGATATTTCAGTAACCAGTGGTCGGACAGAAAATTTAAGGACAGTTTTGGAATCTGGAATAAATTTCCTATAAGGCTGTTGCCGCGGACTTTAAGAAAAAAAATTTTTTCATTCTTAATTTTAACCTAAAAATGTGAAAAAAAGGGACTTTTTTCCTTGTTGCGAAAAATTGTCCTCATCCTTACGAATATTGGTGGGGAATTTAATATTTGTACGAATTTTTATAGGTCACTATACACCCAATAACCCTGAAAATCGGCAGATCGATCTATCGAAGGGCTTTCGTAAACCGTTTGTTCAAAATGTCAGAAAAAAACTAAAGGAGCAAAATTTAATGCACAAAATTGAATGAAAAAATCAATTTTTTTTTTAACTTTCACAGAAGTTAGGCATCTTTTATCCATTAAATTTGAAAATTGAGGAAAAAAATTTTTTTAAAGTAAAAAAAATTTTGAAAAACCCAATTTTTTCTTAATTTTCAAATTTAATGGATAGAAGATGCAGAACTGTGAAAAAAGTTGAAAAAAAAATTGAATTTTTAATTCAATTTTGCTCCTTTAATTTTCTTTCTGACATTTTGAACAAACGGTTTACGAAAGCCCTTCGATAGATCGATCTGCCGATTTGCAGGGTAATTGGGGGTACAGTGACCTATAAAAATTCGTACAAATATTAGATTCCCCACCACGGTACAGTGACCTATAAAAATTCGTATAAATATTAGATTCCCCACCAATATTCGCAAAGATGCGGACAATTTTTCGCAACAAGGAAAAAAGTCCCTTTTTGCGCATTTTTTAGATTAAAATTAAGGATGAAAAAATTTTTTTTCTTAAAGTACGCGACAACAGCCTTGTAGGAAATTCATTCCAGATTCCAAAACTGTCCTTAAATTTTCTGTCCCAGCACTGGTTACTGAGATATTGATGGTTAAAGCAAAAAGGATCCTTTTGCATTTAAAGTCAGATATCTCCGGAACAATTCAACGTAGAGAAAAATTTAAAAAAGGACATTAAAGCTATTCAACATATTCATTTGAATTACATATTCTATGATGCTTTAGACTTGCTGGTTTGATGGAAACGGGAGCTTGTTCCTAATCTTTTCTGCAAACTCCTTGATCATTAAAATATCTAGAGTCAGCTCTAAAACGTTAGCCAATTTTTGAAATAACGTTGTTTCATTAGTAATAGATATTAACTTATTTTCTCGCCCGTTTCCATTAACCCAACTATCTTTTTTATACATCGATTGCAAAATGTTTTGTCATTTCTTTAGGGAATCAAATTTAGCTTTAGTCGATTTGGTTGCAAACATCATATCAACGGGGCTCAAGGTGTGATCAATATCATTTACCGAGTTATTTTGAATTACGCATGATGTATTTTCATCGCCAACATTTTTTGAATTATCAGTATAATCATCACCAAAAGCGTCGCCACCATAATTAGATGTAGAACCATCATTCTGTACTGATAAAGCTGTATTTGATAAGGTATCATCTTTGGACATATTCACATCAGTCTTAGCACCATTAACATCATTTAACGAATTATGTTGAGTACGTAAATTTCGAGAAAGATTGAATTTTCTTGTAAATTTTCTACCACAAAGTTCGTAAATATACATAGCTTAACAGTGTAACTTGTTTGTGAGTCACTTGACAATTGATTAGAAACTCGTTGTGCACCAATACTTATATACCCCTGCATTTACTCTTTCTTAAACAACAAAAGAGCAGCTAGAGTTTATAGATTCATGAAAAGTTGAAATGAATCAATTTTGCGAGCAAATAATTTACAATTTTGATCGCTTTCAATAAAATAAATTCTCTTTTCACAACCGCCAAAAATTATAACGCACAGGTGCATAATATCATTTTTTTCAACACAATCAAAGGCGATTGACAACAATGTCTCGTTAGAATCATTAAACCATTTGGTTTCATTGTTGTCATTGTTGACTTGAGGATCATTGCAACAATTAAATTAATTGCTGGCAAATACGCATTCAAGTCCCAACGAGCGACTCCCAATAGCGTTAAAGATGCGTTTTATAAAACAAGGTGTAGAGCTGCCAATCGAAAACATCGATTTTATATCACCCACATCCTGCGACAAAAAGCATGGTTCCTTGTTGACAAGAACAATACGGTTTAAAAACAATGTATTTATTCAAATAAAATAGTAGAGAAAAATTTTAATTACTACATATATTAATATCTTTTATCATATAAATAAAAATGAATTATCTTATCTGAAAGGCTATTTTTACTATAAAAAAATATGTACTAATTATTTTTATCTCAGTGTTGTTGTAGTACAGAAATATGTTGTTAATTATCATATTTATCACAACTCTAAACAAAAATTTTATATATCGAGCGTATACAATGTTATACGAAATACAGCGTATATACATTAAATTCAGCTTCAGAAAAATCCAATTTCAAATTGTTTGAATGCTTTGATTGAAATTTTGTTCGAAGTTTCAGTTTGTTTAATTTATGATTGGTTAAGCCGAAAAAGTATAAAATGGTAGTGAACACTGATGCCTTGCACATTTGTTTATAAGCAGCAATAGCATATAGACATACTATGGATCAAAATCAAGAGCTAAAGCGAAAAATTTTAGCTGTCACAAAGTCTATACTTGCTAAATATCGTGCGCTTAAGGATAGTCAGTTTGAACTGGAAAAAATTTAGAAGAATCATTTAAACCAATAATTGAACCGCTTAAAGAAATAGCTACTGAAATAAAAACTCAACCAGCAAAAAGCCTCTTAGTTAAAAATGAAAAGTCAGCACAAACTAAAATTAAAAAAGCATCTCCTTCTATTGATGATGCTGATGATTCCATTGATTATGTTGTATCTTTTATTAAGAAATCACACTTTCTTAACAGTGGTGATGATGAAGTATTTGAACCACCGCTGACAGAGGGAGGGTTCGAACCTATTCCTACATCAAACCAACTTACCTCGAGAGCAGAAAACACTGCTCAGAAATCTTCTACTAAGAACCCGCGTTTTCTTAATAGTTGTGATGATGAAATATTTGGATCATTGCTGTTAGAGGAAAGTTTTGAACCTACCTCCACAACAAATCAATTTACTCCAACAGCACAAATTACTGTACGAAAATTGTTTAAGCAAACAAACGAACCAACTATTGGTGTACTAGCTGAAAAGTATCTCTAGTTATCGCTTACGCGTAACGCCAAAAAATCTCTTGACCATACTCATGGCCCGCGTATGGATGTGGAAACAAATAAATGTATGATTGGTAATTCTGAATTGGATATAATTGATGATAATATTATTGTTAATGATATCGCTTACCCGGGCACTGAGGGTCTTTTTGAGCTACTGTTTAAAAAGTATCCAAATCAACATCTATACACAGATGCTGATTTAAACACATATAAGGTTATATTACAAATTACCAATGCGCACAAAAGAAACTATGACGTCAATGAACCAGTTAATGTGAATGATTGTTATAAATGTAAGGAGATTATAAGTAAACTTTTTCCACCACGACGAAAACATACATCAACACCGAAACAAAAACAAACTGGTTTTGGCTTAATGCATTTTAACGATTGTGAAACGATTGATTATCGTTATTGGGACGATGTTGGCGAACTTATTGGCAGATTAAAATTTTTGATGGCGTCCGCACAAGCTGGACACACGAATCATTCGAATGAAATACAAGCAATACTTGAAGAACTTCGCGAAGCTAATATAATTGAATAAATATAGGTGACAACCCAAATCATTTCAAACATGAGCGTTGACAAATTTGATCGATTCAGCAGTAGCGGTGGACGGTATGCTCGAAAGGCTGCGTCTATCAATTTAACACCTAAAGGTGATTATGATATGAATGATAACCGTCTCACGAACGTACATGCTCCTAAAGATAGCAGTGATGCTGTTAATTTGGCTTTTCTGAATCAAAAGTTTGCTGAAATTTCACGGGCCATTTGGCAACGTAATTGTCGAAGTAATTGCCTATATTTAGGGGCATGTAGGAGTGAGTGGCTTCCAGTAGCAGAGTATATAAGTAATCATTAACACAAATCTGAATTAATCTTGTAAGACCAATTGAGTTGTACACATCTATTATAATGTTTGAGTGTACACAGTGTTATAAATGCTTCTCGCGGAAAGATTCTTTTTCACGCCATATAAGAAATTTACATACGCGAGAATTTTCATCAAACAGGGATGATTACTCTCTTGATCAACCAGACGCATCAATTAGACGCTGTTGATGACTTATCAAGTTATGGTATGGAAAGGAATGATGTTGATGATGAATCTCGAAACAGAATAGCTGAAGAAGGGTCCAATTCACTTGAACAAAGAATTGTAGTGGCATCAAAAGCAATTGAAACTAAGTTCAATAATTTAAGAAATCAATGACATGTTTACACACCAAGCGAAGAGCCTAATAACCAGGTTTCAACCATTTCTGATAGCGAAAACGTTATCATTCCTAAGTTAACTACAGCTTTGCAAACTGCTTTGGATATTTTATTAATCAAAGAAAACCAAAATAATGGGGCAAATTCTAATGAACGAATGTCAATGAAACGTTCAGCCAATTCAACGGATCAAGAACTACTTGCTAAGCGTATCAAATACGACGACACGGAAGATGTTGAATATGGGAATCGACAATCAAAAAAAGTAAAATACTGGCACAATCCTGATGCTTTAGTAGACAAATTGAGGCATTTATATGTAACTTCGGAGATTGGTGAAAAAATATTTAAAATTATTCGAAGTCTAGAGGAAAATAAAAACATGTTGTATAACATGCTGAAGATCGAGAAGCTTTAATGAATGAGTTAAATGCTTTAAAAGAAACTACTGTCGGCCAGGAAATATTCTTTATACTTCGCGAACTTCAACGGGTTAATATTATTGAACCACTAGGCGACTATCTGGATGAAACTTATAAAGAAGATGCTAGCGATTATGAAGCTGATGACGATGATCATGATGATGATTCCAATGATTATGCTGTATCTTCTATTAAGCAATCACCTTTTCCTAACAGCAGTGATGATGCTGATGATTCTGAGATATTTCAGTAAATTGCTGCTTTGATAGAATTGGTGATAAGTTGCTAAATTCCGCCACCGCCGCAACCACGATCGCCACCTCCACGACCGCCTTCACCACCACCACCACCTGCCACCACCACCACCTGCCACCACCACCACCTGCCACCACCGCCACCACCACCATCCGCCACAGCCACCTACCACACAACTAGCATCATGAACCAACACATTTGGGTTAATCAGTATTATCGCTATAGGTAATAGGGTATAAAATAGTTGAATTTGCTCAAAATATTATCTATTTACCAGTGGTTGTCAAAGAGTTAACATCTATATCGCCGAAAATTATACTTTAGTGGTAAAGCAATTGCATTTCAAACTATGTTAATTTACAATTCAGAGCACGCCACCGCTAGCCAACATAGCAATAGACTAGCTAACATCGTGGTCGTGGTTCTTTTCACGACAGTGAATCATTTAGATAACTACCATATTCTATTTTATTTTATTTTATTTTATTTTATTTTCATTATAAAAAGTTAGTTATACGGAGATCATTAAACGTAAAACATTTAAGCAACGACCTAATATCTCATCTGAAAATATAGCATTTCTTAAATCACTTGGTTTTAAAGTGAAAAGAAGATGCTGCTCAGCAATCTGTTGAATATTTGTAGCAGTGCGCAATAAATATTGTGAAGCCAAATGGCCCGCTGATTCATCAATAATGTACTAATGAACTCAAATTATCAAATTGTTTATGATGTGCTAAAATTTATAATATTTCAACTATGTATCTACCAATTTAAATAAATAAATATGTAATTAATACAATAATTTTTTATTTATTTTTAACCTTCAACTTCATACAATTTCAGATATGTAATATTACTTACATGTATGATGGTTAAGAAATATAAGAATATTTCTTAACCAACAATCGATTTTTTTCTTTTGATAATAAACTGATTGAATGAAGTAAAACTGCCTAGAGCTGAGATACAAAACAGATTTCTCAATTCTGGGCGTTTGGAAACTATGTGTCAATTAATTAAAGTTTCTGCGAACACTTAACAAATACTAGACCCCAAATGCGGTTAAGTTGATGATGTGCTTCCTAATATTATGGTTAGTTGAGCTGGAAATACATTCTATTGCTTGAAATTGATTAGTTCATGCATGAAAAGCTATATACAAAATATGGAAGTACCAATTTACATAGTTCATTCTCAAGTAGCCCCTCCACTACCAAAAGCCATACTTGCTCCCGAATATAGGCCCATTTACACGTCTGAGTTAAATTTTTAATGAAGCGTGCTATATATACTATATACACGCAGTATTTTTGTAGGGGATATAATTCTGTTTTAGATATTAGATAATATTTTTAAATCCTTTAAGTAACTGCATCAGAAAACATTCTTTTATTCGTAATTGAGATATTTTTATATAACTGACAGCTATTTTGATAATTATTAATTAGTTAAATATCACAAAAATTTCAGGTAGTGTTAATGGCTTGCAAATTTACGTATTTGAGTTACGATAGTGAATATCTTTACTAGTAATTGCAAGAAATAAAGTTCTTGTTCATTAAAACTCAAATGATATGTGTGTGCGTATTCTATAATTAAAATTTAATTAAGTTAGTTTAAAATTGAGTTTGTTGATAGAAAAAACCATGGGAAGTATATCAATTAACTTATATCCTCACTTAAATAATATAAAATACAATTTTCTGTGAATTTTATGGGTATATCTGGATCACAGCCACCACCACCACCTACCACGGCCCACCACACTAGGCTGGGGGGCTACAAATTTTTATAATTTGTTGTTTATACCACTAAGAACATTCGATTATAAATTACTAAGACAGTTCTGCCTAAATATGCTTAATTTCTATAACTTTTCTGATAATATTCATATGTTCAAATGGATATCTCAATTCGAAATATTATTAATAAATTTAGTGTTTAAAGCAACTTAAAGTTCTCAAAATATGTTGATAGCACAGACCAATGAACACTATTTATTATACTACTAGACAAAGCGTAAAGCCTAAACTTACATATTATATAAATAGGCGTAATTCTTTTTGTTATAAAATTATTTTTATTTTTATCTGCTGATAAAATTAATATGTATGTATACCCCGAGCCTACATTAAATTTGCTTTCTATAGTAATACAATATGCATACATTAACTTCGGCTTGTTTAAATTCGCACTTTGTATAACGAATGAAAGTAAGGAAAAATACCTAGAGCTGGGAGCGTTGTAGAAACAGATTTCTCGATTGTGGGCGTTTGGAAACAGTTGTTATATGCTAAAAGTAGAAGCAGATTTCCGATCCCCGCGCTCTCATAACAAGTCTTAACGTGTGTGCTAAAAATAGAAACTGATTTCCGATGCAGCATTCTGCTAACAAGTTATAAGATGCGTTCCGGCAATAATTCTAAAAATATTGCACAATTCACAATTCCGAAGTCCGGAAAGTCTTATCAGCTTTTTTAATGAGCTCAAAATAACTACCCAATTAACTTTAATGAGCGCGCAACGTTCAAAAAACTTTAATGAACATAAAAAACCCACGCACAAACCAATTAACTATAACTCAACCAAACAACAACGGCTTATCGCACAACGCATAGACCAATTAACTGACTCAACAAACAACAACGGCTTATCGCACGCTGATAATAACTACAGACCAGTTAGCCGCCGGAAGTCTGATAAGGCAAGTACAGTACGACATAAACTTATTCGGATACTCATTATGGGGTCCACACTTCTGACGCGGAGTGTGCTGCCGTACCCGCCTACCGTACCGAAAATTAATTTTTTCGAAAACTAAGCACCATAAAAAAAATGGTATTAAGATTTTTCGTTCAATTTTTTGTGGCGTATCCTCAGTTTTAATTTCGGGCAGTCGTTACGGTTCACCTTGTATTATATATATATATATATATATATATATATATACATATATATATATACATATATATATATATATATATATACATATATATATATACATATATATATATATATATATATATATATATACATATATATATATACATATATATATATATATATATATATATATATATATATATATATATATATATATATATATATATATATATATATATATATAACAGGAATCAAATGCCAAATGTTGTGGTATAGAATTTAATAAATGTGCTGACAAAGTTTAATTAGAATTTCAAAATACCCCTGTCGCAGCATCTGCATAACATAGCGAATTTACAAATATTGGACACTGGCGGATCTCATTTAAGACCTGTACCCATTTAAAATAATTCAGCTTTCTAAGAGTGAAAAGATTTTTAAAATCAGTCGAGTAGTTAATTTTTTGCGCTTTTTCGCATAAGGCGCTTAGCGCATATATCCACTTAAAATAGTTCAACTTTCTGATAATGAAAAAATTTTCAAAATCAATTGGGTAGTTCATTTTTATAACCATCTAAAATAGTTTAGCTTTCTAAGACTAAAAGAATTTTCAAAATCGGTTGGGTAATTTATTTTTGGGACCCAAAACCCCGAACGGACTTTGTACATCATAGTGCTATCCACCTAAAATAACTTAGTTCTCTTCTAGCAATGAGAACATTTTGAGAATCAGTTCGGTAGCTTATTTCTGGTGTTTCCGGATCTGCAAGATCCCGGTGGACCATATATATATATATATATATATATATATATATATATATATATATATATATATATATATATATATATATATATATATATATATATATATATATATATATATATATTTAGGATATTTTATCTTTCTAACAGTAAAAGTATTTTTAAAACCCGTTGCGTAGTTTTCCATGCCGCATTTGCATCCGCAGGACAGTTGTGGATCTCAGATAACATAGCCTGTACTTATCTAAAAGAGTTTACCTCTGCAATAGTGAAAAAATTTGCAAAATTGGTAAGTTATTTTATTTTTGATACTTCTGAGTCCCATGTTCGGACCTTACATATCGTAATCTATATCTATCTAAAATAGTTTAGCTCTCTAACAGCGAAAGAATTTTCAAAATCGGTCGGTTAGTTTATTTTTGGCGCTTTAAAGATCCCAGGACTCTGGCCGACCTCATACAACATATAAGCACTATCCATCTAAAATAGTTTACCTCTGTTGTAATAGTGAAAAAATTTTCAAAATCGGTCGGTTAGTTTATTTTTGACACTTTTGGGTCCCATGGACCCTAGTAGACCTTACTTAAGGTAATTTGTATCAATCTAAAATAGTTTAGCTCTCTAACAGCGAAAAAATTTTCAAAATCGGTCAGTTAGTTTATTTTGCGCTTTTAAGATCCCAGGACCCTGGCCGACCTTACATTACACAATCCATATCTATCTAAAATAACTTAGCTCTTTAACAGCGAAAAAATTTTCAAAACTGGTCGGCTAGACAGTGATCTAAAATGAGACAGAGATCTGGTATTATAATACACAGATTGCAAAGATGTTTCTTTTATGTTTCTCCTTTTTGGTAAAAAAAACGATTCGCCAGAGAGATTCATTTTGGTTACTACTTATTGTTAAGAAAATGATATGTTGAAAAGTCTCTTTTTCGATTCTGCTTGTTGATTCGAAAATGATTCATTGGAGAGTTTCCTTACCGAATTTCTTCGATAATTCGGAAGGGGTACTCTTATAAGAATCTTTTTTGTTACTTTTTAATAATACTAAAGTAATATCTTCAGATGATTCTTTTTGGATTCTCCTTGTTGATTCGAAAATGATTCGATTTGGCAAATCTATTTAGATTCTCCTCGTTAATTCGAAAATTATTCATTTAAGAAATTCCTTATTGAGTCTCCCTTATAATACGTGAGAGATACATTTATGGAATCATTTTTGCTTACTTTTTATTATCAGGATAGTAATACCTCCAGAAGATTTATTTTTGTTTCTCTTTGGTAATAAAAATATAATATTAGTTAATTCCTTTTTAAGGGGCTTTTGTACTTTTCCGTAAAAGCACTCATGTCTACGTACATATATAGTAGAGAATACTAAAGGTATAAAGTAATTTACTACATTTTAAATGCTACAGAATATTTATTTGAAAGGGAATAAATTTTTATTTTACAATACTTTTCGTTATAGGTTTTTAAAGTAAATTAAAGCTATTATTTTCATTTTATTTATAATTATTATTTTTAAAAAAAAAAAAAACATACAATCACAAGTTATTTTCTAAATCAAAAATAAAAAAGAAATAGTAAATTCATTACAAGTAATACAAAAAATACATACAATTACAAGTTATTTTTTAAATGAAAAATAAAAAATAAATAGTAAATTCATTTAGGAGTTCTTCTTTTGATCCTGTCCCCAGCGTGTAAAATAAATTTCTGAATTATTTGCTCCACAGTATTTTCGGTTGTTGTCGGAAATTTTTGATGGCACACACCTTAAGGGAAAGAATAATTCAGTTTAGTATCTCGTAAAATAAAAAAATAATGAATATTTTTTTAAATAATATGGTATTATAGCAATTTATAAAAAATTGCAAAAATGTTATTAAAATATAGGTTGATAATTATGTCAAATTGAATTAAATTATTATTATTATATTATTATTATTATTATTATTTTTTTTTTTTTTTTTTTTTTTTTTTTTTTTTTTTTACTTAAAATTGGGGTACTGCTGCTGGTGAATGGCGCGGTCAGCAGCACCCGGCGGCATCGCCATCTATGGGCATGCGCCGCCAAAACGAGAAAAAACGATAAAAACAACACATAAAGACAGGAACACATAAATGCAATAGACAAAGGACAAACATACATATAATAAAATTCAACGATGGACCCTGCCATCCCAGGGCTTCATAACGAGCGGACAGTCCTTGGTGGCGGTACGCTAAGTACTAGCCAGAACGTCCGGTCACCAAGGACTGAAAACCAACGATGAAACTCCGAGGTGTAAAGGGCCTCGGAGTGGAGAATACTGGGTAAAATATCATAATCAGATCAGATAAGAACATCACAATAACATCACAAAGAAAGAGTAAGAAGGAAATCTTATTACGTCACTGGGGAGCCACAGGCCGACCAGTACCGCAATAAGTAGTTAAAAACAAAACCGCTGAAGGGCTACAACAGCAAGCCCACAGCGGCAGAATAAAATATCACAGATAAGAATAAAAAAAAAATGATGTACCACCTCGGGTGGAAAAGGCCCTCAGTGGTACATCGTTAAAACAAAACGGATTAAACACAATCTTATTAAAAAATAAAAACAATATCACAGATTTCAAAAATTTCTTGCTCTGTGACACGATTCCGCTCCCCATAGTCTCGACAGTTCCGAAATGGCTTCGTCAACACCTAGGAACTCACATGTGTAGGGACAGTGACATCTGATTACTGAGCAACATGTACTGTTCTGTCAGATAACTGATTACTGGGTACATGTGCCGTTCTGTCAGATGTCGGGATCAACCTACACGGGAGACCGGTACGATGACTAGGCCACGTTCGTCCGAGTCGAGGCTACAGAGAACGGGACAATGCCACAGAGTATCACAGAGCCAACATCTGACCTGTGTTCGTATCACTTCGACGGGGCGGAAACCGCCATATCAACGCCCACGAACGCATCCGTACAAGGGACAACGACGTCTCCTTACTGGGCGAGCTCGCTCAAGCTGTTCGGGCAGACGTCGACTCGTACGCGTGGCCGATGAGAACGAGTGCGTCGAGAGCCGCATTCCTACCCATCGAAATGACAAGAACAAGGCCAGGGAAATATCACAGCAACAAAAAATTAAAATAATACCAACGAAGGCGTGAAAACCCTAGTTGGCATAACAAATATCACAGATATAACATAATCACAGATCAGCAAAACCAGAAATCACAGATAAAATATCACGCTTTTCGACTCGTCTGACGCGATTCACGAACAAACGCAAACATGCCCATACCAGCTACTACATTCCCATCCGTCAGTCATTGAGTATATGTCAGCCCCAATTCGCAACAAAACACAATCTGTACGTTCGGTGAAGTTTCGCTCAATACGGGAATGCTACACTGTCGATCCTACGACATTCATCCTTGTCGAAAATTTTGATCCGGCATCTTTTGTGAAAACAGTGGTACCTCGAGAAGGAAAGGTGCCGATCTTGGGTAGTCAGAGGCTAATGGAATCCGAAGGTTACTGTATTGCGCATAAACTACCCCTGGAACCCTTAGCCTCCTTGACACCAATGGGGGATAAATATCCCTCACGGGTGTCAAGGGCAGCTGCTATAGGTGTCCTCACCACCATTATTATTATTATTATTATTATTATTATTATTATTATTATTATTATAACAAAACAAAACTTGATTTTTGTGATTTTTTATATATATTAATGTTTTGTTAAAATATTTTGTTTATAAATTCTTATTTTTTTTTATGTAAGTCGGAAAAATTTATTTTTTTCTATAACTTACTTTTTAAAAAAAAATTGAATTAAATTAGTATTTTTTTTTAAACGTAAGTTATAGAAAAAAATAAATTTTTCCTACTTACGTCAAAAAAAAAAAAGAATTTATAAACAAAATATTTTAACAAAACATTAATATATTATATAAAAAATCACAAAAATCAAGTTTTGTTTTGTTATAATAATAATAATAATAATATAATACTAATTTAATTCAATTATTTTTTTATTCAATTATTTTTTTTTTTTTTTTTTTAATAAAATTGGGGTACTGCTGCCGGTGGATGGCGCGGTCAGCAGCACCCGGCGGCATCGCCATCGAAGGGCATGCGCCGCCAAAACGAGAGATAGATAAAAACAGACACAAAGCAGACAGGGACACATAGATGCTATAGACAATGGACAAACACATACAATAAAAACAAAATAACAAGCAGACCCTGCCATCCCAGAGTCTAAGGAAATGCTCTGTAAGGACAGGGCATAGCGTATAACGCCGAAACCAACGAGGTGCCCTGCCTCAAGTGGGTATTATATCTTTACAACGCTGAACAGTTAAAAAAAACTCCAGCGATGCAGAGCAATTCCGCGATTATATATGTACTTAAATTTTTTTTTCCCCTTTTTTTTTTACACGAATGTTACTGATGGCCTAAAGTCACCCAGTGACCTAATAAATATAAGTTTAAAAAAAAAAATAACAAACACCAGTCAGACCAGCTGACTAGGCGCATTCTTTCTGAATGTATAAAAACAAATTAAAACAATAACACCAGAGGTGTAAAAAGCCTCTGGTGGCATAACAAAGTTAAAAGAGACGAACACAAAAACACGAATGGTTAAAACAAAAGAAACAACAACGCACGACTTATTTAAAAAAAAGACAAAACAAGAAATATCACAGCTCAGGTTACATAACTATCACAGCACAAAAATCAAATAACTGCCCCGTGGCAGGATCCTGCTCTCCATACTCTCGACAATTCCGAAACGGCTTCGTCAACTCATAGGAACTCATCCGTGTAAGGAACAAATGACGGCTGCTTACTAAGTGAATAACTTACAACCGTTCAGTCAGCGTCGGGGTTCAACTTACACGGGAGACCGGTACTTGACTAGGCCACATTCGTCCGAGTCGAGGCTACAGAGAACAGGGTAGTCCCACGGAGTATCACAGAGATTACCATTCTATTCCCATCACACCGAGGGGGCGGAAGTGGCCACATCGACCCCATAGAACGCATCCATGTGAGGAACGACCGACGTTTCTGCTTACTAGGTGAGCATGCTCGAACTGTTCAGACAGACGTCGCTCACATAGGAGAACCAGTGCGTCGAGGGCCGCGCTCCTACCCATCGATATGATGAGAACAAAACCCGGATCTTTATCACAGAAATGCACCACTGGTGTGCACTAACCGGTGGATGCAGAATAAAAAGCTTAAAGTAAAACACAGGTACAAGGCTATCACAGAATTCTACAAATCACAGTACGATATCACATTTCCGACTCCTCCGAATTCGAGTCACGATTTCGGTATTCACACACATATGGATACTAAACACATTCGACGCTACAGCCAGACATCAGGGCGAGATTAACAAGCATTAAGCAGACGATGGTATTTCTCACATACGGTGGAAACCTCTGTCGATCCTACGACGTTCGTCCTCGTCGAAAAAAGAACTATCGAGGTTTACACCTCTAGATCCGGCACCTTTCGTGAAAACGGTGGTACCTCGAGAAGGAACGGTGCCGATCTTGGGTAGTCAGAGGCTAATGGAATCCGAAGATTACTGTATTGCGCATAAACTACCCCTGGAACCCTTAGCCTCCTTGACACCAATGGGGGATAAATATCCCTCACGGGTGCCAAGGGCAGCTGCTATAGGTGTCCTCACCACCTATTCAATTATTATTATTATTATTATTATTATTATTATTATTATTATTATTATTATTATTATTATTATAAAAAAAAAAACTTTTACGCCAACCTGGCGCTCACTACTCAGTAGGACAGTACTGGGTAACATTCACCTATACCGGCATTATGCAAGGTATTAGGCTCTGTGGAAGGGTAATGTGCCAAACCAATCCGTAAAAGTACCGTAGTACATTCACGGACGGGTTTGTCACATCACTCCTAATATTGTTGTTGTTGTTGCTTGAAACGAGGTGTTATGCGTCTATTTTGGTGTATACTGGTTCGTACGACGAGACTTTTGTGGGAGCGTAGATGTTGGCTCAATGACAGAGGGCTGTGAAAGCCTAGTTCGTTTTCGTGTCCTCAGATGGTAGGTAGGAGTAGGGACAGAGGGAAGGGAAAGGACTGTTTGTGTTTGTGTGTGTGTTTGTGTATGTGTGTGGATGTGTCTTTCTATTTTACGTTTCTTGGTGTAGATGTTTTCTGGTTCATCAAATTGCTCATTAAGATCGGGTGTTCCTGGAACTGCGCGTTTAGATGGTACAAAGGTTGACGGACCTTGTGTGTTATTGAATTGGGGAGGATTGTGCACCAGAGCGGTAACAGTGACAGTGCGGCAGTTGTTCGATCCTCCCTCTCCATCAGACGAATCTGGATCTGTATGTGTGTTAGGTGTTTGCGGTTCTGTGTTAGCGTATTGTGTGTTTATGTATGTGTGTTGTGTGTCAGTAGGATGAGTGTCAGTGTATTGTTCGCTCACTGTAGATGGCTCAGATGGAGTAGAAGCAGGTCTTGTGCTTTCACATATCGCAGTCGGATTCGTATTACTGAGGAACTTCCGTACTATACGACACGTGTTTATGATCACTGCCTTTTGCATAGTGACATATGTGTATTTTGGGAGACCCAAGAGGCTCAAGCTATTGTGTAGTGTGTGTGGAATGACCCCGGTGGCACTGAGTACTATTGGAACAATGTGGACATGTTCCATTCGCCATTGTTGTTTTATTTCGGCTGCGAGGTCAGTGTATTTCTCCAATTTAACTGCGTGTGTTTTTTGTAAGTTATGTGTATTCGGAACCGCAATGTCGATCAGATAGGTGGTCTTAGTTTGTTTCATTACGAAGGTGATATCTGGTCGATTATGATTTATGGTCTTATCTGTAATAATCGACCGATCCCAGTAAAGTCTACAGGAGTCATTCTCCGCTACTACTTTTGGTGTGAGCTTGTAGTAAGGGGTTTTATCGGTTATAAGGTGGTGCTTAACCGCTAGTTTCTGATATATAATTTTGCCAACCTGGTCGTGACGGTGTTTATATTCGGACTGAGCTAGCTGAGTACAGGCAGCTGTGATGTGTTGGATCGTTTCGGGTTTGGAATGGCATCTCCGGCATGAGTCAGATGTTATTGACGAGTCACGAAGTATGTATTTTGAGTAATTCTTTGTATGAATTACTTGATCTTGTATAGCCAGCATGAATCCTTCAGTCTCCGGGAAAAGACTTCCTTGACTCAACCAGGCGTGCGACGCTGCTTTGTCGACGTTACTCTGGTTAAGGTCATGTGGATGTCTTCCATGTAGAGGCTTGCGCATCCATTGCTGGATTTTGTCCTCCTTCGTGACCAATGGGCAAAAACTATCTGGCATTTCTGTGTGTGAGAGGTTTAATGGTGTGTATGCCTTGTCGGCTTGGATTATTGCATTGTGTAAGTGTGATGTGTGTGTTTTGGTGTAAAAGTATTCTCGCAAGTTATGAACCTGTTTATTATGCGTGTTCCTTATGTCTATAAGACCCCGACCCCCTTCGGCTCTTGGCAGCGTCAATCGTTCTATCGCTGCTTTGGGATGATGAATTCGGTATTTGGTCATAAGGACGCGGGTCTTGATCTCGATGTTTGTCAAGTCCGTAGGCGTCCATTTGATTACCCCAAATGAGTACGTTAGCACCGGAACTGCGTAGGTGTTAATTGCTTTGATAGTTTTTTTTCCATCAAGGTGGGTGTTCAGTAATCTCCGTACACGCGTTAGGTATTGCTGCATCAGGTGTTGTTTTACAGCGCTGTGATCTATACGTTCGTCCTGATTGAATCCGAGATACCGGTACGACTCTCCCTCGTCCATGGGCTGCATAACAGACTCTGGTTCGAGTTCGAATGCGACCGCATCTCGTTTTCCTCCAGAACGACATTGTGTTCGACATTTATCGATTCCGAACTCCATACAGAGGTCTCGCGAAACCTCGTTGGAAAGTCCCAGCAGCTGCTGTAATTGATGTTTAGTAGCTGCATAGATCTTAATATCATCCATATACATCAGATGTGAGATGGTATGGCGCGAATTCGTTTGCGTACCTACATTGTAACCGTATTTGGTTTCATTTAACAGGCGAGAAAGTGGATTCATTGCGAGACAAAACCATAATGGACTCAATGAGTCGCCTTGGAATATGCCGCGTCTTACTTGAATAAGGTCGCTTGCTGTTTTTTCATTACCAATACTCAAATGTAAGGTCGTTCGCCAATCGGACATGATCGTTCCAAGAAAGTTCACGATACTTGGGTGTATTTTGTACAGCTCCAATACTCTCCGTAACCAGGAGTGCGGGACCGAATCAAATGCCTTTTTGTAATCAATAAACGCTGTGTACAGGTTACGTTGTCTCCCTTTCGCTTGTTCCAGTACTACGGAGTCAATCAGAAGCTGCTCTTTGCAGCCTTGTGACCTCTTTCGACATCCCTTTTGTTCTTCTGTCAGTATGGTGTTAATCTGACAATGCTCATTGATTTTTTCTGCCAGACAGGACGTCAAAATCTTATATACTGTAGGCAAGCAGGTGATAGTCCTATAATTCGCTGGATTTTTTGTATCACTGTTTTTAGATTTCATGTATGTGATACCCTGCGTTAGGAACTTCGGTGTCAGGTTTGGTGTTCTTATAAATAATGTGAATTGTTCAGCGAGGTACTTGTGTGTTGATGTAAAGTGTTTGAGCCAGTAGTTTTGTATGTTATCGATGCCAGGTGCCTTCCAGTTATGCGATCTCTGTAAAGCTCTGGAGACGTCCTCTGTAGTAATGTCCGTATAGGGCATCTCCGGAAGATGTTCATTATTCCTGCACTCTGTATCGATCCAGCTGGCTTTGTCATTATGGTCAATGGTGTTGGACCATATATTCGCCCAGAAACTATGGAGTGCTTTCTTCTCCGGTAGACCATTACTGTCAGTTACCGTGTTCGTTAGAGACTGATAAAACCGTCTCTCGTTTCTGCTGAACGCTTGGTTTTGTCGTCTGCGTTCAGTACTGGTCTTATATCTTCGTAAGCGCTTCGCTAGTGCTGTTAATTTTTGGTGAAGCGTATCTCTGATCTCTGTGAGTGTTTTATTGGGTTCCTCGTATTGTGTGTGTACTGTGTGTTTGTGTAATATGTCGTGTATATATTTGTTGAGCCGTTTGGACCTCGTACCCTGTTGGTATTGGGTGATCCTGCCGAGGTTGCATCGGATGGTGCTGATACGTTTATTCAATCGTGTTTCCCAGGCAGGGGTTTTGTGTTCCTTCGAGTTGTGCGCTACAGGTGGTGTTACATCGGACCCGTTACAACGTATTGCTGCAACGGCTCCACAGTAGATAGCTGTGTGTAACTCGATAAAATTGTCACAAGTTTGCAAGTGTTGAGGCAGTATTATGTTATTTAATATCTCAACGATCTCAGCCAATCTACGTAAGGTGTGTTGTTTAGGCAACAAGTACCGATGTGTGGGGTCCGTCCCTTCGAATTCAGTAAGCGCTGTGTTAAATTCCAGTTCGATCTCTTGCAGTAGGGTGTCGTTTACTGCTGTTTCATGGTAGTTAGGCTCATTCTCGACAGGTTGTTGAGTGTCGTTTTGTGTGGGGCTCCCCATTTCTGGTGGGCCGTCGTCGGCCTGATTTTCTTCATTTTGAGCAAATTGATGTGCGACTTGTGTTTTAATAGTGTTTATGAGGGAAGAAGGTATAAGGTTATTGGTGAAAATGACACGCTTTTGGTCTGCCAGTCTCTGTTCAGTGACGCGATTTAGGTGAGGATAGGTGCGCGCGAACTCTTGATGTAATTTCGTACGGTAACCAGTTTTGTCCGTTTCAAGTTTAGTAACTTGGAAGTATGTGCGTACGATGAATTCATTCAGTTCATCTGTCCATTGCATACGCACACGCTTCTTACCAGCTTTAGTGGTCCCCAAAGGGTGCTCCGAGGAAACACTTAAAGTCGGCTGAGCCAAAGGTGTTGGTGGCTCTGTAAGTAGGGCAGTAGTATTTTGGCTGAAGGTGTTATTACAGCTGACAGGTGGCTGCCTAGAACCCAGCCTGTCGTCACCGCGATCTAAACTGTCACATTCAGTGGTGACCCTGATGCGCCCGGTCGCTCCACCGGCAGCGGCATTTTTCCGAGGCTTTTTCTTTTTATTTCTCTCCATCCTAATGGGCTGTCCTTTTAGTCGCCTTTTACGACAAGCAGGACTTACTGTGGGCAAATTCTGCAAAGTGAAGCCCCCACCCACAGGGCGTTTATTATTATTATTATTATTATTATTATTATTATTATTATTATTATTATTGTTATTTTCAAAAAATGAGGAATAAAAGTTTATTTTTTAAAGTATGAAATACCCTTTCAAAAAATTTGAAAAAAAATATATGTTGTAGAAGAATATTCAAAGATTCTACAAAAATATTTTCGTTATTATGTATATGTATAAGCATATAAGGCTTTAACAATAGGTACATAAAAATATTTTTTTCTCTCTTGTAATTATTTAGGAAATTTTTCAGCAAAATTGATCAAGCAATTTTAAACATAAATTTATGTTTTTCTTTTATTTTTTATTTTTATTTATCGTACTTTATATTTATGGAAACGGATGCGCATGCGTGCATGCGTGTATTTTGATCATAGTTCATTCTTACAATTAATTAAGCAATATACATCAGCTTTTATGAGAAACAAATTTTTCTGAGAAATTTGACATAAAATATTTTTTTTCTACTCCTACTATTAAAAGTAATATTTTGTGCACGGCTAACTATATGTAAAAATTAACAATTGCCCACACTGTACGGGAATGTAGTGGGAAATTATTTCGCATGCCTTAATATAATAAAAAAGTAGGCTCTGTCTTTGGTTTAACATATAATCTATATAATTAATACTAAAAATATACATATTATGTAAGTTGATTATTTATTATTGTTTCCATAGTTTCAAAGTATGCCTTTGCAAAAATTTGAACATCTTATCATTGACATTATAAATTTAAAAAATTTTTACTGCTTATTTAAATTTTATTTTAATTATTTATGTTAAATTTTACGAGGAAAAATGTGCTCGTAGAAAAAGTAAAGTGTAAAATACGTGGGAAAAGCTTATTTCTCACTCATATGAATTGTTGCACTCGCCCTGCGGGCTCACGCAACAAACTCATATTCGTGAGAAATAAGCCTCTTTTCCCACTTATTGTACAATAGACTATTATTCAGCGGAACCTCTCTTAGGCTAAGCGCGCACTACGTTTTTCCGCCGCTGTTTTTTTTCAGCAAAAAAATGTGAAGCATTCTATTCCATATAAGCGAACGCACTACGTTTTTTTTTCAGCGGCGGAAAAAAAAACCGCAAAAAGTTACATTTTTTTTTGCTGAAAAAAAAAACGCGACATTTTTGTAACTCGTGTAATTATATGACAACACGCGCACTTGCGTAATTCAGCGAGCGGTTTTCTTGATTAGTGTGGTTATATGTCATATTATGATGCACTGATACACAACAGAAATGTATATAAAATAAAATTTTAGTCAAAATATCGCCAGATTTGGAATTTTATGGTAAATTTGACCAAAATCTTTCAAAAAAAAAAAATTATATGTGATGTAGAAAAAAAGCTTCAGTATGGGATAAAATTGTAAGGTAAGAACATTGTAACGTTTTTGGAAAGAAGTTTGCTCGAAAATAGTAATAAATTGGATTGCATTACAAGTAAAAAAGATAATTTAGGTTTAAATAAATCTTTTTACAGATATAAAATTATTTAAAAAGAAGATTGGGTAAATCCTTTGTTTAAAATATGTAAATGGTGGGAGAAAATGAAAAACTATTCACAAGTTTGGCATTTTGATAATTAATTTTGAATTATTTTCATTTAATCACAATAATATTGTATTTTTAAAATAAAAAAGTATTAACATCTTTACTGTTTTGTATTTTTATTTATTTAGCCAATAAAACATACAGAAAATTACGTACAAAAATAGTACAAGCTTAACGAACGTCCTGCATATGATAAAATAGTTAATTTAATAAATTGGACCGCATTATGAAAGAATATTTTCACACATATAATTATTTAAAAAGAGTGGGTATCATCTAAAATCTGTAAATGATGGAAGAATGTATAGAAATCTCTTCATAAGTTTGACATATTTTGATAATTAATATTGAATCATTTTTATTTCTTAATAATACTTTAAAAATAAAAAAATTATTAATATTAAAACATTCAGAATTTTACATAACTATTTTAAAATTATTTTTAATTTTATAACGTCATATTGCTAACGTAAAATACCAGTGCAACAAGCTTAACGAACGTCCATTTCGAAATAATTCTATGTCCCGCCAATTCCGCTACTGGAAAAAAAAACGTAGTGCGCGCTGATGACGCGTTTTCAGCTTTTGTGGAAAAACGCCGAGCGGAAAAAAAAACGTAGTGCGCGCTTAGCCTTAATCGGACAGCATTTTTATGCAAAAATTACCATTGAAATATGAAAATAGCTAATTTTAATTCCTTTAACGTACGAAGTAGAGCACTATGAATAATTGACTTTGTGCAGAATTTCGGAAAATTTGATTTAAAATTTTTGCGTTCGGTTAACAGAGGTTCGTCATCACGTATACTACATTTTTTTAAAGCTACAATAACCGTAATTTTATTGTTAGAAATATAAAATTTGAAACTACACATAGTGTTTTTCATTTCAAAGAGAACTCAAAATCAAAACAGAACTGTAAAAATAACAGAAAAACTACATCTAAGGAAAATAAATCACATTTTCTGATTTTTTTTGAAATATTTTTAAAGAGAATTTTAAATTAATATTTTTACTTTCAAAATACTTATTATAAAATAAGTTTTTAAACATGGTTTTTCTTTTGTTCCATTCCACGTATGTTTTGTCAGCAATTCATCTGTAAGGGTTTTCTTTAAATTCCTTCTTATGAATGTTGACAGATCGTCTCCTCCTGACATTATATATAATTGTTTCTGAAATAGAAGAAGTCATTATTTTTCAATTTTTAAACATTGAAATAAAAATTAAAATTATTCTACTCACCAACTGATTTCTCTGCTCCTCATTCTCAAGAAGGTCTCTTTCAAAATCTATTAATCTCTCTCTTTCATTTAGAGGTAGTTGTGGTAACAAATTATTATCGTTTGAGAATAAGTAGGAACTACTTCTTTTTAAGTCACGTACTTCCTTCCTTAAAGTCACAACTTCCTCTGTTAGCCGCGTAATTATGGCATTGTCTCTCTCTCTGTTTTTACGGCCATCCTCAATTATCCGTGTTAGCGTCTTCAGTTCTCCTAATATTTCGCCCACATATTTTGGATATTCTTCCTTATTTCTGGGACTTTTCTTTTGAAATTTGAAATTTTGTTTAGTTACATTGTTTTCTCTTTCAAAAAATGTAGTATTGCCTGTATTAGTTAAGGTAACGTCCTGTGAGCCCCGTCTCCTATTTATAGGTGTAGACGTAACAGGTGGGTGTTCTATAAGTAAAAAAAAATATATATAATCTTTCATGTTTTAAAAAAGATAAGATATTTTATCATTCTTACCAGGATTAATTTTTAAAAAATTGATGTATTGGAATTCGCTTCCTGTTGTTTGTGTTGCCCTGTACCGCTGAAATTCGTTTCCAGTTTCCAGTTGTGTTGTCCTATACCGCGGTCTTATCAACTCTGACTGGCTACATGGGATGGCATCTTCTGTATCTTCCACTTCAGTATATTCACTTCCAATCATTATTCCTTATCGTTGGCTTCTCTGGTGGCATTTGTAATAAATGGTATAAAAAAAAATTTTTTTATGTGATCTTCTAAGCAAATTATTTTGTTTCTGATTTCGTTTTCCTTAAAATTTACTTTAGGCCCGTTTTCGATATTGGTTGCCATGAATATATTAAAATTACTGGATATTATTGGTTGGGTGAAGTAAGGCTCTAAATTTTCAATTTCCATTCCTTCAAAGTGTGGAGTTCCATTGACATCAGTAATTTTAATTATTTTGATGATTTTGTTTTTCACATAACAAAAATTATTTGGCTTTTTAATGGACAGGCAGAAATTTTTCAATTGAATTTTAACATACTGACCATTCTTTATTTTTCCATACGTAAATGGTATCTCTGGTTTTTTGAAAGATCTTAAACTTCTCTCCACCTGCCTATTGTACACCTCTACTGCTGCGTTTTTACTGCTTTTGCCTACTGTTCTTTTAAGTTTTTGTAAATAATTTTCAAATTTGAAAGCACTCGTATTTTCCAAAGTACCTCCCAGACACGTTACATTTTTAGATAAATGCAGTAAATAATGAAAATTACATGTTAATAATGACAAATCATATAACTCTGGCACAAGAATTATAAAATTTTCTAATAATTTTTCTGCGCAATAATTGTTAATGATACAATTATTGTCTTCCAACAATATTCGTATAGCCAATGACAAATTTAGAAAATGGACATATCTTTGTTCATTTAAAATATTCTTAAGTACAAAGGGACCCGTATATAAAGAAATTGTCTCAATTCTGTTGCTTTCCATCTATTCAACTCTTTAACATCACGAGGTTTCCTTGCAAATTCAATAGGTATACACCCTCGCAAATTCACTAATCTTTCGGAAAGTTCTTTTATTTTCCAATTAGAGAGTAATTTTGCCCTTTAACCGTCACCCATGAATTTATTAAAGTTCGCATAACACCAAGACATACAATGTGCATATAATCCAGCGATATTTGCCCTACAATGTCTATATTTAATCTTTCTAAAGCTATTGGTGCCAATTGATTGTGATGCTCCGGATTACTTCTTGCGCGGAAAGATTCATTTGTTCTTAACGAACAAATTTTGGTTGGTGGAAAGATGACTTTATTTTTGAAAAATTCTCCCTTTTGTGTACATTTCACACAAGAATTATACCCCGTATGCCCTTTCACATTAAAAATAAAAGATCTTGCTGGTGCATCACATATAAATGATCTTATTTTCACATTGTAAATATCATTTTTAAAAATAAAGCCATCGTTCATTAATTCTTCAATTTCTTCAATAAATAATTGAAGAAACTCATCTGCAGAATGAGGTTTGGCGTGCCCTTCATAAACCCCTATCAGTAATACTTCGGGCGTATTGACAACATTCATTAAAATGGGCCAAAGCTGTTTATTCGAACTTTTTGCAATCGGTAGCCCGTCGACATTTATATCTAAGTACAATTCTTTTAAGTGATAATTATTATTTATAAAAAAGTCTGTCAGAGCATCTTTAACTCCATAATGAACGTAAGTTCCCGACCCCATTATTACAAGATTGGCATCTGTTGGTGTATTTCTTAATGATCTAGCGTCTTTAGGGACATTAATATCTAGTTTTCTGAATATACCCAATAATTCATTAGTAGCCTCTCTGCTAATATTATGTTTTATAACCCATGTAGATAATTCAGTTTTTAGGTCAAAATTCTCTCCCTTAAAATTTTCTTGAAAAATATTTTCTCTTTCCGAAAAAACACGAGTGTCAAATGAGTTGGTATTTGGAAGGAAAGATGATTCGAATTCTGATTGAACTTTATCACTAGTTACTACAGCGCTGTCGATCTGACAATGAGAGTTACATTTTGTATTAAAATTTGAAATGTCATAGACAGTGGAAATTAACTTCCTGGCCTCTCTTCTAGCAGCTTTTCTCTTTAACTCGTCAGACATTTTAGTCCTATATTGAGAAATTTAAAAAACAGGATTAAAAGAACTCCACACTTAAAAGTAGCTTTTGGTTAATTTGACTGAAATTTAACACTTTATCCTTGAATTTAATCCGAAGTTTTTTACAGTAAGTTTAAAATACATAATATTTGTATTATTACAAAAAATACATATATGAATTTGGAAGTAAGGGAAAAATGAATTAAAAAAATTATATATACTTAGTATTATAAGAAAAATATATATAGGTACTAATTATTTGGCAGAAAAGTGAACATTTAAAATTCTTATTTTTATATTCTCAAGGTATATACTAGAGATGTGCTCGTGAGTACATTTTTACTCACGATCACGCACAGTCACGAATTAGCTTTTGTACTCACGCCCGATCACGAACGAGAAAATTTATTTCTTTTCACACTCACGCACGATCACGAACAAAAAAATTTTATGCTTTCACACTCACGCACGATCACGAACAAAAAAATTTTATGCTTTCACACTCACGCACGCTTACGAATTAAACATAAAAATCTTTGAAACTAATCGTTGGAATTTTAAATAAAAATCACTATCGCTTTAACAATCAGTTAAAATTATGTCCTTGGGATAAAATCGGAATACGGTTAATAGGGCTAACATTATTACTGAGATTAATATGGATACAAATTATATACTATTTAATTTTTTCTGGAAAGTGAGAAAATTTTCAAAATTTTTCATCTAATGATTTATTGTTTAATTTTTGTTCTTATTGTATTTGTATATAAACATGACATTTCGCACAACCAAACCAAATATCTAGTTTTTTAACAAAATTGCGACAAAATATTTTTTAGTACCTATAAATACATAGAAAATAATTTTTTTTTTTTACTTAATGATAATAATAAAACAACTTAAAATATTGAAAAAGATTGGAAAAAGATAATATTCCTTTAAGTAACCCCTCTTTATATTATGTCTTCATGACCATATTGTTCAAAACTGACCTTGTTATTTACAATTTATTATACTCATTGACTGAGACCATATATCTACACATCGTGAGAGATGCAGGCTAATTTTAAGAATTTCTTAAAAATTTAAGAAATTATTTAAAAACGGAAGAATCAGAACATCATAGACACTGTTGGATATTTCTAATTTGTAAATCATTTTGTATACACTCCAAGTATCTTGGTAAAGAACTGGAATTTGTTAGTAAGGGTTATTGGATTTCTACCTACTTGTGCTTATAAAAACCAATATATAAAAAAAAGATTTTTTTGTAGTTAAAATATCAAACTGGTTTAGTTAATATTCCCTAAAATTGAAAATAATAAATTATATAAAATTTTTTTATTCATGGTCTTTAACTTTTCGTGACTCACGAATTATTCACGACAAGAAATTAAATGTCACGATCACGCCCACTCACGCACGATCGTAGAAAATTATTCACGATCACGATGGGTCACGCGTGACCCGCCGGGTCACGCGTGAATTCACGATTTTGGCACATCTCTAGTATATACATATATTATACCTTTTTATGTGTTAAAAGTTTTCCTGTAATCACTTTTAGACCTTCAGCTGTGTTATCATAATATAATAATTAAATAGCTATATATCAAAAAATTTTTATAAAAATTTTTGCTATTTTTTAAACGAGATGAAATTTTTTAAAGTCGAATTTACATTCTTTTAAGGAAATGGAAAAAATCAGAATATTTTTGGAACATAACAAATAGATTAAAAAAAATATTAATTTTTAAAAGCAAACAATTTTTTCTTGTGACAAATTTCATTAAATTTTAATTTTTTAGTCATATTTTACAAAAACTAATAGGTAAGTATTTAACTGCAATCGTCAAAGCTGATAATTTTATAACACTTTTTAATTGTTAATGTATAATACTTAAGTAATATGAAACCCAACATTATTTTAAAGATTTTACCAATCTTTTGTAATATTAAATGTTGTTAAAAATAAATGATTTATGGAGGCAATTGTTGAAATGACCCAAATTATATTTTGACAAATCTATATTAAGGGCGCCGTCAGGCGCCACTACCATAAATCTTCCAAATGTGGGTAACAGTATACAACAAAGGTCAAACCAGTGTTGCTCGTAGCCCGTAGGTAACATTACATTAAAGTTACATTTCGATAAATCAAACCACCTTGTTCTGGAATTGTATATACTTGAGAATACCAAAATAATTAGATTTGTAAAATGTAAATAAAAATTTAAAATTAAATTAAGTTAGATTAAAAACCCAAAAATTAAAATTTTTTCACTTCAACGAAAAATTGTACAACTATTTTTCAGTTAATTACAAGTAATATTGGTGACTTTTAGACTTTTTTAATAAAATGACCTACAGTGGTTATAACGATATTGTTTTTTATCAAAACGACTTAAAAAAGTTACCAGATTTCAGCCAAACTATATGGACTACTGGATAAATTATGAATAGACAAGAAACAAATTATTAAAAAATGAAAAGTTTAGGTTAAGTAAAAAATTTAGGTTAAGTTTTCTAACGAAATCAGAATTTTTTTGCAAACTATGTTATGTGTGATCAGGGTGTCAAAAGAAAATTATGCTATGGAAAACTTTTTAGTACTATTTCTTAAATTTAAAACGATTTGTTTTTTTTAAACTAGGATTTTACAACGAAAAAATAAATTTAATTAACTATAACTATAACAGAATTGTGTGGTCTAGGGGGGCAAGATACCTAGGACTAGTTACTAGGAGAGCTTGGTTTCGAGTTCCAGCCGATCCAATTTGATAATTTTTTAATCAACTGTGATTTTTAATTAATCTAGAGCTAATATTAAAATATTACTAGCCAAAAAATCTATATTATTATAGTAAATATTTTCATCTTTACTAAAAAAGGGAAAATTAATTTTAAATTTTATTTTCCCTTTTACCTACGTGATATTAGCACATTTTGTATGCACAATACCTATGCAAATTTATTAAGAAAAAATCAATTGTAAAAAGTTTTTCCATACCATGAAAACGTGTCATAAAGATAAAACATAAATTTAATCCATTGTTAACACACGCGGTAATATAACTGCTATTTTATAATTATAGATTTTCCATTTACGTATTTCAAAATTCTCGAGCATTTGCTACAATAAATCATTACACTTACTTAACAGACGTAATCTATTTTTTCATGATCTATCACCAAAATAAATTCGGTATTTTATTTTATTATTATTTTGTTATTGTAAGTATAATGATGTTTGCCGCAATAAATATATTGTATAATAATGTATTTCAAAAATTCTTTTTCATACTTACGTGTTTAACAATGGGCTAATAAAAAATTTTTTGATGCATGCACATTTCGGTATTAAAATACTAAAAAAAAAATACTTACTTGCAAATTTATTTAGCACAAATATAAAAAATAGGTATTGCAAAAAAATTAAATTTATAAATTGTCCATATAACTACTAGCACTATAAAATTTAACTTAATAAAATAACTAATTTAATAATAATAAAAAGTGACTAATAATAAAACGTTAATTAATGAACAAAAAATAAATAACGAAAAATAATATAAGAGTTTTTAAAAGAATTTCACGAGACACACGAGACAAAGAATAGTTGCACTTGCACTTGCTAGAAACAAATAGCTAATAATAATTATTGTTTTCAAAATAATATCCAATATATCCCTGGATACAAAAAAATCAACCCCCCAAATTTTAGAATATGAAGGGCGCAATATATTGTAAATAATGTCTTCCATATGTGACTACAACGCAAAAATATTTTACATTAGTCCAGTCGCTGCGTATCAAAAAAAGAATGCAATGAATTTTAAATTTTAACATCATTTTCAGGATAACAGATTTGAATAATTAAACTGTAAAACTATGAAGGGCGCCTAACTCTTCAAGGGAAATACCACGGAAATTCGTAGCTTTTATATTGCGTATATGATTGAGGATGAAAATATTCCAATTGCCGAATATATGTATACGAAAAACATGCTATATATATATATATATATATATATATATATATATATATATATATATATATATATATATATATATATATGTATATGTATATATCTCTCAATCCCATATGACTTAGAATTGGCTAAACTATTTTCAGCTTTATTACTAAATATTGATTTGATTGTATCAAAATCATAAGAAAAAATTAATTCAATTAAATATAAATTCTGAGCCACAGCAACGCGTGGCTGGGTCAGCTAGTATATTATGTATATCTATAGGTTCCTTAACTTAGGTAATCGGTGAAGCTATAAAGGTTCCTTTCTGTCTAAAGGAAATAAGTACCATGAAATTGACATACTATCATAATAATGATAATAATAATGCGTTTAACGTCCGTCCTTCTGACAATCTAGTCCATAACAGACGCCACCCACATCATTATTTGTATATTTTTATTTATTCATTACATTATATTCGTTACATTATACATACATTTATGATGTGGGTGGAGGAGAGGGAAAGTGGGGTGAGAACTAGGATTTGGTGGGTATGCGTCTGCAGACGTCTTCTTAAGGAACTATGCCGATATTCATCTGGATTTGTGAAGGGAAACTGCAGAAAACCTTGACGAGCATAGCCGGTCGTCGGATTCGAACCCTCGACCTACCAGTCGCAAGTTGCCAGTTAGTGTTTACGCACGCTCGGCCACTCCGCTGGTCATTGACATACTATCAATTCGCGTACATAATTTACAACAGAAATATTTCTGTCGCCAGTATATATGTATATTTGAATATTTCGAATACGTTAATTTTGAATTTTTCTACAGATTGACTGGTCTAGGAATCTGTATTGGAAATATAAGCAGGCCATATTATGAGTATCAATAAAGAAAAAAAACACATTAAAAAAATACTTGATCTATATTCCTTTTAATATTTGACAACCTAAAATTATTCTCTGTTTAAAAAAAAAGTTGTCCTTATTTAAGTGGCCGTTACTACATCACTAATAGTTTTTGTAATTCGATTTCATATGTTTATCCTAAAGGGGGTAGCAGAAGGAACATTTTGAGGAAATTAATATGAAAAATAGGAGGTAGAATGTATTTATCGGCTTTTCTTCATTTTTGAGATAGAAAAATGAAAGGTCTCTCCACATGCTGATCTAAATGGGAGTCGGCAATCTGTCGCCTGTGGGATACCGGCTTTGCTTCATTTTTAGGATAGAAAAATGAAAGGTCTCTCCACATTCTGATGTAAATAAGAGTCGGCAATCTATCTCCAGTGGGATATCGCTTTTTCTTCATTTTTAGGATAGAAAAATGAAAGGCCTCTCCACATGTTGATGTAAATGAGAGTCGGCAATCTATCTTCCGTGGGATATCGGCTTTTCTTCATTTTTGGGATAAAAAAATGAAAGGCTTCTCCACATACTGATGTAAATGGGAGTCGGCAATCTATCTTCCGTGGGATATCGGCTTTTCTTCATTTTTAGGATAGAAAAATGAAAGGCCTCTCCACATGTTGATGTAAATGGGAGTCGGCAACCTATCTCCTGTGGGATATCGCTTTTTCTTCATTTTTGGGATAAAAAAAATGAAAGGTCTTTCCTTATGAAGATATGAATGGGAGTCGGCAATCTATCTCCCGTGGGATATCGGCTTTTTTTCATTTTTGGGATAGAAAAATGAAAGGCTTCTCCACATGCTGATGTAAATGGGAGTCGGCAATCTATCTTCCATGGGATATCGGTTTTTTTTCATTTTTGGGATAGAAAAATGAATGGCTTCTCCACATGCTGATGTAAATGGGAGTCGGCAATCTATCTTCCATGGGATATCGGCTTTTTTCATTTTTGGGATAGAAAAATGAAAGGCTTCTCCACATGCTGATGTAAATGGGAGTCGGCAATCTATCTTCCATGGGATATCTGCTTTTTTTCATTTTTGGGATAGAAAAATGAAAGGCTTCTCCACATGCTGATGTAAATGGGAGTCGGCAATCTATCTTCCATGGGATATCGGCTTTTTTTCATTTTTGGGATAGAAAAATGAAAGGCTTCTCCACATGCTGATGTAAATGGGAGTCGGCAATCTATCTCCCGTGGGATATCAGCAGTTCTGCCTAGTGGGATTGAGACATAAATATAAATTACTTATTACAATAACAAAGAGAGCAAATGTGAAAAATTACAATTTTCTCGAAAAATACATAACATAGAAAGAAAATTATAAGAACATTTTCTTCATATTTTTTTTCCTTTTCAATGATTTAAAAATCTAACTATCTTATATAGTTACCCTATCTTATATAGCCGAGCCAAACCAGATTCCAATTAACAACCAAATTTCATGTGCATTGAACGTTTCGTTCGAGAGTTATCGTGGAACACACACACACACATATATATATATATATATATATATATATATATATATATATATATATATATATATATATAAATTTTAGTATTTTAGTGAATATCATTTTCGTATTCTAGGGACCTCAAAACATATCTCTGTTATCGTCTCGACCTCAGGTTGCGTCATGAGAACGGCCGTAATAGCGTATTTCCAGTTTTGGAAATAAAGGAAAAAGAACTTATGTTTTTGTTCAGTCAGAATTTTATTTGCGAAAAGGGCGTAAGTCATACTTCGAAAAAATATGTAAAGGTAACTGATATTCACTGTTCCTTTAAACTTAATACATAGTTTATTATTAGTGCTACCAATTAGATAACACGACAATGACCAGTTTTCAGTCTTCACCTTCATATTAGGCAAACTTTGAGATGATCTTTTCTCAAAACGGTATTTTCAGACTTACGCCCTTTTTCCACCCAGCTCCTCAATTGCTATACCTACCATGGAAACAGGTTCAATGAAACACATTGGTATTGTTAGCCATGGTATTCCTTCTGATATTATACAAATCGGAGAACCTATATAGCAAGTTATTTTAAACACATAGGTATTCAAAAGAAAATAACAGTGCCTTTGTACCGGATTGGTTCAAGAGATTTAAGAGGATGGTAACGTTAATTCGGCATAAAAAGGCCCATTTTAAGAGTTTTTTTTCAGACGCTACTGGTAATACAAATTTAATTAATCGATCGTAACATTATAGTACAACATACGGACAATATTTCCTTAATTTTTTAAAACAAAATATAAATAATTAAGCCAACGGCAACAAATCTTCGGAGGCGCCGCGAAAAAAAGTTGTCTGTCGGTGAACAACATAACTCATGAGTGCATCATCCGAATTAAAAAAAATAAATGATATCACTAGATAACCTCTTTCCTAAGGTATCTCTGGAAGAAATTTTTTTCGATTTTTGAATTTTTAGTGACACTTAGAAGTGAAAACACCGATTTTCGTCTAAAAAATTGACCTATTTGTTGTTAATCCGATCAATTTAGCTCTAAAAATAGTACTAAAGATACAAAAATTAGGGGAGAGCTGAAAATTGGTACGAATGTTCGGAACACCATTATAAATAAGTGTTGAAAAGTCTTCATCGATCCTGTACGTGGAAAAAATTTTATTCAAGGTCAAAGGTGTCAAAAATAGGTTTTTCGCGCTTTTCAGCAAAACAGCAAGTTTTATCATAAAATTAGGTCATACAAAAATTGTAGATCATATAATTATCTATAAAAAATGAGTCAATACTTTTTTTCCTAAGAGCCACCGTTTCTGAGATATAACTATTATCAAAAATCTCCCACCTGCGCCAGAAAAACTCCTCAACACAATTTTTTGTAAGTAATTGTAAAAAGGGATGTAGTGCAAAATGCGGCTGCAAAAAAGTTGGATTGTTTGGTTCTTTTGCATGTACCAGTTGTCAAGGCCAGTCGTGCTCTAATGTTGAATCACCAACAGAAGAGGATTCGTATGATACCAACGAGGATTCATGTGATGCATCGCTATTCAGGCAATTTACTTTCACCCAACAAGAAGAACAAGAACAAGAAGGAGACGAACAAGAAGAGGATGCTGAAATATTAGACGATTATAAATCTGACGAATAATTTCCCTCACTTTTTTAAAAATCTATACCGCTTTTGTCATTCCCAATACTAATATTCTTTATTATTCAATAGTTTTCAATTAAGCAGGATCACGATAGACCGTGGAATCCCTTTAAAAAAACCCGCTAAGTACACCACCGCACAAGTGGCGTGGAAACGTGTGCATATTACGAAGATTGCAACTTTTGTAATAGTTATATCTCAGAAACGGTGGCTCTTAGGAAAAAAGTATTCAGACATTTTTTATAGATAATTATATGATCTACAATTTTTGTCTGACCTAACTTTATGATAAAACTTACCGTTTTAAAAACGCGAAGAACCCATTTTTGACACTGTTGACCTTGAATAAAATTTTTTCCACGTACAGGATCGATGAGAACTTTTCAACACTTATTTATAATGGTGTTCCGAACATTCATACCAATTTTCAGCTCTCCCCTAATTTTTGTACCCTTGAATGTTTAAATTGACCGGTGGATACCTGGTCATTTATGTAAAGAAGCTTTATACAAAATTTCAAAACAATCGGTCGAGTAGATTTTGATTTAAACTGCTCACCGGTTTCAAAAATGACTAGTGTCAGAAAATCGCTTTAAAGTTTTGTATACCTGAAAATCCAAAATTAAATATGAAAAATTTTTTTCATACCTACGTCATTGGTTATAGTATACATTAGTATACTTACAAAGACCCATCCATGAATAAAATAATTCAGGGATTCCGAGAGCACAAAGCTACGTACCTGCTGGGAGGGATACAAAGACGTATAGGAGCAACAAACACTCAAAGTTCTATATCTTAGTTTTACTCCGATTTCTTTCAATTTTTGACACAACAATTTTGAGATGTTGTACAATCATATGAAACAATAAAAAAAAATGAGAAATAAAAAATTTTAATACGTTACCATCCCCTTAAACGGTTGCAAAATTCTGTTGAGAAAGATGCTCCTTTTTGTTATCTTTACCAGTAATTTTTACCTCATGGAAGCAAACAGACCCCGTACACTTATACAGGATTCAGAAATCTTAAAAATGCCACTGATTCGAAAACTGGTTTTCCAAAACACGAGAAATCCATTTCTCATATACAAGTCATAGAGAGGTGGCAGGAAAAATTATATAGAATATCTACTACTAGCAGTGTTGAAATGTGAATATATCAAACAGCATTAGAAAAAACAGGTATTCCCTGAAATCTATTATTAAAATAATACAATGCCTAGTTGTCAACGAATTAACCATGAACCATATATAATGGACGGCTAACTTATATGGGAGGAATTGCCAAAATTGGCCACGAAAATGGCATATATTAGGCTTTCTTTTTTCACGATTCGTGGCGTTAATATTCTTAAAATACTGATGTGAATATAGCGAATATAGTAACATAAAACAGATAAAACAGAATGTAAATACAGTACTTATTCTCAAATGGAAACACGTTGGGACTGGGGAACTGAGTGTTTCCATTTGAGAATCATCAATGTCGGTTGATGATATTTAATAATAAGGAAATACCTAGAAATTACATATGTATGAAATAAACTCTTATAGTTTAAATTACTTTATACGGCGGATATCCAATAGTATTGACTCCGATTTTACATAGTGACGTCAGCGAATTATATAATATACAATGTAAATGATGCGACGCAAAATAAAAATTGTTAAGTTTATTTTAAAAACGATGGAAAAACTCACTTTATAACTGAATTGAACATTGAAAAAGATTCCAGAATATTCTATTCAAAAGCTAACAAAGATATAGAAGCTCACGTTTTCATTTGCGAGTGTTTCCATTTGAGAATAAGTACTGTATCGCTTTGGTATCTAAGTCACACGAATTCCCTCTTATTTTTAGACACTTTTTTGAATACATTGACTTGGACGTCCATTATATATGGTCCATGGAATTAACATTGACTGGAAATTATACTTCAGAAGAAAGAAAAAAACGAAGATTATTTCAAAATTTGTTTGAATACACGTACATAAAAGATCCTAATTTGAAGGGTTCTCTCAGTCGTATACCACAAAATGCAATATATCGTTTCAATTAAATAATTCAAGCAATGGTTTAAGCAGTACAAAGTTCCATTGTTAAAGATATTAAGGAATGCGTCGTGAAATGGTTTACTCTAATGGAAGATAGAAATGAGAGATAAAAATAACCGTGAAAATATTGCAATAGCTATCGACGAAAATCGATTTACTAGATCAAATCATATGAAAATTTTACTTCCGCCCTACCTGTAATTACCGCTGCCTACCTTAAATTCAGCTCTAGCTACGGCCCTGGATACAGAGACTTTAAATATTTGGAAACAGATACAAGATACTGAAAAAGTGTATCTAGATACTATATGCTTAAGATGCTATCGTACAAAAAAGATGTCAACACATAAATACATATATGTTCATAACATTTACATATTTATTTATACGCAGTCGTGCCTGTTGTATATAACATGTCAAGCGCTTACAAATATCAACAATAGTCTAGTACTCTAATGGATAGCAACTAAAAGTTTTGGTTATAAGGAATAATTTTGTTTTTACATTTGTTCAACCATTTTTAAGCGCAACAAGTGCAAATGGAATCATCTAAAAACGCCAATAATTTAGAAAGTGCTAATACTACATCAGTAAATAAACAATCGACAATTTTCTATGAAATTTTGGCTACACTTGTAGGTAAGCTATACATACTCAAATACATAATTCGTGATATTTTTAGCATAGAAACTAACTTAGGTAATACTAATAACAATTTTAAAATATTTATTTCAAATCAATTCAAATAACTGTACGAATTAATAAATGAACAATTTTTTAATTTTTTATTTGTTTTTTTTTTTTTTTAAATAAAATTTATAGAAAAAATTTCATAGTATAACTGGTCGCTTAGATAGTTTATATATTTCATAAAATCAGACTATATGTATACAAAATCGCACTGAAAATAACATGAAATTTTTATCACATCGTAAAAATTTTAAGATGAAAAACATAGGTATGATTTTATTTTACTTTGGATTTTGTATAAAATTTTATCTGATTGCCTTGGTCTTAAAACAAACAACGTCTACAATTATAAATATTTCATATAACTACTGGCACACAAGTAGGTAATGTCTAAAATTCAGTGGAAATTATTAAATTATTTAATTAATAATGGAATGATTTCAATTATATATGCACTAAAATAATCGATTGTTTTACTCATTAGTAACATTTATCTTTAATTAAATAATAATTGGGTAATTATTTTGGCTATTCTTTTATAAAATAGTTATACGATAGTGAAAATACTTTATAAGACGGCGCCAAATATTTTTGCCCTGATTGTTTGTTATATTTATATCAATTAATTTATTGTCGAGAAAATAAGTATTTTAAAATGAGACATTTTAGTTTTTCAATGCACAAAAAACAAACCCATTTACCATTATGTGTTTACCAAACGAAAACTCGAACATACTTTAATATAGATGCCAATTTCACAATATTTTAAAAACTATGTAAAATATGTCTCCACGTAATTTTTTTTGTATTTTCACCTGCGCGTGAGCACTTTTCGCATTTGTGTCGCGTTGTCGTTTGTTTGTGTCGAAATATAATAGAATATTGCGTTATACGGACGTAGAAATAGGGGACTGTAAAGTTTATTGCTTGGTCATAAAAAATTAAAATATTTCAGAACTTTTCTTTAAAAGGTCAGTTTTATTGCCCTACACACTTTATAGTTGTATGTATATTATACATTCTATTTCAGAAATAATATACATACTTTCAGTTTGGTATATCTGCTATGATATATCTACTAATACATATATGTACTATAAATAATATGTTAATTTACTTAAGGTAGTACCTTGTGACATGCTAGTAGAAAAAATTGCAAACCAAAATTACTTTATATCATTATTGCCTATATTAGTGGATAGATGTTGATACGTACTACTTTTCATACGAACATGTATATGCATACTTTCAAACAGCCTGTGTATACACACTTATACCATCAAAGTTTTTTATGATAAATGCTTTGGCATCATCGTTATTTACGCAACAAACATATTAAGTGGTATGCATAAGGTTAAGCATTGTAAGACTTTGCTCAAGTATATATGAATATGTTGTTATCAAGGGGTCAAACTAGTATATCTACCATACTGTGCCCGCTGTAACCAGAGAGTGACGTAGACACAGCACACATACAACCAAAACACATGATGTAGAGATACGAATATACGAATGTGTTAGTATGATATGCTGATGCTGATGTATGCAGTTCGCATACATATACTATATACTATAATGGCCATCGTATGTCACAACCAGCCAACAATTAAAAATAAATTTATTTATTTTAAGAAAGATATCCCTTTATTTTGAGAAATTTTTTATTTAATAGAATTTTTACACTTAAATGCGACACACTTCATATTCTTTTTCTGTTTAAATTTCACGAGTTGATTAAAAAACATTATATTTATTACGACGTGAACACCACGACAGACGGGTAGTAACAGACTAAATCAGTAGTGGTGTAAATTGCTACTTATTGCCACTTTCGGATCACACGTTTTTATATGTAGGCTTGATCTGTCTCATCTGTGGTTGTTATATACACACACATACACATCTCGGATACACCCAATATGTGTATATAACAACATATTCATATTTACTTGAGCAAAGTCTCACAATGCTCAAACTTATGCATACCACTTCTCATTTCTCTATGCATACACACCACTATACTGAATAAAGTTTTAATACATATATAATTTTCAATACATGATATTATTCTGTGTGACATACATATGTACTGTATACAAGTAAATACCAATAAACCAGTTATTTAATATACAGCGTTGCTAGACTGCTTCGGCTCAGTTGCTTGAAATTGGTGTCGATCTTAAATTCTTATTAAAATACTATAATTTCTCCGATGATATCTTCAATTCAAAACAATCAACAAATAATTCAATTTTTTCTCTTTACATTCAGGACTTATTAATCTTTCTTTCCCTAGTTTTTTATTTTATTGAATTCTGTCGAGTCATTATATTGTTAAATACAAAATAAGGGTACGGAGTCAGAATTTTGAGATCTAATACATAGAGTAGATACAAACTTTAACCCTAATTATCTTAACTCAGAAGCGATCAATCTTTCCCAAATTACAAGGACAATCAGATATAGCATTCTTCTTTATACTACTAAAATTTGAAACTATTCTGTCGAAAAGTTGAATGTCGAGGTACTTCCTTAATGTATAATAAATAGCGACTATATTTCTACTTATTGGGAAACATAAAAAAGTAATAAATAATGTAAGGGGGTATTCCTGTGTGCCATGTAAAATTTTAAGCTTATTTAAAGATTTTTTGTATCAAATTAAAAATGTACCGCAAAACCGTCTAGACCCGGACATTTTTTTACATTTTTTGGTATAATTTTATGTTTATACATGTTTCCTTCATAGATATCACCAATAAAAGTATTACCATTAGAAAGAGCGTATATTATTTGTTATATCCCTGACCCATTTGTTTCATTATAAGTAAAAAAAAAAATAACTAGTAAGTGTCCGGGTCTACACCCCAAATCCGTCTTGACCCGGACACTTACTTAAATAATGTAATAACATGCAAACTAACCTCTCGCGTCGGGGTTAGGACAGTGTTTTATATCGTCTGATGTCTTTGAACCTGTCAAAGGCTTCAAAACATTTTGTGGGAAGGGAGAGGGGTCAATACATAGTATGTCTCTCTATGAAGTAAACATGCGATATGACACCAGAAGGAGGCATAAACCGCGTAATTCTGGCGGGAATATAACGTATGGATAGTGGAAGTTACAGCCAGTGCGAATCGCGGCCATAGTGTAATAAACTGATGTGTCCGGGTTTAAACGGATATATGTATATAGCATGCATTTTTTTTATATATACATCGAATATAACTTCAAACATCATTAAATGATGCGCGATAAAATTCTAAACACATACATATCAAAATTAAAACAATATGACAATTATGACGAAAATTACATGTCTAACAAGGAAATGCACCCAGAGTGAAATTCGGGATTTTGATGAAACTTCGCTGGTGTGTAGAATAGGCAAAAATAGGGGACCCGTATTTCTTTTTATCGGCCATCTTCCACGTTTAGGGGGTGAAACCAGCCCCTAAAGTTGGGGGTTCAAATCGTATTTCTTAAGATATCTCGAAAACTATAAAAGATAAAGGAAAACTTTAAATTGACGAAATATTACTCTTTGAAAGACCTATTCACCTGTATAGGTTAAACCAGGGCCAGGTTATTAAGAAGGGCTGAAGGGGTGAAAATACGGGTAAATTTTCTTGTACAGCCTGAATGGTTCAATGTACCAAAGTTTTGCCATCATAACTAGAAAGAGCACCAAAAATTAGGGGATACGTGTTTTTGCGTTTTTTTGAAATTTATGTGGAATCCAAGCCATATAAGGAAGAAAAAAATAGAATAGATTATATTACATTATTATTGATTGCAAATACGTTATATATTTTTTAATTTTTATGTTGATTTTCATCATGAAAATGTAAATTTTTACTTTCCAATAATGATTCATATATTTTTCAGTACTAACTTAATTGGTAATTTAGCTATGTGTACATTTGGTTACTCATATTCGATATTTTTTATACCTATTTCTGCGAAAGTTAAAGTTCTCTGGTTTGCTTGTGTTAATGAATGCTCGACAAGAAGCAGTAATCTCTTTCGCTCTTTTGCGATTTGGGAAATGGAGTTGACACCTATAAAACATACAAAAAGAATAAGAAATATAGCTCGAATGTTGAGAAAGAAATAAAATGCGTTTATTTGGTGAAAAACGAATTTGTAAGAAAATAATTTCAGTTGTTGAACGGAAGATTATTGCTTCTTGTTGAACATTCATTAACACTTGCAGACCAGAGAACTTTGGTAGAAATAGGTATAAAAAATATCGAATATGAGTAACCAAATATACACATGGCTAAATTATCAATTAAGTAAGTACTGAAAAATACATGAATCATTATCGGAAAGTAAAAATTTACATTTTCATGATGAAAATAAACATAAAGATAAAAAAATATAGAAGGTATTTGCAATCAACAATAATGCAATATAATCTACCCTATTTTTTTCTTCCTTATATGGCTTAGATACCACACATATTTCGAAAAAACGCAAAAATACGTATCCCCTATTTTTTAGTGCTGTTCCAATTTATGATGACAAAAATTTGATACATCGAACCATTCAGGCTGTGCAAGAAAATTTACCATTTTCACCCCTTCAGCCCCTCTTATTAATCCGGCCCTGGTTTAACCTATACAGGTGAATAGGTCTTTCAAAGAGTAATATTTCGTCAATTTAAAGTTTTCCTCTATCTCTTACAGTTTTCGAGATATCTTAGGAAATACGATTTGAACCCCCAACTTTAGGGGCTTGTTTCACCCCCTAAACGTGGAAGATGGCCGATAAAAAGAAATACGGGTCCCCTATTTTTGCCTATTCTATACACCAGCGAAGTTTCATCAAAATCCCGAATTTCACTCTAAGTGCATCTCCTTGTAAGTTAGACACATTTTATTCTTTGAAAAACTGGAGAATAGTATTCCTGTAAAATGAGATAGTAAAAGTTGAAATCCGTATTTTTTATTGGTACAGCTGTTTAGAGGATGTTTTTCTCTCTCTAATGACGTCAAGAACAAATGTTTATTGTAGCAGGTTAATGTAGAAACTACTTACTTTGAAGATTGGTGCAGTGTCCGGGTCTAGACGGTTTTACGGTATTGATAAATTGTATTTGTGTATTGTAGGTATTGTATAAATTGATAAATAATCGTATTTAAGGCGGTACTCCTGTATAACGCGTAGAATTTTAAGCTTATTTCAGGATTTTTTTTGTATCAAAATAAAATACAATCGTTTCATTAAAAAACAAAAATTTCGAAACATTTTAATTGTTTGGTTAACTGAATCGAGCACAAAATTAGAAGTAAATCCTATTGTACAGGTTGATAAAAGTGTTTTTGGGCGTAGAAAATATAATCGAGGGTGATTAACAAAAACTAAATGGGTTTTAGGAACAGAAAGAGGCACTTCAAAGTGCTTCTTGAAATGTTACTTTATATATATATGTATGTATATATATATATATATATATATATATATATATATATATATATATATATATATATATATAATTATATATATATATGTATATATATATATATATATATATATATATATATATATATATATATATATATATATATATATATATATATATATATATATATATTTGTACTTAAAAGACAAGACTCTCTGAGCTGATATTAACTTGGTTCAAAGAAACCAAATTGTACGTAATTCATGAACCTTATATAGTATTTCGAATAATATTTGACATATTATTATTATTATTAAATTATGATAAAAATTAATGTTATTAAGCTTAATTTTCAGTTATCATCAAATTAAACTATGCTAGTGTGTTTGTTTATTTTACTTTTTTTTTAAGTATATAAGTGTAAATACCCCAGAGTACAGAGGTATCGCAACTATCTATATCATGAAATCTACAGTTCTGTACAAGTTAGACTATTTAGAAGTCACTCGCTCCGTAGTAGTGGGTGAGTGTACGTCAATCAAAAATCAATTGTTTTGGTTGTTGTTAACATTGTTAGAATCCCATACAGAACCACGTACACGCGTTGTAGTATCATATATACGTATGCGACAACACGGCCAAAAACCTCCGATCACTCACACAAAGACAGATCACCGCACAAATACAAAGTAAATTCAGCGCACGTATACAACAAAGGGGTCAAACTAGTATGTCTACCAAACTGTGCCCGCTGTCGCCAGCGATTGACGTAGACACAGCACACATACAACCAAAGCATATGATGTATGGACACGAATATACAAATGTGTTAGTATATGTTGATGATGATTATGCAGCTCGCATACATATAGTATATACTATGGTGGCCACTTTATGTGACAACCAACCAACAATTAAAAATAAGTTTATTTATTTTAAGAAAGACATCACTTTATTTTGAAAATTTATTTTTCTACTCCTACTATTAAAAGTAACATTTTGTGCACGGCTAACTATATGTAAAAATTAACAATTGCCCACACTGTGCGGAAATACAGTGGGAAATTATTTTCCACGCCTTAATATAATAAAAAAGTAGGCTGTTCCGTTAGTTTAATATATAATATATAGAAATAATACTAAAAATATACATATATGTATGTAGATTATTTATTATTGTTTCCATAGTTTCAAAGTATGCTTTAGCAAAAATTTGAACATCTTAGCACTGACATTATAAATTTAAAAAATTTTTACTACTTATTTAAATTTTATTTTAATTATTTATGTTAAATTTTACGAAAAAAAAATGTGCTCGTAGAAAAAGTATAGTGTAAAATACGTGAGAAAAGCTTATTTCTCACTCATACGAATTGTTGCACTCGCCCTACGGGCTCGCGCAACAAACTCATATTTGTGAAAAATAAGCCTCTTTTCCCACTTATTGTACAATATACCTATTGTTCAATAGAATTTTTACACTTAAATACGACACACTTCATATTTTTTTCTGTTTAAATTTCACGAGTTGATTAAAAAAAACATAATACTCATTACAACATGGACACAACGACGGACAGTAACAGACTAAATCAATAGTGGTGCAAATTGCTACTTAATGCAACTTACGAGCGACAAATTTGTATATGTAGGCTGCTTTTATGTTATTCTGTGTATACAACATATTTTCTATCCTTGACTGGTTTCAGTAATGTAGAGGTAGATATGTTGTCTCTGGTACTCTGTGGTAACTACTCTGGTACATACATAAAATAAGTTGTTTGTGGAGATAGCGAAGTGTCTCCTGCTTTATAATAGCAAAATAGTTATTAATTTATGAGGGCTGTCATTCCAAAGTCAACAATCTCCACCTTGCCTAAATTTTGGAAAGTCGCGAAAAACTGATTTAGACTATTGGATTTGGAATATACTAACAAAAATTAGTATATTTGTAAATCTGAGCCATAAAAAAAGATTCCCGGCGTCAAAATCCACGTAATTTTTAAACTTTCTGAGTTATTCAGTTCTAAATGTTGGAGATATCTTATTATGATTTGAACTAGTGGATATTGTCAACTTTGTTTCAAACAGAATTAAATTTTGTTTATTTTGATCTAAATATTCATACAATTTGAATTTTATTTCACAGGATTCTAGGTTCGAATCCCGGCTGGGTAGAAATTTTCTACTCTGTACTTTGGATGTCCGGAGTGCACTCATACTTTGTGAGGAAAAATGAGTAGTTACTTGTATGAGTAGTGGCATTACCAGAGTAAAAAGAAAATAATGTTAAGCATTTAGAAAAATGATGAGGTTCTTTGTGATACCCACAAAAATTGTAAAGAGGCTTTTCGTTCACCAAAAAGAATTCATAGTTTACTTAATTACATTTAATTAAAACTGATGGAGATGAAAAGGAACCGAAACAAAATGAATACAATAATGTTCAGCTTTCTGGAAAAATTAGTATTTTTTCAGAAGATTTATTTTTCAGATTTTTTTTTTATAAAAGCTACAAGTTAACAATACAGGTTAACATTTTTTTACGGTAGATAGAACATTTTTTTACGGTAGTACAATATATAAAAAAATCGAACAAAAAAAAAACCGTACAAAAAAAGACGGTAGCATAAATTTTACACAAATAAACAACAAACTCGGTCAACTCAGGACACTTGCATAGGAACCTGCTCCATTTTTTAATTTAATTATCAAACATCAAACTAAACTAACAAATTATTACAAAAAACTGATAAACTTGTGTCGTGTGTCCAGATACAGTATCAACAATACTGATTGTAAGCAATTAAACCAAGCGGTTAACCTGCCACACGTGCTTCTGTTCTTGATTCCGATTGGTTGATAGGATATTGCCGAGTTTGTTATGAATTACGCATGGAGATTAGTATTTGAAATTAACGGCAATGTTTAGGCTTAGATTTCACCAGGATCTAGGTGATTTTTAAAAGAACTAAATTTACTAATCGATAGAGGAGGCAAAATAGTACTATTATCCATTTATATCTCTTTTTTTTTAAAAAGTGGAGATAGCTGACTTTGGAATGACACCCTTCATATGTACATATGGGTGTATATGACAATAAAGTAATAAAATTTAGGGCGATTCTCAGCGTGACGCACGGGACATTTGTACAACAAAATCATGTTTTAAAAGAAAATTACAATTAATAATAATCAAAACAAAATGTTAAAACCGGTATTTTTCCCAATATACTTATATCTAATTAGTATATTTTAATTTATATCTGAAATCCAATGCTCAAGAAACAAGACATTAATAAGCGTGACGCACGGGACTCGTACGAATGCTCCAGTTATGGCTCACGTAGTTCACTGAATATTCTCTGTGAATTGTGATATTTTTTTAATTTTCCTTATCATAAATATTTTTCCTTGTATTATTCTCTTTATAATGTTTATTTTTGTTTACAAAAATTTATTTTTTTTAATGAGTTGTTTTATATTTTATAGTACACTCTATCGTGATGCACGGGACACAAAAGTAACCTTGCTCAATATTGTGTTAATAAGCTTCTCAAATCAAATATAACTGTTACTATTTTTTTACTTATAATTATTGTATTTCATATCTTTTAAAGAAAATAATAAAATTTGTTCACTATTTTTTTTTTGTTTACGAACTTTTTCTGATTGATTTGACAAAGTTTTCATTACAGTTTAAATATCTCTGTGAACAGAATATTCATTAGCTGGCTAGATTTTAAGTGGGAATACAGTGCCTTTATTGTGATTCTAAAATATCAAATAATGGATATTGAAGCAAATAGCGTACTAAATAAATCTATAAACAATGAGGTTAAGCTTATAACCAGTCATGCAAGAAGTGAACCGGAAAGAACTCGAAATTATAGAGTAAGATATCATGACCAGTCACCAGACCAAAATCACTGTCATTTTTGACAAGGACATTCCGAGTGATAATTCATTTTGAGTTGAAGGTTTCAAAGTTGTTGAGATAAATGAAAAACAAGTACAAAGTGACACAAATTCACAGGATTCATATTAATTTTCATACTATTTATATGATGACTTATGCATACATAGAGGGCCAAATTTACTTTAAGTGCCGCCCGGGGCACTGTGAAAAATGCCGCCTCTGACAAAAACTTTTTTACCTTTTTCTGTAAAAAAATAAGTGACGAGCAAAAAAAAAAACAGCTCCCATTTCTTATTTTCCTATTAGAAAATAAGTAATGAACCATACAAAAAAAAAAAAAAATTATCACGAGTGTTCCAAATTTTGCCGCCCGGGGCCAGTGTCCCGCGTGCCCCTAGTGTAAATCCGGCACGGCATACATAAAATGTGTGATGTATGCTATTTAAAATGTTATAATAAACATGTATTCCCACACCCAGTGTGTAAATTTATTCATTTTCTTGGTCAAATCTGCATGTCCCGTGCGTCATGTGACGCACGGAAAATTTTTTTTAATTAAAAATTAAAAAATTTCAAGATTAAGTAAATTTGATGTAAACATATTTTTGCATTTGCACTGTTATTCCACCTTTACAACCTACGTTCAAAGAAAATTCATTTGTTAATTTCAAAGATAACTTGAAAAAACGCCGTGAGCAGCGGGGCCCCATCACGGTAGTCGAATTTTCCCCTTCATCTTCGGTATTGAATGTCTACAAGCGAAATGTGATTGAAAGTCTACAACCGAATTGTCATTTTGTTGGTTTCAAAACTGGTGATGAGTGTTCGGCTGATCGAGGCTTTAAAAAAAGGTTTTAAGTATTTAAGGGCTGTATCTCAGTAAATTTCAATTTTGTGCCGAAAACAGGTAGCAGAAAAAAAGCCAACACAATTCGTACGAGGACATTCCTGCCCATGTTTATCCGCTAATTGCCTTTATGTTTTAGTTTTAAATATTAAAAAAGGACCTTCAATAGTAAACTAGAAGGCCTTTATAAAGATATTTTTTCTTTCCAAAAAAATCCAAAATTCCTAAATTTATAAATAAACAGTGACTTTAATAACATTTTTAAATTACTTAATATGTATGTATTTCATTTGTCATAAAAGTAAGTTCACTTTTTTTTTAATTTTTTAAAATTACTATTCGCCTACTTGTATTTAGAATAAACATAATGCTTTTAAAACACATTTAACAATAGCATTCAATTCCGATGTAAAAATGGGAGAAGTGGGGGGAAAAGTGATGCGGACTCCCTACAAGGTACTAGCTGGATACTAACTGAATACACGTACAAAATTTCAGCCCTCTAGGTTTCCTTATGGAGTCTCTAGACGTGTTAGAAAACAAGCAAAAAAATTAAGGAAATATTGGCGTAAAAATCGTGGGGGTAAGGGTTAAAAGTTGAAACCTCCAAAAAACAGTGTCTGGCTATTAGTTTAACCTGTACACCAAATTTCAGCCCTCTAGGTTTATTTGGGGAGATTTTGACCCGAACGAAACTGTTAAAAAACAAGAAAAATCATGTTCTTTTGGGTATAAAAATGGTGGGGGTAGGGGTTAAAAGTCGAGACCCCCAAAAGGCACCCCCTTGATACTAACTCAATCCGAATACAAAATTTCAGCCCTCTAGGTTTATTCGGGTGACCTGTGCGAGTGCTACAAACTTCGAAAACGTCGAAAATGCATGAAATTGTAGCTTAAAAATGAGGGGGGTGGGGGTAAAATTTTAAAACCTCCAAAAAGCACAACCTAGGTACGAACTTTATCAACACACCAAATTTCAACCCTCTACGTTAATTCTGGGGGGCTGGGGGCCTGTTAGATCCAGCGAAAATCGTTTTTCCCCCCTCTACTCCCACCATATCATCCTAGGAAGCTGAATTTTGGATATGTTGTAGATAATTGACCGAAACATTATTTAAAACCGGTTTGAAAAAGTTTTATTGCTTTTCCGCCCCCCACCACCCCCTTAAAGGTCGGGTCAGAAAAAAAATTTGCCCAAAATTTGACCCCACTTTGATAGTATGAGGTGCCTCGAAAATGAGCCCCATTTACCAAATTTCATCTCTTAACTTCCATAGGGGGGCCCTACACAAATTAAAAGGTGACGGGAAAATATATATATATATATATATATATATATATATATATATATATATATATATATATATATATATATATATATATATATATATATCAGACATTTTTTTTTCTACATATTCGTGTTCTACGGGTCCCGGGTCCGAAAACGGATAGCGCCCCTACTCTCGCCTCTCGCAGCTCTTATCGTATAGACTGTATAAGTCTAATTTTTCGGAGAAAATTCGACTAAAAATCATTATGCGTGACGCACGGAACAGGAGATAACACTTGTGAAAACAGTTGTTTTTTATTTGGATAAAAACAATGCAGCTTGAAAAATCGCACTGCTATGTGTACCTTAAACCTAGAATTACTCTTTCATATGATTTGAGTTTGTTTAATTTTATCACAGTGTTAAAAAAACAATACTGAAATTTGTTTGCAAATTAGATATTGGTGACAAATTACAATGGCTCAACTTTTCGGTGTTGTACCGTAAAAACAAATTATATTTTTTCAAAAATTTTACTTGTTTGATAAAGTTTATGTATTTTTTTACAACAAAAGCCAGATTCCAATCAAATTACTCCATTTCGAAAATTTCATTTTTATTGACCACTTGTCAGAGAATCGCTCTTTACCTTTTACAAAAGAAAAAGATTACAACTTTTTCAAAGTTTGTTGTGAAATTCTTACCTAAAATAAAAAAAAAAAAAATTTTTCTGTTAGTAGATGCTTATGGCTTGTACTTAAACGAAAAATTACTGTTTCCGTTCATTATATCTCATTTTTCAAATAAAGAATCAGTGAAAATTTATTACCAAAAATTTTTTGTTTAAAACGCTGTCAAAAGTTGAAATTTTATTTTTTAAAATCCCTTTGTTTAAGTACAAGCCAGAAGCATTTACTAATAGAAAAAAATTGCCAAAAGTTGGAATAAATTAGGTTTTTTTGTTAAAAAAGGCCATGTAACCCCTTAACACTGATTTTTCTGCTCGCTATTGTACGTAATATTTTACAATTCTCAAGCAGTCAGAGTCATGTTAGAGCGTAAGTATCGAATAACGTGTGTGATCAACTGTTTCCTCTCAAATGTCGTATAGACAGGTCTGTACGGTATAGACCTGTCGTCCGCCAAGAATATGAGTTTGTTTATAAAATTTTTCTAGAGGGGGCGGCAGAGGTAAGATTTTTTATAGGGGAGCGTTAGTGCACAAAGTGTGGAAACCGCTGTTTTACATGACAATAAAGCACATTAAAATGGATTGTTGACAATTTTCTAATTATATTTCCATAACTGCTTTGTTTTGGTCTACGAAAATTTACTTTGTACTTACAGTATCACATGAACGACAAGATGGTTACTGATAGGATTTTCTATCGAGGGCAGAAACTATAAAAGCTGGGAAAACACTTTATTAGGCACAATAATGGATTTTTGAAGGATTTTTGATTGATAGGTATAGTTGCAGGGTCAGACCCACTGGAAGGGCTGTTCGGCAGATTGCGTGTGATAAATATTTTACTTTATCATGTTTGATACCTTGAATTTTAATGAAACTTTTTATAGTAATAAAGTACATTAAGACACCGTAAGTGGTCATTCAACACTCCTGTGCAATAAATTTAATCGATTTGAGCATTACTTTATGGTATTCCATATTTGATATTAGTAAATAAAAACATTTTACAAAATACCACTTTTATTGAATATAAAACTCTTATGACATGTTTCGGTCAATATGAGAATGGATGATGGATACGTCTGAGAATGGTCATATTGACCGAAACATATCATAAGAGTTTTATATTCAATAAAAGTGGTATTTTGTAAAGTGTTTTTATTTACTAATATCACTCTGATACAATGTTACTCTATAAACGTAACATTGAATCTAATTGTATCCCTAACGACGACTGGTACGAGGGCTAATATTTTCGAAAGTGTTTGCCTTCATGTGCATTTGAAATTATTTTCCTATATTAAGTAATTACCAAGAAAAAAATTTCTGAAAAAGCTATATTATAATATTTTTTTAGTTATCTTCATACTTACTCGTATTTGGCAGAGAAGCTTACAGTAAAGATCAATTGGTTTGAAAGTTTCTGGTGGATCCGCATTTTAAAAATGCTATAAAAAAAAAAATTCACAAAAAATAGAGACCGTAATAAATTTGATGACTTAGTTTGGTAAAAATTCTTGTGTGATCTTAATTTTTTTAGTATTTTGAAATTGTGTTAAAAAAAAGTTTAAGTTCAATATCGATTTATATATAACTTAACTAAAAGTTAATGTTATAAGAATATGTTGAAATGGTTATAAAAATTTATAGTCAATGCAATAGCAATAATTTTAATAATAATACATAGGAAAGTCAACTGTTAAATAACATCCAACTAACTAAACCGAAATCGATGAAATTTAATACACAGGAAGACACTATTCACGCTGAGTTAACGCATAGTATAATCTAATCTCGATTAAATGTTCCTGCGGGATACAATACACAGTATTAATTAATCACAGCAAAATGACTGAACCGAAATCGAAGAAATTTGATATATAGATACTATTTACTGTGAATACATATAGCAGGAATTTTAATAATACATAGGATAGTTTTATCCTGATTGAAACAAAATCAACTGCTAAATCACATCCAATTAACTAAACCGAAGACAATGAAATTTAGTACACAGAGAGACACCTTTTACACTGAGTTAACACGTGGGGTAATCTTATCCTGATTAAATGTTCCTGTGGGATTTAATATCAGTTAATAACAGTTAGTATCAGTTAATATCAGTTAATAATCAATTAATAACAGCAAAAAATCATAGATTCTTGTGATATTCCTTGCATTAAAATTGGGAATTTTAAAATGCGAATTAGATTGTGAGTTTTATTTTATCGGCTGCTCATGAATTGCATCGCGCGGTTGAAAAAGGTCGACCCGACACTAAAATTGCAACTCAACACAAAAATGGAAACACACGAACTACATTCCGCGGTCAATATTTTATTGCTTTGTACAAATACGTACATGCATAAAATTTATTCATTATTTTATATAAAATAATTTATTAAAAATTATTACATCTTTTTGCTTATAATTCGCAGATAAAAATTTTGAAGTCACAGCACATGCGATTAACAGCACCACTCTACTACTGCAATATTTTCTCATTGAGAAATTTTTCCCTTTCACTGTACCTACATTAAGAAAAACTTCTTATATATATATACAGTGGTGGTCAAAATAATAAGAGTGGAGGATTTTATTGCCAAATTGGTAATTTTGGTACTTAGTATATTAACTATTAACCCAAATAATAATAGGTAATAACAAAAAAGTACTCTTTATTTCCAAATATTGCAAACAGAACAATAAATTCATATAAAAATAGATTTTTAACAAAATTAAAAAAATTCTAACTGGTCAAAAAAATAAGAGTGTCTTAACAATTACTCCAATATTCAAAAATTTATAATCGAAATAATTTATAATATTCAAAAATTTATAATCACTGTATTAATAATAAAGTTCAAACTGAAATTATTCACTAATACTTGGTAGAGTGTCCTTTATTTTTTAATACAGCCTCGCATCTCTTTGGCATCGAGTCAATGAGTTTCTGACAAGTTTCTACTGGTATAAAATACCAAACTCTTTTTACTTCTTTCCACAAAAGCTCCTTATTGGAAGTTTTCCTACCCGAAATCCTGTTTTTCAAATCCTTCCAAAGATCTTCAATAGGATTTAAATCTGGTGATTGGGCAGGCCATGGTAACACTGAAATTTGTTTTTCTTCAAACCATCTTTTTATCACCTTCGCGGTATGTTTGGGGTCGTTATCTTGCATGAACGTCCAAATCAGGGGCATATTCTCCTCAGCATAAGGCAACATAACAGTCTCTAGTATATGTAAGTAAATTTCTTTAGTCAGGTTGTCTTTAATCCAAAATATAGGACCGACACCATTATAAGAAAAGCAACCCCAAATCTTGATGTTGCCACCACCATGCTTCACAGTTTTAATAGTGTACTTCGGATCGAGTTCTTGATTCACGCCTCTTCTAACATAAGTCCTTCCATCAGATCCAAACAAATTTATTTTTGTTTCGTCACTGAATAGGATGTTCTTCCAATTCCGTTTATTTGGCCCCTCAAGATTGCTTTTAGCAAAATGCAATCGTTGCCGTATATTTTTGACACTTAGACATGGAACTTTCCTAGCTATTCTTCCATGAAGATTCCTTTCTTGTAAACGTCTTCTAATTGTTCTCGCACTAATATCTAATCCCAATTCTTTTTTTATAGATACTGATGTTGCAAATGGTTGTTTTTTTGCTTCTCTTACTATGCGATTTTCCAATAATGGAGTGGTTTTTTTTGGACGACCACGAGTTTCCCGTTTTGCTTTCGGCATTTTCTGTTCTTTTATAACTTTTGCTATTACACATGGCGACCGATTAATTGTCTCCGAAATAAATTTATAAGTTTTATTTTGACTTCGCAGATGAAGGATTAGACGCCTTTCTTCTTCAGAACAATGTTTACTCCGACCCATTTTATTTGAAAAAGTATAGAAAAATATTTAATTTTTTATTACAATATTAGATAGTTTTGGTAATTTGAATTCTACTTCAAAATATTTAAGTATATCCTTAACACTCTTATTATTTTGTCCACTAAATCTTTGGCTTCTTAAATTAATACCACGCATCGAACGTTTCTACCCGACAACACTGTGTGAATGCTTGCTCACAAAGAGTGTATTTTGAAGCTTACTAACAGATTCAAATGTTAACGTGTCAATACCAGTAATTTTGACGGTGAATATAGCAATCACCAGAGCACTAAAGACTGTCACGTCAACAAAATACAAGCACTCTTATTATTTTGACCACCACTATATATATATATATATATATATATATATATATATATATATATATATATATATATATATATATATATATATATATATGCCGCTTCATAACGACTGTCGTCGTCTTTCGGCTCCCACTTTCCACACTTCTCGATGTTGCCACTGATCCGCGACCAGTCTCCGACATCTCATTGCGTCTTCGACCCCTTCACTCCAACTTTTTCGAGGTCGGCCTCTCTTGCGCCTTTCTATGGGTGTCCATTTAGATATTAAATTGGGCAAACGATGTTCCCCCATTCTTTGTACATGCCCATACCAAATCAACTGTTTTGTTTCTATAGTTTCTATGATATTTTTCTCATTTGCTACGCCCATTAGCTCCCTAATACTTTGGTTCCGAACCATGTCACGTCTGGATATTTTTGCCGCCCGCCTCAGAAAGTCCATCTCGGTCACCATAAGCTTATGCTTGGTACTTTCCGTTAATTGCCAGACCTCCGAACCATATGTTAGTATACTTTTTATCATAGAATTGTATATTTGCAGTTTTCGATTTCTGGTGATAGTATTACTCCACAGGATAGAATTTAAAGCATTTATCGCTTTTTTTGTTTGAGTAATTCGGGTTTTTAGTTCGAGATCTTGTGTGCCATTCTGGTCTATATACATCCCAAGATATTTGACACTCGGAGTTCCCCTTATTACATCACCGTTATCTAGCCTTAGATCTTGTAGCTCGCTATTTATACATAGATAAGATGTTTTTTCCATATTTACTTCTAATCCCCCTTCGAAGTATGCCTGTGTTAATTTCCTAGTCATATATTCTAGGTCGTCTTTATCCTGTGCAATTACCACCTGGTCATCTGCAAAGTGGTGTGTATAAAGATGTTGGTTTCCTACTGGTATCCCCATTCCTACACATTTCCTTCTCCACTCACGTAATATTTTTTCAACATAAATATTGAAGAGCAATGGTGAGAGGACACAACCCTGTCTTAATCCTTTACTGACCAAAAATCCTTTGGTTAGTCTTTTGCCTATTTTTACTTTTGATATACAGTTACTGTATAAATGTTTTATTGCTTGAATCAAGGTTACATTTATATTTGACTCTTCTAATACCTCAAACAGTCTTTTAATCGGTACGCTGTCATAAGCTTTAGTAAGATCAACGAAGAGCAGATGTAACTCTCGATTTGTAGCTTTCTTTTTTTCTATTATCTGTGTTAGGCAAAAGATGTTATCTATGCAGGATTTTCCAGCGGTAAAGCCAGATTGTTCTTCCATCATTGGAATCTGTCCATCGTTCTCTAGTAGTATTTTTATTACTCTTCCATACAGTCTACTAAAAGTGGCAGTTACCGATATTCCTCGGTAGTTGGAACATTCTTTCTTATCTCCAGAAAAACTTCTTTAAATTAAAAAAAAATCGGGTTTGTACCATTAAAATAGCCATTAAATTTTGAATGAATTGACACAACTATTTGTTGTCCTGGAAATTGGTGAGGAAAATTCTGCCATCATTGACGGTTGAAAATCAGCCTCTAATATTTTTTCAGTTCCTTTTGTGAAATACTGAGTTTTAAATGTGACATTTTTTCGTCCCCAACTTGTCCACAATCACAAGTTGAAAAATTGAACACAAAAATCAGAAATGCACTTGATAAGAACACTCAAATTACTTCGACTCAACAACGACACTCAATTTAAAAACATAGCTACTCACTACGGAACCCTAACTTAATGCGGGTCCAATACGTACTTGGTGTTTTTTTCATTAAAATACTTCATTAAAGAACTTGAATAAAATAAAATAAACTTGAATAAAACAAAAATTTGAATGATTTTGGAAAAAATTATTTTTGAAAATTATTTTGTATAAAAAAATTGGATGTGGCTATTTATACATACAGTATGTATAACCAATTGGCTATTTATACATACAGTATGTATACGCAATTGGCTATTTATACATACAGTATGTATACGAAATTGGCTATTTATACATATACTAGCCGTATGCCCGATGGGATTTCCCATCGGCAACATCTTTTTATTAGGTACTCACTTTCTGCTCACTTTTAATGTTTTTTAAAAGCCTAAATCAATATTCACGTTTCTAATTTCAAAAATGGCGTACTTCCCATATGAATTTTCATTTTCTGTTTTAACTCCTTAGGGAATAAATTTCCAGAAACAACTGACTTTTATTTATAAATAGTAGAAGCCTAAACGCCAATTTTCATAACTCCTGTGCTTAATTTCGTCCTTCTAAACCCAACAGTTTAGATTGTGCGTTGTCTGTCAGTTAAAGATTCATTAAATAAGATATTTTTTATTTTAATAGTCATAGTAACATATTTTTCTAACTTCAAAAATAACGAATTTCTATAAAAATTTACATTCCCTATTTAACCCACTTAGGGGGCGAATTTTCAAAAATCCTTTCTTAGTGGTCACTTACGTTACATAGGGAACTCCTGTGCAAAATTTCATTCTTCTAAACCCAACGGTTTAGGCTGTGCGTTGTCTGTCAGTCAGTCAGTGTTACAAATTTATTAAGTAGATAGTATGTATATGAAATTGACTGTTTAATCCATATAGTCAGCTGAGTATTGGTTTGTACCAAGTCAATTTTTCAAAAAATTTTTTCTGATAGTGGTTTTGGCTTCCTCAATGTCCAAAACTAACAAAACAACTATCTAGATAAAATATTTAAAAAGTTGACTTGGTCCAAGCCAGTACTCAGCAACTACACAATTATAATAACCGAATACCTCCGATTGAGCCGAATTATTTTTTTACATAATCTTTTTGGCTTAAGAAGTTATCCCCTAAACGGATTTTTGGCGACGCGGACCGGAAGTGTATTTTTAAACCCTTCGAATTTCAAGCCTAGGAGTTACTAAAAGATGTTTTCCGTTACCATAGCAACAAAAATTAAAGATCGATTCTTATGGAACTTGGTGAGTAGCACAAAAAAGAAAGAATAAAGTTTTTCGATATTTTGCTTAGTTTTCGTGATATTACGTGTCAAATTTGTAAAACTTACTATATTGGATAGACAATTATTGTAGGTATATTACGGCTTGTATTGATAGAAGTAAGTGGAAAATGGACCGGACGACATCATTGAAACCTCATTTTCAGGCAAAGGGTAATTAAATAATTTTGAAGTGATTAAACGCCGAGACACATTTATAAATAATTACCCTTTGCCCAAGAATGAGGTTTCATTGGTGATGTTCCGTTCATTTTTCACTAATTTCTATGAATAAAAACCAAAATATACCATTCAAAAATTATATTTAAAACTGAGTTTATATTCGTAAAAATTGATACTACGTTTATGTGTATGTGTATGTGTGTAATATACAATCCATTATCTCATAGCAAGTTTTAAAAATACAACACATATTATCTCGAAAACTAAACAGGATATCGAAAAAATTTGTTCTTCCCTTTTTGTTCCACTGATCAAATTCTATAAGAATCTGTCTCTATTTTTTATTAACATAATAAAGAAAACCTTTTTTTAGTCCTCAGATATGCAACTTCCGGTTCGCGTCCCCAAAAATCCGTTCTTAAGCTAAAAAAATTATACAAAATTCAATCGGTGGTACGCGAGAAATTCGTTATTATTAGAGTCGATAAATTTGTTATTATAAGTTATTTTACTGTCACCAGTGAAAAAGTCCATTTTAATACGCGCACCACGAAATTTGGACGATATTTTTGGTGCTCAATGTGCGCGTTATACATCAGAAATTACGGTAATTCTGAATAAGTAGTCAACTGCGTATACATACTGCATGTTTAAACAAAATATTTCATATACATACTGTATGTATAAATAGCCAATTTCGTATACATACTGTATGTATAAATAGCCAATTGCGTATACATACTGTATGTATAAATAGCCAATTGCGTATACATACTGTATGTATAAATAGCCACATCCAAAAAAATTAGCAACAAATTTTATGTATGTAAGTATTTCAAAAGCAATAAAATACTGACCACGGGTTTCAATTCGTGTGTTTGGTTTTGATTCGTGTGTTTTTTTTATGGTACCTTGGGGAGATAAAATATTATACTGACCGCCGGATGCAATTCGTGTTTAGCGATTTTATCGTAGGTTAATACTCATAAAAGATTTATAAAAGCCAAATTATTTAGTCCGAATTTTTTATGCCGTTTTTAAAAAAATGGCCATTAAAATGCATAATATAAATCAAAATCAAGAGACAGTAAGAAACTTAAGCATTTACTAGAATAACTTTCTTTGATAAAAATACTTTTTAAACGTATATACTTTTTAAACGGTAAACAAATAAGTAATTGCATCATTTAATTTTTTTACAGATGTATTTTTAAAAACTTTCATAACATTATAGTAACATGGCTAGGCCTGTACGGGAGCACCGCAAGACTAAGCAACTTGAACCCTTTTGCCAATGATTGAAATCGTGTAACTTTACGGTACTACATATTCCGAACTGATGAGTCATCAAAACGTATCGATGTGCAAACCTTGACCCTTGATTCGGCGCGTACCGAGTACATGTATCAAAATTTGTTGTTGACATTTGACCCCAACACTCGCACATAGTGTTGGCCTTGAAATTCCTAAGAGATGAGTGATCACCTCAACAACCAAATTAATTCAAGTTAACCCATTATGCGTCATCACAATTTGGTCATGAGGATTTGAATTTGTGTTAATCCATTACCTGCCAGCACTAACATAGTTTTGAGTGCAAACCTAACGCATGCGCAGACTGAATTTTAATACACGACGCATGCGCAGACTGGATTATAGAACACAACGCAAGCGCAGACTGAATTTTAGACAACAAATTGATAGATGGGGTACACAACCGCGTCAAAAATGTGGGGTTGCCCTGACGCAGGGGGCAGCCCTAAACTTCTGACACCGTACTGTACTTAAATTTTTGGTACACTGTCATGTCAAGAATGTGGACCCCCTGACCAAAAAGGTGTCCGATCACTTTTTGAAGCGTACTGTGCTTATTTTGTGTGTACGTGCAAACCTTCACCTTTAACCTCGCTTAATTGCGTCGTCTTAAACGAGCAAAGAAACGATTTGACTTGGCCACTAACGATAAATTTTGTGGAGTCGCTGTACCAAGCGCTGGACACTGGTTAATATTTTAAAACTAACTTCGGACTCTAGGGTCCAGACTCCAGAGTCCAGATTTCAGACCGGTACTGTACTGGCGAAAATTGGATGTCGACTGTACCTCGGGGAATTTTTGTGTATTCATAAATCAAATGAAAATTATCTTAATACCTACACACCTGTATATTATGTATACACCCTGTATATTAATAATAATATGTATTTTATATAGCATCATTGTAATTCTCATTTATGATTGAATACAGAATCTGATTATAAAATAATTTAGAAATATTGCAAAAAATTTGCTTAATCAACAGTACTCATTATATATATATATATATATATATATATATATATATATATATATATATATATATATATATATATATATATATATATATATATAATATATATATATATATATATATATATATATATATATATATATATATATATTTATTTATTTATATTAGAGTATAATAGTATTGTATTTATTCATATTTTAAACAGAATAAAATTTCAATTTTTGGTTTTAAATTACTAAATTTAAACACATCGCTTAATATAAAAATTATGACAACATTGAGTTTTGCTAAATTTTTATAGATTAGTGTCTATATTAGAGAATTCACATGTAAAATCAAAATGTTCTATATACCTACTAGAACATTTTGAATATAGATCTACTTTATTATTAACACACATATAATATCATGTATATAACGTGTGTATATTTAGTATTTTTAATGAATGTTTTCATATACAGGGTTAATTAGAATAATAAATATCATTAGATTTTTTTCAGTACTTTTATAAGTTAACGAAAGAAACTTCTTGCTGTAAAAACAGGGGAGTTCAGGGTAACAATTAAGATTAATAATACCATTTTAGTTTTTGTTAAAAGCTTTATTGATCGTTTATGCATGCAGATTTTAATCGTTTCTGATTTCTGACCGTTACTGTACATGACGACAAATCAGAGTAGCTGAGTCACTCGGTGGAGTAACTGAGTCACTCGGAGGAATAACTGAGTCACTCGGTGGAGTATATGAGTAACTCGGTGAAGTAAATGAGTAACTCGGTGTAGGAAATGAGTGACTCGGTGGAACAAAATGAGTCACTCGGAACCAAAATTGCGTGCGGTCGAACCAATATTGTCTGCGATTGAACAAAAATTGCGTGCGGTCGAACCAATATTGTCTGCGATTGAACAAAAATTGCAAAACTACCGCCACCACCACTACAACCACCACCAACACCACCTTCGCCAGAATTTCAAATTGACTCAATAAAAATCCAAATTGACTCAATGGGTTAATTTAAAATTATTCAGAATATTAATAAAAATTTAAACTTGTATGGACTCATAATGGGTTAAATCAAAATTCTTCATGAATATTAGTTTTCTTAATTCTGTCGGCTTATAATAGGTTCAATCAAACATTTATTAACAATATTAATAGAAATTTGAATGGTTTAAATCGAAATTCATTATAAATATTAATGCTCTTAATTCTGTTGACCCATAATAGGTTAAATCAAATTTCTTCATTAATGTTAATCCAAAACCCAAACCGGTCTTGACTTATAATGAGCTCAATCAAAATTCATCATATATATTCATAGTCTAAACTATATTGACTCATAATAGGGTAAATTGGAACTAATTAACAATGTTAATAAAAATTCATCATTTGTATTGGTTCATAATGTGTTAAATCAAATTTCATTATAAAAATGTTGACCCATAATAGGTTAAATCAAATTTCATCATTATTTTTAATAAAAAATCCAAATCGGTATTGACTTATAATAGGCTAATTCAAAATTCATCGTGATTATTAATAAGGTCCAAGCTATATTGCTATATAGTAATTTAAAACCAAAAATTGAAATTTTATTCTGTTTAAAATATGAAGAAATACAATGATATTATACTCTAATATAAATATGTATTAAAATTATATATATATATATATATATATATATATATATATATATATATATATATATATATATATATATATATATATATATATATATATATATATATATGCTTAATCAATTTACTTAATCAACATCATAATTGCCTAATCAGCATCATAAATTTGCTTAATCAACAGAACTCATATATGTATATAATGAGTTCTGTTGATTAAGCAAATTTTTGGCAACATTTATAAGCAACATTTAGATTCTGTGTTCAATTTATCCTAGAAATAGTTTTGTGTTTTTCTTAAATGATACACAGTGATATAAATGATTTAGAGTCTGCTAAAATAAACATTCAGCTAAAAAGCTAAAAAAAACATTTAGATATTGGTTGTTTGTTTATTTTAAAACTGATAAAAATTCCCGGACCTAAGAAAATTTTCCAAGGTTAAATATACACAAAAATTCCCCTGAGGTACAGTCGACATCCAATTTTCGCCAATACAGTACCGGTCTGAAATCTGGACTCTGGAGTCTGGACCCTAGAGTCCGAAGTTAGTTTTAAAATATTAACCAGTGTCCAGCGCTTGGTACAGTGACCCCACAAATTTTATCGTTAGTGGCCGAGTCAAATCGTTTCTTTGTTCGTTTAAGACGACGCAATTTAGCGAGGTTAAAGGTAAAGGTTTGCACGACACACAAAATAAGCACAGTACGCTTCAAAAAGTGATCGGACACCTTTTTGGTCAGGGGGTCCACATTTTTGACATGGCAGTGTACCAAAAATTTAAGTGCAGTACGGTGTCAGAAGTTTAGGGCCACCCCCTGAGTCAGGGTAACCCCACATTTTTGACGCGGTAGTGTACCCCATCTATCAATTTGTAGTCTAAAATTCAGTCTGCGCATGCGTTGTGTTCTATAATTCAGTCTGCGCATGTGTCGTGTACTAAAATTCAGTCTGCGCATGCGTTAGGTTTGCATTCAAAAACTACGCTAGTGCTGGCGGGTAATGGGTTAACACAAATCCAAATCGTGATGACCAAATTGTGATGACGCATAATGGGTTAACTTGAATTAATTTGGTTGTTGAGGTGATGACTCATCTCTTAGGAATTTCAAGGCCAACAGTATGTGCCAGTGTTGGGGTCAAATGTCAACAACAAATTTTGATACATGTACTCGGTACGTGCCGGGTCAAAGGTCAAGGTTTGCGCATCGATTCATTTTGATGGCTCATCAGTTCGGAATGTGTAGTACCGTAAAGTTACACGATTTCAATCATTGGCAAAAGGGTTCAAGTTGCTTAGTATTGCGGTGCTCCCGTACCGGCCTAGCCATTCCACTTATTATAAAATTGAAATTAAATGTTTCTACGTGTAAACTGATGCTTTGTCTTGTTTATAGAAGCAATTTCTAAGGAAATTTCTAAGTTTTGAGCGTTTTGAGTTATGTTTTTTCGATGAAACTTTTTTTATGCGTTCCCGACCAACCACAAAAAAGGTTTTTTTTACAATCTGGATGGCTATACTTTTTATGGCTATTTATGATATTTTTGAATATATTTTTTTGTGCGATTTTTTTTATGCGGTCCGTATCCACCGCACAAAAAAGGATCAACTGTACTTGTCCGACTATGAACCAAGACACACGAACCATGCGACGATTACTTTTTTGTTGTTGTCGTGTGGTTGTAGGTACTGTCGTTCGTGTGTCTTAGCCCGACTGCACACTTAGGAGATACGACACGAGAGATATGACATGTGAGACATAAGAAATGTGTCGCTTGAAGACATGCATCGCCTGGGTACATTTAAATTGCATTGAAAACACAAAATTGATACACACCTAGGAGATACTACATAGCAGACATATGACACATTTCTTATGTCTCTCATGTCGTATCTCCCAGGTGTGCAATCGGGCTTAGACGACGACTTGCGAGCCACTCTCTAGTGGCCGAATGACAACTGCTGGGAGACATCAATGCCACCAGTACTACCTGTCATATACAATGTCTGCGTTAAGTATTCGTACAATAATTAATTTATCGATACTGAAATTTAACGAACTTAAAATTTTGCAACGTAAAGTAGATACGCTAGGAAAAAAATAAACAATATTAATCAAAGAGCTGATACTTCTATTAAATAATATTTTTTTCAACATATCGGTATTTCGGTCTCATATATTTTTGCAGATTCAATTTTTAAAATTATTTGATAAAACATTTCAAAATTTTTCACCCTTCTATTTCTTTGAATTTTCAGTTCTTTTCTATATTATTCTAAATCTAAATACCCCGGTCGCAGCATCTGCATAACATAGTGAATTTCTAAAGACTGGACACTGGCGGATCTTATATAACAATTTGTATCTATTTAATATAGTTTAGCTCCTAACAGTGAAAAAATTTCCAAAATTAGTTGAGTAGTTAATTTTTGACGCTTTTTGGGTCTCCAGGACCCTGGTGGATCTCATATAGTATAGCATATAGGTATTTAAATGATATTACATTATTTTCAAAATTGGTTGGGTAGTTTTATTTTTGGCACTTTGGGACCCCCCGATCCTGGCAGACCTCATACAACATAACTTATATCCATTTAAAATAGTTTATCTCTCTAACAGTAAACAAATTTTCAAAATCGGTGATGACGCGTTCTTGAAAAGTTAGCTAATTTTTATTTTGAAAAATGAAACAGATATAAATATTGTTATTGTATGAATGTGAAGCATTTATTGTAAAGAATTCAACAAATTTCTTAATTTTTGTCAAAATCTAATTCATTTAGAACAATGTTTTAAAAGCCTGTCTTAAGTAATTTTTTACGCTCTTTTCGATGGTGTAAAAAAAATCAAGAAAATTATTGAATTCTGGTTGAATTTTGCAAAAACCACTAAAACTGGCCAAAATTTTGGCTTCCAAAAATCGGATGTATCTGGTTGACGAACTTGTCCAAGCTATTGGGACTTTTCACCTATACACCAAATTTCGTAACAATTGGAGGCTTCCTTCGAGTTATCGCGCAGACACACACACACACACACACATATATATATATATATATATATATATATATATATATATATATATATATATATAGGGTGTAAAATGAATAAGTCCTATCCTTCTGAGAGATGGTTTATCTCGGTATAAAATAGCCGAAGACATAAATTTTTTTCGGAATTCGCTATCTGAGAAAATCGTATCCCAACCAGCTCTTCGTTTAATATAAATTTCTCTGAATACGCCTCTAACCAGACTAAAGTTATTTACACCCTGTATAATAAACATTTTTTTTAAAATTTTTTTTATTGTGCCATCATATGTAAACATTTGTTGATTATTGAATTGATATATACTATTGCGTACAAAGAAAAGCGAGCACAATTTTTCATAAATTTTGATTAAAATAAGAATTATTTTTGTAGTTTTTAAATTTTTTAGTTTTTTATATCACAAGACATTATGAATGTTATAAAAACTATAACTCTGCATTACACAGTATTAATTTAATAGCAAATTACATTAAAAACTTACATTAAGAACTACGAATTGCCAAACAACCAAAAAAGGAACACAACACAGAAGTTATAAATTTATAAAAGTTTCAAGAACAGAACACAGAAGTTATAAATTAAAAAATAAATTCCATTAATTGTAACCTTCAAAAATTAAAAACTTTTTTCTTTAACTGTTATAAAACATTGTTGTAAATTTTTGGTACACAATTTATTTGATTCCAACTTCATTCAATGTATCTAGCACACACACAAATACAAAACAAGTATGGTTTTCATAATAATATCGACTTAGGTATCTGTCAGTACTCGCAAATTTGGAAATACAGTCCGGTCGTGAACAGTAAGACTGAACAGGGGCTCCCAAGGTCAAAGTCACATTCTTTAAATTCCAGTGGCAGTTTAACAGTATTTTTTTCGTAATGCAATAAAAATATTTTACTTATATTATCATAACGTATAATAGTGATATTTCTAAAATTTAATTAATACGATTGAAAAGACAGTAGTATTTTTTTAAATTTAAATTTATGATTTGATATTGAGTGGCATATTGAATTTTATAATGTCTTATAGTTTCATTAATATGTTCGCTAATTTAGAAATTACCTCTAATTTTTTATTAATTGTTAAAATTTTTTCTTTTTTAATTCACTCATTTTTAATGTAGGCACAATTGTTAAAACACACACTTATTCAAGTGACTGTGACGACACCGATAATCACGAAATTAATTTTTTTCAATAAATTAAACATAAAAGAATATGTTGACAAAATAGATCCATTAAATCATTATAATTTATAATTATAATACATATAAACAAAACGCAAATGAAATTTGTGAATCCGAACCGTTATACGTCGTACCATCACCATATCATCTTCATTACTTCATCAATTTTTAGAGTACTACACTCATCAACAAAATTAACCGTTCAGCCTCCAAATAGTATAATATTAAATTATTTTTTGAAAGCTGTGTTATTAGATTCTGTCTGTTTAGAGAGTACGTAATTTATCAATAAATTAAGCATTTTCTGCTGTACTGTAATCTATTATTACTTCAAAAAACAATAAAGAGTAAAAAAAATTAATTTTTATTAGAAATAAATTAAAAGTTGCTTTTATTTTTTATACTGCGGAAAAAAATACCATTATTACCTATGTTGTCTCTCCCTGCGTCTGTATGTCATACAGACGATTTGACAACGTGTCAAATCCTGAATATCTAATCCTAAAAGTCAATTTTTATTAATTTCTTAAAATCGTTTAAATTCAAAAAAATTGAAATGAATTCTGATTGTTAAATCGTTTATTCAGCAAATAACATTCAATATCACAAACGAATTTTCAAATAAAAATAATGCTAAACATTTTTAAAAGGTGATAAATTAATTTTGCTGATGAGTGCATTTATTATATATATTTTCAAATATGTACATACCTACAAAACAATGTTTACTTAAGAATTAAAATAAACATTGTTAGAAAAAATTTACACTGGTATTTAGGCGGCCTTTTATAGGGTAAGGTGGGATAAGTGAACCCCCATTTTGGGATATTTAACTTTCAGACCATTATTTTATTAATGTGATTAATCGAATCTGATTGTTTATCAGCGTTATCAACTACCTGGTCTTTAAACTTAAATAATCAAAAGAAAGAAATTCTAGAGAGCTTCATGATAATGAATTGTAATTTATTTTGTTGAAATATGTACTTGCCCCATGGTCTGGGGCAGGTGCGTTCTCTCGATATAATTCTGTATTCTTTACTTGACTTATATGGAGGCGCAAGTTCGTTGAATAAGCATACTTTTCTTTACATAACTGTACAAAAAAATTTTTAATATATTTTTATCTCAAGTGAGAAATTACCTTCTAGAGGCCATAAGAAACAAAACATAATTTGAACATATTATATTATACTTGAAAGGTATACTAATATCATTTAATGCAGTTTTCAAAGCCGCTGCTGAATATTGTGTGCTTCTGGCAATTTTTCTTACGTAATTTCGTACCATTTCTACCTAAAATAAATAATTATGGGCAAAAACAAGCAGAATTTACATCATATTATAATACAGTGGGATAAGAGCGTGCATTAAAAGCGCACTTACCCCAATCCAAAAGATGCACTTGCCTCGTAGGAAAAAATATTGGGGTAAGTGCGCTTCCTTTAGTGTTTTTAAAATAATAGAGTAAAAGAAAAAATTTTCTCAAATAATTAAAATTTACCTTAATTACAGCTAAAAATATTAAATAAAAATATAAAAATATTATAATAGACTATTAAAAATTTATTGAAAATGTACACACCAACTCGCTGTTAAACCATAAAACACATTGTTGAAAAACATAGCCGTTACTACTCTATATAACTGACAGAAGTGCCAAATTAAGGTTGAGCTGTTTCTTTTGAGTGTTAGCGGGTATTTTAAAATTGGTTTTAAATCACTTTATAGTTAGTTGGAAATTCTATTTGACGCGAATGCACTTGCTCCGGGTATACACTTGTCCCACCTTACCCTACCTGTGATTTCATAACAACAGCGACACAGAAATAATTCACTCACACAAATACATAATTTACTGTTTGTGTGAATAGCGAAATAATCTTTTAAAAGATTAGTTCGATGTGTATGTAAGTGTGTGTAGTGGGTAGAATTCTACACAGTACACACACACATACATACACAGGTAAAGAAAAAGATACATTTTAGCATGTAGATGTATGCATTTATTGACAATGATTTGTGCGATTTGTGATTCCCGTCATGGTCATAGCATAGCCTGCTTAATCATAACATAAACAACTGGGTGTTAATTTTAATAACTGCCAGGCCTCATATGCCTCACATATCTTTGGAACTGTAAAAAAAAATCAAAAATTTTTGAAAACCGTTTCTGTGTATAACATGAAGGGGAAGTCATTATAACCCACATTAGAATCCTCTACAACCAACCTCTAAGGCTCTAGCCACGCCAACCCTATTTTTTGAAATTGCAAAACCCCACCTGTAGCATATTTTTTAAAAATTTCGTCTTTTAAAAATTTCGTCTTTTTTTTTCGTATTCTAAATAATAATTGATAAAAACATTATATTTGGTATTAATGAATAGCATTTTTAAAGAGCTTTCATGCTGTACCGGAAGTAGGATATTATAATTTTAAAAAAAAGATTCGGAGTTGCTGGAGCCTTAGGGGATTGGTTGCAAAAAATTCTCATGTTGGTTATACTAGTTTTTCCCCCATATTCTAGAAAAAATTTTGAGAAATCTTTAATTATCTTTTACAGTTCCAAATATACGAGACCGGTTTGTTTCTAAATTGACACCTTGTACAATTAATGTTATATTTTAAATATGTATCAGCTGTATTTTGTAAATCGGTAAAATGACCTAATGACTACTAACCTATATTTTCATAAAGCTGTGTTTCATGTACAATGACCTACAAAAATTTTAGAAAAATTCTAATTAATTGTTTAGAATGAATTTTTTTTACAGAAATTTTTGAAGCTGATGTAAGTCAAAGATATTTAGATTACTGAAGTCGGTTACAGATGTTTGCTAAATTTATAAGTATGAAATATGACCTGCAATTGTTTTATTACAAAATATGCTCAATTTTTTTTGTATACACTTAATTTCAAAAGATTCGGTAAATAAGTACATAAACATATTTTGTTGCTAAAGGTTTAACATTCAAAAAAACAAAAACAAAAAATATGTTAGTCAGGGCCTGATTAAGGTTTTTCTCTAGGGGCCAATATCTGAAATGATACAATCGGAACAAATTAACTAGCAAAACTTAATTAGTAAATTGAGACCTTTCTCCCCTCTTGATTATGCAATTTTTATATATTTAAACGCTATATATATATATATATATATATATATATATATATATATATATATATATATATATATATATATATATATATATATATATATATATATATATATATATATATATATGGGGTGTCAAAGAAATAAATCTTATCCTTTTAAGGGGTGACTCATAGCACCATAGCACCCTGTAGACCCTAAAACCACAGGATTTTTTTCGGAATTAACAGTTTGGGAAAATCGCAAATTAACTGGCTACATGATGTTTCAAAATTTCCCTAAGTACGGCTCTGACTAAATTATACATAAATACCTTTTTAATATCAAAGGTACAAAATAATTTTATTGACTAAAATTCAATAAAATTTTGTAAACATTCTAGTTACCATTTATTGTAAACAAAACAGATATTTACATTGTCTCACAGATAAAATTAGACAAAACTTTTTGACTAAAATATTTATAATTATTGATACCTTTATGATAGTACCATTTACCAAATATTCAAAATAATTCAAGATGAAATTAAAGAAATTAATAAAAAATCAACAATTAAAAAGGCACTTCAAGGAAAAATCAGAATTAATAGATATTTAATCACCCTGTACACAAATATCATATGTTTTAAAAAATCCTACCTATGATATGGTATGATATTACAAATATGGACATTTCATTTAATTGGAGCACCACTTTACTACAGGGGTTTTTTTGGTTATAATCGGTTATCAGTTTACCCTTAGTGTCACATCTACTTTTTTTCTGAAGTGTCACTACTTCCCTTGGTTCATTAACATAGTGCACTTCATATTTATTTTTACTATGCGTCTTCGTCTGGTTATTTTCCCACCCTGTATGTAGTATAATGTTTGTCAAGGTTCTCCATAAGTGCCGATGCACACATGTGTTTTTTTACCGCTGCGTGCACGCTGCGGCGCCGCACGCCACCGCAAGTATGTGTGCATCACACAATTTAACTCAATGTACTTTATAACGGCTGCGGCGCCGCACCGTGCACGCAGCGTGCAAAAACCGTATGTGTGCATCACATTTTGCGGTGCCGCTACGTGCACGCAGCGGTAAAAACACGCATGTGTGCATCGGCACTAAAGCATCAGTCAGAAACTGAACAGAAATTTATAATCAAAAATTTAACTCTAGGTACTAAACAAAAAATTTCACTATTCACTTTACGATCTTATTAAATATTCACAATTTTGTATTTTTAATTATCAACTATACAAATTATCATTTAATATTAATAATTAAAATAAACAAAATATTAATAATTAATATTTTTACACACAAAGTAAAAATGCGCAACAGTGTTTTTTTGTTATAAAAGCGAAAGCAGACATATAATTATTGTATGGTGTATAAATATTTTTTGTTAGAGAGACAACTTACAAAATCGTTTAAAAAGTTAAATAGTCATTACAGAAAAACATGACAGCAGTCATTTGAATTTCGATAGATACTATATTTTGTCTTTATCTAATAAATTAAAAAATGTATTTGTTAAAGGAATGCTAACTTTGACACAGGAATAAACAAAATGCATATACCTTTAATGTCATGGTGTCACACTCTTATCAATTGCTTGTATTAGGTTGTTTGTTGTTATAGTTTACAGTGCTATGCAATTTACTTGATTAAAAATAGGTAGGGTTGACTGGGGTAATTGCGAATGGATTTTCATGAATTGAGATAAAAGCGTTGTTTGAAGTATCTTTTATTTTATATGTCACATTATGGTTGATTTATTTTTAATTCTACATTATCCAGAATGCACCACATAAATTTTGAGCAAATTCGTATGAAAAACAAAAATTTTATAAGCCATTCACTTTTCACAGTGATGTGCTGACAGTGTGAGTAAATTTTAGTGATAGGTGCGTTTAGTAATAGGTGTGTGATGAAAGTTCAGGCGATAGTGACTAACAATAAGATGTCTTTTACAGTGTAATAATTTTATATTTTAAGTGATGTGCTGACAGTGTGAGTAAATTTTAGTGATAGGTGCGTTTTAGTTTATAATGCTACTTCAGTTTTTTACTTCGAAGTATTCAGAGTTAGTAAAGGTAATTTCTTAATATTATTTATTTAATTTAAAATTACTTATTTAAGTAGGTATATCATTGCATTACTATATAAATAAGCAAACTATTTCAAAATCGATTACTTTTTTTACAACGTAGTGTATTTTTATACATTGTATGTATCGTCCAATATTACCTGTGTTACGGACGTGACAAAACAGACACTTTCTTGTCACGTCCGTAACACAGCTTACATTAAAACTAACAGTGTTATGTATTTTATATTCAGTACAAATATTGTTTACACATTTGTCTATCTGCTTAGTATTGAAAATTTATAAGAAAAAAATAACTTCTTTTTTTCCTTATAAGTAGGCGTGTAAACGGCATGAAAATGTCACGTCCGTAACAAAAGAATGGCTGTATATGTATGAGTTTGAATATTTTTAGGTAATTAATTTTACCTGTCAGTAGGTAACACGTCGGGAGCGAACTAACCTACGACCCTTTTTCAGAATAAGATTAAAATCTGGCCGCGGACGCGAACTAGAATGCACCATTTTGACTGCAACGGGTACGTTTCAAAAGAATGGGTGTACCCGTAATTGTTTTTATTCTGTAACTTAAAAATTTGTTACCTAACAAAAAAAAAAAAAAAAAAAATATTGTAACTTGTGATTTTTTCAAGTGAATATTAAAATACAGCTAAACTTACCTTTTCCTTTCTGCTGAAATAATTAATATTTTCGTTTTGATTATTACTTTGATTTTTTTATCAAACTATGAGTTCGAGTAATGGAGGCTATCAAAACCAACAGAAGTTGTTTTGGTTTAAACTTTTATCTTTGTTATCTATCATATTTTCCAAAAAATCAAACTCGTAAATTACTAAACTTACTTCTTAATAAAACTTGTTTTAAAGTGACTGTTAATTAAGTGACCAAAGGAGTGTAATGTAAGTGACTTACTAAAAGTTACATTTCTTTTTTCAAAAATATAGAATATTCTATGACATTTCTTATTAAAATAATTTACTGAAACATTATTTGTTTAAATTTATTTAAATGAAGCTTTGTTATCAAAAAAGAGCAGAAAATTCCCACTGTATAAAAGATAAAAATTATATTCCTTTTTGAGTAACGTAAGTGACCACCTACTTTATATTAAAATTTCTTATGCATTTTTTGTTGTTTGATTTCCTTTGTTTAAAAGTTCAAACCGTATTCGATTTAAGTTGACTAAATTTTAGTGGACTTACTATCATATACGAAAATTTCAAAAGATTTTAATCTCAATTTCAAATCAATTGTAAATGACCATGGAATTACCCCAGATTATTTTTTACTCACAGATCAAGAACATCAATTCATGAGAAAAATTTCAAAATAGACATACATACATACTATACCAGTATAGTTAATTAGTAGGTACACTTTATTACAATATATTATTTAAGTAACTGTTTTGAGTACATTATTTTAAAAAGTTAAATTGTTTTTTATATTTTAATCAGATTAACGTAAGATAACCTAATAAAAAAACCTACTCATCATCTAATATATCATTGGTCGATTTGAATACCAAATAATTTCAAAGGTTTTGAACAAAGGCTGATTTTTTTTATACATTTCTTATGATTTTAATGCATTTTACTGATATCAACTTTATATGATTTGTTATAAGTTTCCTATTTCATATAGACAAGGTGCAAGACGTAACCATATAAGGCCAATTACACACTCATAGAGTTACGACTCTTCGTGTAATACGCAACATACAACACTTCCCACAAAACATACTATTTTAATGTACATAGTACTGAAAATACATGTAAGTTAACAGTTTCTTTTTCCCATGAAAGTGAATTTATTCATAATTGTAAATAATAAACAAACACTTTACTTTACAAAATACCACTTTTATTATTGAAACTGTGACAATATTGTTTCGAACCGTTAGTTCATTTTTAAACAGATAACTGTTTCAAAAATAAAAGTGGTATTTTGCAAAGTAAAGTATATGTTTATTATTTACAAATATGGAATACCATAAAGTAACGCTCAAATGTATTAATATTATTCATAATTATTATTGTGTACATAAAAAATACCGAGCCATTACCACCAACTTATCGTAAGTGATACGTTTATCGAAATTCAGATTTTTATTCTAAGATTTTAAATTGTAACGGACCAAGTATTGTTAACATTTATCTCTAAATACCATTAATTACAGAGTTATAGCTATGTTAAGTTTCAATTTAATAGCACATTTCTCTGTAAAAATATTTTTAGAAAACCTGTAGCTTACGATAAGTCGGCGATAATGGCTCGGTATTTCAATTTTTCGGTTGAATTTTTTGAGACACATTGTACACAATCTTTATATATCTTTATACAAAATGTACGCATGGTACGCATCATTGCTGTTTTTAAAAACAGTTATTTACATATGTTTTTTTAAAAACAGAAAATTATCTTACAAGCATGAAATGGTCAGAGCCCGATTAAAAAAATTTTTTAAGGACCCCCTTTTTTAGTATCAAATTTTTTTCTGTTAAAAACACTTTTGGTCCAAATTTGTTGGCAAATATTAATTACATAAGTGAGATCTACCCACTGTTTTCGTACGGAGACTTATATTCCGGACACCTAGATATATATATATATATATATATATATATATATATATATATATATATATATATATATATATATATATATATATATATATATATACATATGTGTACAAATTTTAGTGAACCTCATTTTCGGTTTCTCGGAGCTTCAAAACGGATTTTTGCTATAGTCCGTTTTGAAGTCCGTATTTCCGTTTACGTGTTCAATAGGAGACATTGTTACCTCGAAACCCGCACGATTTTGTAACGCTAGGCTCTTTTTCCAAACACGTGCCTAATTGAAGTCCTCTAAGCGTGTACGGGTTTGTAACGCACATTATTTTTTCAAAAACGTATTCAGGGAAACGCTATGATAAGAAGGTTAATCACTAGCGCTGGCAGCCAACACTAATAGTCATAATGGTCACATATTTGAGCCTTGTACAAAAATTGTCACAGAGGGTCTGGTGAATAAAAATACCCCTGTCGCAGCATCTGCATAACATAGCGAATTTCCAAATACTGGGCACTGGCGGATCTCATCTAAGACCTGTACCTATTTAAAATAGTTTAGCTTTCTAAGAGTAAAAGAATTTTTAAAATCGGCTGGGTAATTAGTTTTGGTATTTTTGGGGACCCAAGAACCCGAACGGATTTTGTACAGCATAGTTGTATCCATCTAAAATAATTTAGTTCTCTAGCAGTAAGAAATTTTTTAGAATCGGTTCGGTAGCTTATTACTGGCGTCTTCGGATCTGCAAGATCCCGGTGGACCTCATTAAAAAATCAGCTCGACCGTATATTCTTAGCGGACTTTATGTAATATATATATATATATATATATATATATATATATATATATATATATATATATATATATATATATATATATTCAAAACCCGTTGTGTAGCATTCTACGCCGCATTTGCATCCGCAGGACAGTCGTGGATCTCAGATAACACAACCTGTACCTATCTAAAATAGTTTACCTCGGTAATAGTAAAAAAATTTTCAAAATCGGTCAGTTATTTTATTTTTGATACTTTTAGGTCCCATTGACACTGTCGGACCTTACATAACGTAATCTATATTTATCTAAAATAGTTTAGCTCTGTAACAGTAAAAAAATTTTCAAAATCGGTCAGTTAGTTTATTTTTGACACTTTTGGGTCCTATGGACCCTGGCGGACCTTACATAACGTAATTTATATTTATCTAAAATAGTTTAGCTCTGTAACAGTGAAAAAATTTTTAAAATTGGTCGTTTAGTTTATTTTTTACAATTATGGGATCAGTAAACCCTGGCGAAACTCATACAACTCTAGTACTCTAACAGTAAGAAAAGGGTTCTAGGGATCTTATATAACTTATGGCAGTCCGTAAGCTTCTTGCGGACATCATTTAATTAATTAATTCAAATACTTAAATTTACTAACTGTGAAAAATTTTTTAAAATCGATTGGTTAATTAATTTTTGGCCTTTTTAGGTCCCGACAACCTCACATAAAATACCTTAAATCCATTTAAAATTGTTTAATTTTTTTTAACATTGATAATTAATTATTATTAGTGAAAAAATTTTCAAAATCGATTCAGTACATTGTACATATTATGTTGTTTTGTTTCATATTTAATAATAATATTATATCATAACATAATCTTCAGTTTCTTGTTTATTTAAAAATTTAATAAAAAAAAAAATTCTTCATTACATTAGCTTAAAAAATCTGTTTAGTTTTCATTTTTCAACTTGAGATAGAACCATGCTAATTATAATGCAATAAATGAGAAACAAAACTCTATACATGTATGTGTGTTATAACACATGTATGTGAATAGACTTCACTTGTTCTCACAAAATTCTTTAATAAAAAAGTGAAATATTTTTATACTTCATAAAGAACTGAGATATAAATATAAATTACTTATTAGACTAACAAAGAAAGAAAACTAATATAAAAGTGAAAAGTTACATTTTCTCGAAAAATACTTAAAATAGAAAGAAAATTATAAGAATATTTTCTTCATAATTTTTTTTTGGCTTTTTAACAATGTAAAAATCGAACTGTCTAATGATAGGATCGAATGATAAAAAATGGCCAGAAAACCTACTTCTGGGTATCCGATGTGTCTGGCTAAAGAACTTAGCCAAGCCAGATCAAAATCGAGTCTCCATACGAAATTTCATAAGCATTAAACGTTTCGTTTGAAAGTTATCGTGGCGACACATATATACATTATATATATATATATATATATATATATATATATATATATATATATATATATATATATATATATATATATATATATATATATATATATAAATTTTAGTCAATATCATTTTCGTATTCTGGGGACCTCAAAACATATTTCTGTTATGGTCTCCGCCGGAGGTTGCGTCGTGACATCTAGTGTAATAGCTGAATTTTGAGTTTTCGAAATTCGCTAAAAAGTAAATGCTTATCTTTAGATTTTTTGAAGTGAACACTCACGTTGGAGAGAATATAATATTATAAGCTTGTACTCAAATTTAAGACTCATTTATGTCCAATGGATAAAATGGTAGCTTTTATACATTTTTTATAAAGAATCATGTTATCGACAACGAAAAGCTATAAGCTCTAATAACTTAAAAAAATTATTACTTGAACCTAATAATGTCAATTTTTTGATAAATTAATTTTTATCTGAAGATGACGAGACCAGAGGTGAAAAATTAGGCCAAGAACAAAAAGTGAAGGTGTCAAAAAATAGTAGATTTTCTTTTTGGTAAAAGTTCTATCATTTCTTGTGCTTAATCATTTATAGTCAGGAAGATTAATAAAAATATGTGGACATGCTGGACAAAAGTACCTATTTTTGTTTACTAACTACTCATACCCTAAGCTTCAAATTTTGGGTAGGATCCACTTAACCCTATCAGTCACACGACGACCGTTTTGAAATGTATAGAGAAAATCCGTTTAAAATTTTTTATTGAATTTTCCCTTAGGGAAATGTGCAATTCTTGTGAAACTTGGTATAAACAATGAAATGTCATTAGGTTAAGCCCGCAATTATTTCATCCGCAAAATCAATCATCATTCAATCAATCAAAATCGTTTTTGCTATTTTACAAGTTACAAGTTCGCTACAGGCTTTCGATGCAACAGGTGATCTCATTAAAAATGCAACCCATGTTTGAGTACCTTCATTAAGGGAGTGTTCTTATTTTTTGACCAAAAAAATCGTAATTTTCAATCATTTTTTTCTCAGTGATTTTATACTAGAGGTACATTTCTTACCTTATATTATAAATTTTTTTGCTTTGCTCTCATTTTTATTATAAAGGCGTTAAAGTGGAGGTCGCAAAAAAGAAGGTGAAACTGTGACGCCGGTAAGTTCGGTCCAAGACATTTGAAACAAAAATTTCAAACAGCATTTTATTACAAATTGTGTTCTTCAGTGTGCAAACTAGAATAAAGTCAAAATTTTAAAAATTGTAACTATGGCGCGCCTTTAGAAAAAAATTACGTTTTAGGGCATAAAAATTCATCTACGGGAGGCGATAAATTTTAAACAAGTGCCTATTAAGCCCACGGTTTTAGTTTGCATACTGGGCAATACATTAATGAATACAGTAAACCAAGATTTAGTTTCATAAGTTAATTACTTTTTGAGATATCAGTATTACCACATTAATAAAAGTTATTTCGCGGAAATTCCGCGCGTGCAAAAGAAACGCCCCCCTTTCTTACTTCGTTTACAAATTATAATTATGTAAATATCTCCGCAGCCATTAGGAATTTTCATTCAACTTTATTTTTACGTTTTCCATTAAAATTATGGAATAAAGATCGATTTACTTTGTACTTTGATACTTTGATTTATTTACTTTACAAAGCACTTTGAAATTATTTAAAATGAAATTTAATACAACATAAGGCCTTTTTATAAACATAATAACTCAGAAGTCAAATTAAGCTCAGTACACAAAACTGGTATGACTTCAAAAATTGAGGTAAAAATTTAGTTTTTTACAAATATCTCGAAAATGGTATATGACATAGATAAAAAGTTTGAATTAGCCATATTGCTATATTTAAAGACCTAGTTATTGATATGAAATTTGTTGAAATTATACTAACACAGGTGGTTGCAGATTAAATTTTGGAAGTTAATTTTTCAAAAAGAGAGTAAAAATAAAATATATTAAAATTTTGTTTACAGATTTCAAACCTACGTAAAAATATATAACTGACCTGTTTTTGCCTAATTTCCTAATATTGAGTCTAGGGTTAGTTAATTAGAGGGTAATTATGTCGACATAATCGTATTATTCGAGCAATTCAAGAACTTCTTCATAATAATAATGGCATAAGTTTTTTTTTTCCACTGTTGTTTTCATTCTTCGTAATTTTTTTTTCTATTGGGCAATAGGAAGTATTTTGTCAATATTTTGGACATGAATCTCTTGGACCGTAATTCAAGCTTTTATTACCTTTGCAAAACTATCCTTCTAATCATCGCATTTCCTTGAACACGTGTTTGGAAAAACAACCTGCATTACAAACCCGTGTGCGTTTAGAGGACGGGAGCCTTGAATTGTACACGTGTTTTGAGTGTTACAAAACCGTACGGATTTCGAGGCAACAGCGCCTCCTAATGAACACGCAAACGGAAATACGCGTCCCGGGCTTAGGTCTTTTCATGGCACCTGCTGTAATAAGTGAATTTGTTCCAAAATGGAAATTCACTTAAAAGGTTTAAATAATTATATAGCTTATTTTTCTAACAGTCAATAATCAACATTCGTACAGCAGGAGAGCTTCTAGTACAGGGCATCGTGCTTTTATGCTTAACCGACTGATTTTTCCATTCCATAAAAATGTTTATATTCTATTAAACAAAATTCATTTATAACACATTTATTTTTTGTTACTTAAAATGAAATGATCAAAATTATCAGTAAACAACCTTTTCACAAAGGTAAGTTTACAAAAGCGGCATCTTCATTCTAAACAAATCCTGTTACCTACATATACTTTTATCTTGAACCGGCTGGTTTTTTCATCCCATAACATGTATTACATAAATAATTGTGCAAAAATAATCAGTATTATACAGGGTTGGCCGATACACGTTGCTTTGAAAATTTTTTTATCGCAAGATCTCAAAATGCCGGAAAAAAATTTTGGAAATTGCTTCGGTTTTTTTTAGTCCACGAACTTGGAAAAAATTTTTCCGGCTTAATCACCACATGGACCTCATAACTTGTTCATTCAGTTTTAATTTGGTTTTTTTTTTTTTTTTGACCTTGATACGACCACTTCTCGCTGAAATACCGAACTTTAAATGGAAAACGATCACTTCATTTTGACCACCGATATCTCAGCAACCAATGATTCCACGGAAAATTGAAATTGGGTTTCAAGAACTCGAGTAAATTCTCTACAAGGATTAGCCATTATTTTTTCGAAAAAAATTTATTTGCATACTCTACATGAATTGGAAAAATTAAGAAAAGAAGGGCTTTTTGTGGCTTTTTGGAAAATCAAGCGCTGAATTCAAAGAATCGAGAAAACCATTAATGATACCCACAAAAACTCCACAGGGTTTCAATTTAATCCATCCAGCCGTTTTTTTGTTTTATTCGATTAAATTTTCGAAAAAATTAAAAGATCACCATTTTTCCTCTTAAACTTTCATAATTTTTAAAAGCTTAAAATTAAAAAAATTACTGTTTCGATATCTGAATCTGTAACTCTATGTACACTACAAATACGGTCTCTTACATTAAAAAAAAAGAAACTGCGGGGCTAACTTTAGGCTTCCAAATTGGTTTTGACTGTAAAAAAGGCAATTACTGGGGTGTAGTTTTTTATTTACGGCACACGATAACACATAACTAGCACAATCCGGCACAGTTTTTCGTTCGAAAAAAAAATGGCGGTGCTAACTTGATAGGAATATACGGTCGACCAAATAGTCGGAAAACGACATTTCATATTACACCATAAAATGTTATTCCAGTTAATTTTGGAAATGATTCCAAGATACAATAATTCAATTCAAAATGAACAAATGGCTTTTACTTTTCTTTAAAGCCTAAGAAAATGTCAATATTTATCTGAATTACATGATAGAGCAAGTGTTCGGAAAACGACATTTCATATTACACGACCAAATGTTATCCCAATTAATAGCGGAAATGATTTCGGAATACAATAATTCCATGGCAAATAAAGTAGGCAAAAAACGACATTTCATATTATACGACTAAATGTTATTACAACTAATAGCGGAAATAATTCCATAACACAATAATTGTACTTAAAATAAAAGAATAGCTTTAAACATTTCTCTAACATCTAAGAAAGTGTTGATATTTTTCTGAATTATATGGTGGACTAAGTAGTGGGCGAAAAAAGATATTTCTTATTGGAGGCCCTAATGTTATTTCAACTTGTTACGAAAATGATTCCAAGCTACAGGAATTTTTAAGAAATGCTTGAAACGCTTAAACTGTATCTGAATTACATGGTTGGCCAAGTAGTCGGAGAACCAGTTTTCATATTAAATATGAATATAATTTAAAAAGCTGATAATCATCCTCATATGCCATTTTATATGTGACCGGTTCGCACAAAATTACCCGAGATTTTATTGGGTCGTGAGAGAAAGAAAGTTGAGAAACGCTGGTATATAAGATGACGTTACATATTAAGTGTTTATGATGACAACTTTCAAATTAATTACGTCTGCCAACGTACAGATTACTTAAAAATTTATGCGTTCATATAACGCTTATAACCGAAAACTAAATTTTCAAAAATGTTCTATACTTATTTAGAAAGCCATAAAACATTTAACAAACATTCTGATTTAATCACTCTGTATTTTAAATATGATTAACAAGAATCAATAGTTCAAATTAATTGAACTAATTTAAAGTCGTGAGTATAAAATGAATTGGTATTTCTTTAATTAAAACTTTATTGACTCTTTATATTATAAAGAATCACTAAAAATACGGATTAAATAAAATTGCAGTAAAATCTGCTTATACTAATATTAAGTTAAAACTTGTAACAAGTACTTGTTATTAAAACAAATCATTAAAAAATATAATATATAAGTTATGGGTCAAGTGATTAATAGGGCATTATTCATAATGCCCGAACATTTTGAAAAATGCCCAATTATGAGAAGTCAATTCGATAATAACTCTTGAAGAAATTAAATTGACCGGGTTTCATGAATAATGTCCTCCCCCTACTGGGCAGAACAATAAAAAGACGTGTTTTATTAAATTATTTTAATGTATAACATTGTTATTATAAAAACAATATGACAGGTACCGATAGTACTTATCAAATAAAAAATATGAAACGTCTTTTAAGTTAAGAAAATTTTTAGTACGGGAGCTACGGGCATTTTTGACTTGTGAAAGTATACACTATAAATTTTTCACCATAGATAGTTTTTTTACTTTTATTAATGTAACTGACCGTCAGACCTTTGGGAGGCGGTAAATTAAGTTGTAGGAGGCTGACGAAGTTGTCGAAAAAAATTTTCAAAATAGTAGCAGTATACACGCTACAAATTATTACCTTATTTATTCATGATGTGAATTTAAGAAAAATAATCGTCCGACGTCGCAATGCCGGTAAGATCGTCGTCAGTTATGTATGAGTATAGTCGTCGGAAAAATGTGCAAATAAAGTAGTAATATACAATCTGAAATTGATAGTGGTGATAATTTATGATTAATATAACAAGAAAAAAATCGTCAGACTGCATGATAATAGTTAAAAGTTCGTCAGTCGGGCCTCTAGAGTGTAGCGCAGTGTTCGAAATCATTGAGCGCGCGGCGTCTTTTGCTGCCCAACTGACGGACTTTTAACTATTATCATGCAGTCTGACGATTTTTTTCGTATTATATTAATCATAAATACCTAATCACCACAATCAATTTCAGATTGTATACTTATACTCTAATCATATTTCTTGAGTCATGAATATAAATACTAAAATTAACACACAAAACATTAATAGAGAAAATAAATTTTTTATGCTAACCCCTTTTAAGTTTTTGAATGTAATATAATATTTTAAGATTATATTACAATTTGATTACATGAAATGAAGTAATTGACTAATAAATTAATTATTAATGAATGAAAACGAATAAAGTATAAATTTTTATACTTGCAGTATAGGTATTGTGGAAGAATTTATTTTTCTGTCTACATATATAAAAATTTAAAACTATATTAATTATGATTTTATCGAATATTATGCTTCTTAAAATTAAAAAAACAAAACACGCTAACATTACTCGAGCGCAATTTCGGCAAGTATTTGCCGTGGCATCCTGGGACAACAACGAATATTACGTCGCGAGGGAAATAGTTCGGAAAATCCCCGTCAGCGGAATTGTCCGCCATCTCCGAGTGCAAATTACCACATTTCATCGCGCAGTGCATGATAATTTTTTTTAAAATTAATTAAAATATTAAATTATTACCAGTAACACTTATTTTATGAATTAAAATGTATTCTTTATGAAAAGTTATATCATTTATATTAGTTCATAAATAATTTCGTTAAAATAAAGATTTCATTTGACTATGACTAGCGTTGAAGGTAGTCAGAAGTTTTTATTGGCGGACACAACATTGTAAAATGGCGGTCCATACGATGTGATCCACTTCTAATTTTCATTTTAATCTTTACACACAAAAAAATCCGGTCTATTTTTTTGGCATAAGAAAATAATAGGAGGTATAAGGTTCATAAAACTATTTTTTTTTTGACGATAATTCAGTAAAACATGATGATTTTGTAAATTCATCCATAGCTGATCTATTTCCGATAGAAATAACACGAAAATGAGAAAATTAACATTAATATTATTTGGCTTGTCAGTTGATACACAATTTTAGTTTTTCTTGTCTAATGCAGAATAGTCTTTTGTTTAACATATTTCAAACTCAATTGATTTCTACGGAATTTTTTTCTCTCATACGTTCTTAAAGTAGAGAAGGTAGAGAATATATTCAAAAGCTAACTTATAAATAATTAACCGGTACATGGTCATTAAAGCTTGAGAAGTCAAGTGCTATCTGAGTAACAGGCTGTACGACGTCAACAGTTAACTATAAAGCTGTCAAAATAATGCACTAGTTGGCGTTTTCTAATTATAAATTATGTCCAAAAACGTGTAAATAAACAATAATTACGTTTGCCTCAAAGTAATGCTAAACTGTTACCTAACATTACGTATCAGAGCTTGCATTGTTACAAATCACAGGGGACTGATTCAAACAAGTTAACGCACGTTAAATATGTATTTTTTCTCTGGTTTTTCTGGATATAAAATATTTCAAACTAGAGAATACTGTCTGATTCAAAAAAATTAATGTACGTTAAAATTTTCCCATTGGTTTTTTATGATATAAATTTTTAACTTTTACAGTGCTCTTGCATTTAAAAATTATGGAATAAATAAAATAAAAAACGAGCAGTCCATGAGTTAGAAACCATATTTAATAGGTCTTAATTTTTTTTTAAATTAGACGTCTCTGATTTGTAACGTTGCAAATTCGTATTTTGCGACGTATTCGTATTCGTCTTCGTTGCGTTACATTTTTCTCTGGCGAGCTCCTAATTGTCAAAAACTGGAACAATTATTGTTCCAATCCAAAAAAATGCAGTTCCAACTGAATTAGTTAATTTTTAACTTAAATTTTGTTTTCTTTGGTAGTATTTCAAAAGAAATTCACTGATAGAAAATATACCTACCTAACCAAACGAAATCGTTATTATTATTATTATTTTTTTTTTTCGAAATCATAATTCACTAATATTTTCGATTTAATTGTTAAAATTAATTTTATTTGGTAAAGGTTTCAGCTAAATGATATTTAAAATGCGCGACAAAACGCACGTCTTCTACATTTCTATTTTATATTTAAAAGTAAATTTACTTGACAATAGTTTTAATTCAAATAATATAGCGCCGCCCAGTTTCTAGTACCTAGTAGATAATTATTATTATTTATTTAATATAAGATGCGCGGCAACTAAGGCCATATGCATCGTATTAATTATTACAATTAGTAATTACAAACTAATATCATTATTCATTACATATAGGGTGAATGCGGGAGAGACGCCGCACATTTTGAAAACACTTGATAATTCTTAAAGTATGCATTCAATTGATTTGAAATTTGGTACACATTAAATGTAAACATTGTTCTTTAAAATTATTTATAAATAATTTTAAATTTTAAGTCATAAAGGATTCATAATTAACATTTTTGTAGAGCCTGCAAAGCGGGAGAGATGCCGCATCAAAGAAGGAGAGGCGCCGCATATTTCATATTAAAAATTTTGCATTTTATACACATCTCCATACATGATGCATGCCATATGTAACCATTTTTGGCACTTTATACATCTTAACCAGTCAATTTTCTTTTGTTTCTGAGTACTCTTCAAAACAGTCAATACACAGGCAATCATCATTATTTTCGTTATCTTCACCAATATGAGAGCTCTTTCTGATCCATTAATGGATCTTTTATATTTACGTGGCATAATTTACAGTCAAAAAAAAAAAAAAAAAAAATTTTACATGCGGCATCTCTCCTTTTTGTTGGGGTAGATGCCGCATGTTGCTATAGCAAGCATAGTGCGGAATTCTAACCTAAAATTTTATACAGTACTTTTAAAATATACCTAAATTAATAACAAAACTCATTTTCATTAAAACAATGAAATATACATTCTTAAATTCTAATGAATTAAATGCTTGATAAAATATTATGTTAAAAAACTTACCTTTCAATAATAAAAAGTTGGATAATTACTAAACTGACGGACTAATCATAAATATTACCATATACAGCTTAAATAAGTAACTTATTCTAAACATATAATCCATTAATAGCGCTATCTGTCAGTCAACGGACGAACTATAGCTACTGCGGCATCTCTCCCGACGCGGCGTCTCTCCCGCACTTACCCTATTAGGATATATTCAATAAATTAAATTTTATTAATTAAATTATGGTCTATTTCAGTTAAATTTAACCATGCTTCGTCACTTTGAATTCAAATAATTTCCGTTTTCTTGGCTTTATCTCTTTCATTATTGCATTTGCGTAAATTCTAAATTTAAAATTTGTCTTTAGAAAAGAATAGAAGGTTGATTTGTTTCGAATATAAGAATTATTTAATTTTTTAGCGAAAACGCATGATCAATTGTATCTGAAATGAGGTATAGCTTCTTTAAAAAAATTTAATACTCTTGCAAGTACGATTCGGTCATCTAGAAGAGCTTCTGAAAGTTGTACTGGAATGTTATATTTTCTTCGAAGGTTTGAATATTTAACACAATTCGTTAAAATATGATTGATTAATGGTGATATATGTATTACAAATTAAACATATAGGTTTATTTTCTCTTTTGAGTAAATATCCGTGTGTAAGTTGAGTATGGCCAGTTCTGAGTCTTGTAGTTACAGTTTCTATAAGTCTGCTTTTATTATTTGAAGTGTCCCAGCATTCTATTTTAGGTTTTATATTACATAACTGATTATTATATTTAGATTGCCATTCCATATTGTATTGCTCTCGTATTTTAATGTTTATATGAATTGTAAATATCTAAATGATTAAATTTTGTTACGGGTATATCTATAAAATCTGTTGCTTCTTGGGCTAACTGGTCCACAAAATAATTTCCTGCAATTCCAATATGACTTGGAATCCATACAAACGATATTTTTTTACTTTGTCCAATTAGATAATTTAAATTGGTAATTATAGAAACGCATAAGTGATGGGAATATGGAGGGTACAGAGGTTGAAGTGCATTAAGAGAATCAGTAAAAATAACATATTTTTCGTTTGAAAAATGTTTAATATAATCCAAGGCTTTATCTATTGCATATAGTTCAGCAGAAAAAATAGAATATTCATTTGGTAGTCTAAAATTTAGATGATCATTTTCTATTACTATAGCACACGCTACTTTTCCTTCCTTTTTGGATCCATCAGTATAAATCATTATGGAATCAGTCATACATGTTCTGTTTTATATATGTCTGGATGAGTCTGATCTTTTTTATATTTAGTTAATTCTGTGTTGATCGAAAGTAAGGAGAATATACTCCATGGGGGAATACTTATATTTGGTATTTCCGCTTCTGTATAGTCTCTGATAATATTTTCTCTTGTAATAAAAAATGGAGAAGGATAATGAGGTTTATTTCTATAAGAATTTTCATAGCGAGGAAATAGTAGTAATGTGGTAGTGGGATTATGAGTTTGGGCAACAGTTTTATTGAAAAATTTGTTTGCTAATAATTTCCTTCTAATGGAAAGCGAAAATTCACCAGTTTCAACTGCTGGGGTAGTTCGGAAGGCTTCAGTAATAAGTCTTAATGCTTAATTGTGTATTACATTTAACTGCTTTGTTACCGATTCTTTAGCACTGTCATATAAAAAGCTACCGTAGTCAATAACAGATAATATTTTTGTTTTATAGATTAGTATTAATCTTTTCCTGTCGGCACCCCAGCTTTTATGTGCAAGCATCTTTAAAATATTCATACGATTAATACATTTATTTTTTAGAGCATTTATATGTGCCTTCCATTTGAGTTGATTATCTAATATCATGCCTAAATAAGACACCTCACCAACTTGTTTTGTATTTTTATTGTAAAGTTTCAGATTCATATTAAATTTAGCCATACTTTTATGGAACACTATACTAACAGTTTTCTCAGGGGAAAATTCTAAGCCATTTTTATGCGACCAACTCTCAAGGCCAGTTATAGCATTTTGTAATTTATTTATCAAATAGGTCTTGTTCGTAGATGATAAATATATAACAAGATTATCTGCGTAAAGAGTATATTTCACTAAATTATTAATGTGGCGACCTAAATCATTCAAACCTATCAAAAATAATGTAGATGAATCAGATGAATCTCTATTTCCTGTTCTGACATGAAATGTTCTATTTGATAGAAAATTTATTATGAATTTAGCCATGTTACCTCTAATACCCCATGTATATATCTGCATCAGAATTTTATGTTTCCACGTCATATCATATGCCTTTTTTAAATCAAAGAATACATCTCCTAAATATTGTTTATTAGCAAATGCATCTAATATGGAAGTTGTAATTATAGTTAAATTATTCATAGTGGACCTGTTGCATCGAAAACCATATTGATGTTCATCGAATAAATTTTCTTTTTCTAAGTACCAAGTTAGTCTCTGATTGGTCATTTTTTCAAATAGTTTACACAGAGTACAAGTAAATGAGATTGGCCGGCAATTATTTAGATATGATTGATTTTTATTCGTTTTCAAAATTGGAACGATTATTGAGTGAGTCCATAACTTCGGAATAATACATTTCTCCCAACATAATTTTATTAATTTTAAAATTTGTTCAAGGCATCTATCGTCCAGTATTTTAATTAACTTAATACTAATACCATCCGGTTCAGATGCCGTAATTTTCATTGAATTTAGAGCTGTCATCAGTTCTTGTATATTGAATTTCAAATTATAATCAAAATTTTGATCTGTATAAAAGTTTAGTTGAATGTTTTCTCTGTCTAGCTTATACGGTAAAAAACGAGGGTTATAATTAGCTGAGCTGGAATTAATACGAAACTGCTCTGTAAATAATTTATTAATTTCTGTTATACTTGTAATTATTTGTTCATTATAACGGATTTGGTAAGAATTGGGTAAGGATGGAACATTGGAAATCTTTTTAATTTTGTTCCATAAATCTTTTATTGGCGTATTGTTAGTAATTGAAGAGACATAGTTTTTCCATGATTTTTTTTTGCAGATATAATCATGCTTCTGGTAAATGCTCGTTGTTTTTTAAATTTAATTAAGTTTTCAATAGTTCTGTTTTTAATGTAGACTCTCCAGCATTTCTTCCTAAGGTCCGATTTACATTATCGCTCTGCTCTCACTCCAATATCACTCCGCTCCAGGTTCGATAAAATATTCTTACACAATAAACAATGAGTGTATTCACATCATCGCTCTGATATCGATCCGATATCAGTCGCGGTTTGCTCCCATTCCAATGCCACTCCAATATCAATACCACTCAGGTAATATTATATCGGAGCGATATCAGACTTGTCATGGCTTGTACCTATAGTGTAAACACTTTTTTGATTCCACTCCACTCCGCTTGCATTCAGTTGTTATGAAAAGATATTTGTATCGAACTCAGACCGAACTGGGAGTGTACCCAGAGTGGCATTATAATGTGAATAGAGAACGAATGGGTACCAGCATGATATCAGCACTGTAATGTGAACACAACAAGATTATATCGAATCGGGAGCGTAATGATATCGGAGTGAGAGTGGAGTGGTAATGTAAATCGGGCCTAACCTTTATTGCAGCAGTAATTTCACTCGACCACCACGGTACATTATGTCCTTTATATGTATGGTAAGTTACAGGAGTTGACTGTTCACATGTGTTTCCTATTGATGCGTACAGATTACTTAGGTTTTCTTCAACATCATCACTCAAACACTCAAACGTAACTAATTCTTTATATTTAATCCAGTTTGTATTTTTTAAATTTCTTTTTTCAATTCTTTCAGGTAGTTCAGATGGAAAAGCCGAATTATTTAGCATTATGATAACAGAAAAATGATCGCTGTGACAAAGGTCATCGTATACGTCCCAGTCAAGCTCGTGTAAAAGTAATAAACTAGCCAATGTTAAATCAATAGCCGAAGTATTGCCCGTTGAAAGGTTTACATGTGTTGACTTACTATTATTAAGAAGAGTAATATCATCATCTTCTTCTAACAATTTTTCTATAATTACCCCTTTAACATTATTAGATGAATTACCCCATATTGGAGAAAGTGAATTAAAATCTTCAATTAGAATGAACGGCTTGGGAAGTTGTCTTACAAGTTCTTTCAAGTCCTGATAGGTTAGACGAAATGCTGGTGGAATATATACATTACGCAATTATGTTATTTTTAATGAAAGTTGCTACTCCCCCACAAGCAATCCTACCATGTGTATAATCCTTTCTTGTTATTTTGTAATTATGTAACATAGCATTATATTTAGGTGAAAGCTTAGTTTCTTGTATACATATTACAGAAAAAAAATAAATAAAATAAATAAATAAACAAAAGACAAAATGAAGTAATTAATAAGAGGAAAGCTTTAAGTTGCTTGATTCATCAGGTTCACTACTATCTTCAATTTCAGTGTTAGACAGAACGCCCAAATCTTCTTTTCTAAGCAGTTAGAACTTGAGTAAATTTTTTCTTTATACTACGATGATTTAATTGGTTATATAAAATTTCGAGAGTATTAATTACATCAAGAAGATTAATTGAATGTTTTAATATAAATTCTAATATTTCTTTTCCCTCTTTTGTTTCTAAAATTATTTTCTTTAAATCATTATATGTTAATGGATAATCACTTGGAGCAGTTTCAATTATTATTTTAGCAGGTTCTAAAAGATCCTCAAGGCTAGATGAATTTTTACTTTTGTTCTTTTCAAAGTATTCCTAAGGTACGACTCAGGATCAGGAACGTTGTCAATAGTGTTTTCTTGTAACAAAGTGCTAATTTCATTGCTAGAAACCGAAGGGTTACGTTTTTGTACTAGAATTTTCTCAACAATTTTGTCATTTGTTTCACTCTCTATTGGATTGCTTGTTATATTAATTGAATTTTGGGTGACTGATCGATTAGTTTTGGATGATTGATTGATATATGTCGATTTATAAAGATCCTCAAGGCTAGATGTTTTTTTACTAATTTTTGTTCTTTTCCAAGTATTGTTTTTTTGACCAGAAGTAGAATACGAGTCAGAGCCCGAAAGATCATCCAAAGAGTCTTCTTGCAATGAAGTATTAACTTCATTACTGGAAACCGAAAAATTACGTTTTTGTGCTTCAATTTTTCCAATAATTTTCTGATTTAAATCGCATTCCATTTGATTGTTTACGTTAGTTGAGTTTTCAGTGATCGAATGATTAGTATCGGATGACTGAGGGTTTGGTGATTTAATTACATGTGTAATGTTGTCACATGATTGAGAAGTATGTCCATAATAATGGCGGTGTTCACATTTTGGGGAATCATAGTTAATAAATATTCGTATATTCTCATTTTCATATCTCAACAAAAATGTATCCGGGAATCCAGTCTTCTCATCAGATAAAACCAATACACTGCGTCGACCGCTTCGTATATGTATATATAGAGGGCTCAGTGTAATAGTGGGCCAAGTCCATTTTTTCAATTTTGAGCTGATAGTGGCATTTGATGGCTAAAACCATATACTCTTTAGTGCTGTATTGAACCAAGTCCTTAGTTCGATAATTTCTTGTCGAAAAGCAATAGTTCACTTTTGCACTGACAAAACATGTATTTCTTTCAGTGCACAAGTGAACCAAGTCCATTCTTATTGCTTGTGTGCTATAAACTAATATCATTATTTTTCATGTAATTTATATCAAAATTTTATATTTATAATACCAGCTTAAAATACTTTGATAATGACAATTTATATAACACGAATTCCATATAATAAGACAAGTTTTTGAATAAGTATTTCAACAACTCAAAAGACTTTAACGATGTGTTAAATTTCCGAAGTGCTCCTGAAGTCGGTCTATCATAAAATGTACCTGATTTTTATTATGCTTATATGCTGGTTTATAAATAACACTTTTCGTTATCGAAAACTCTAATCGTAGATATCTCCTAAAACGTGTATCGTAGCGAAAAAATAACGAAATTTTTGAAGGCTTAAGCGAAGCAAGTTGTAGGTATTCCAAACGTATAGCGACTGTTAAAACCTACTTTTCGTTATCGAAAATTATCGATATCAAATTACTTACCATAAATTGGTTATAACTGGTTAATTTAGGCTCAGTTAGTCTGTTTGATTTGGTCAGCAATAGCACATTTTAAAAAAATTATTTTTTGAAAATGTAAACTTTTAATGGTTAATATCTCGTAAGCGATGCGTCATAGCGAAAAATAACGAAATTTTTTGAAGGCTTAAGCAAAGCAAGTTGTAGGTATTCCAAATGTATTGTGAATGTTAAAACCTACTTTTCGTTATCGAATATTATCGATATCAATTTAACCATACATTGGTTATGACTTGTTAATTTCGGCTCTGTTAGTTCCCGTTGATTAGCAATCGAACATTTTTTTAAAATTATTTTTCGTTAATTTTCGTTATCGAAAACTTTATTCGTGAATAAACGGTGTGTCGTAACGAAAAAATACAAATTTTTGAAGACTTCAGCGAAACAAGCTGTAAGTATTCCAAACATATTAAAATTATTAAAATGTAGTTTTCCCTATCAAAAATTATCGATATCGAAAATAACGATATTTTTAAAATTTAAGTATTTGTAATGCTATTCTAGTATTTATTTGATACGAATATACCCATACTGATTATGTTATAAGACGATATTCTTTATTTCTCTCTCCTTTTACAAATCTTCAGAGGTAAAGTGAACCAAGTCCAGCATGCCTGATTGGTATTTGATATAACTTGTTGCATATTAAATATTAAGAAGTAAATTAGCATACAGAGTCCAAGTTAAAGATGGACTAGTCTGACTTTAATGTAAAAATATGTAAAAACATAATGTGTAATTAATTACAGCTCTTAAACTTTAAAGGCATTTTTCTCAAAATTTACAATTATGCACTTGGTTCACTTTTACACTGAGCCCTCCATATGTGGGGTCTTTACCGATAGGTATATACGTTATTTTGGATTTTAGTTCTAAATTCAAAGAAGTGAGAGTATGTTCAATAACACTGTTTGGAATGTAAGCTGGAATTGATAAAACAATTCTTTTTTCTTTAGTTAGTAATTTGCGTAATGGTATTTCAATGTTTTTAATGGTAATTTGCTTATAGTTGTTAGTTAAGTATTCCGCCAAATTAATATCCGTCAATACTAAGCAAACTCTATCATATGACATGTAGTAAGAGTCAGATATATTGTTGATTCCGATTATGTCTCCGACAGCGTCAATCTAATCAGATATTTAATTATTTAAATGTTCATCTTTATTTAAAATAATTGCTTGATTTTTTGTTGGTGCATTGTCATTTCTAATATTACCTATCTGAGTACTGTGCCAGTTTTGTTACGGATTGAAATTTTAACTGACGAGATTGAGTAACTGCAGAGTATGTAAGATTTTGTTCATTTTGTCCACTTGTTTGTTTTATTTCTGCAAATTGTACAGGTTCAAGTTTTTGATTTTGATGAATTTTGATATTTGAGCGCTGGCTGCTAGCAGCCGCGCTCATTGCTATTTTTGTATTACACTTGTTTTTACGTGAACTATATTTAATTAACGTTGTTTTCACAGTAATTAATCAAAATTATTTATTAATTCAATAAAAGCTCTTCTAAATTCTTATTTTCTTTTAAAAATAATTTATTAAATTTTTAATTTTAACTTGACATTTTGAATTGACAAGTTCAATAAGGAGTACGTTCCACTTGACGACGAAAACGATCGCAACATGTCTCAATCCGTTCCACTAAGCCACCGCGATCGCTCTGATCGAGCTACAAACGTCATTAATACGTCATCAATTACGTCATTACTGGCAACCACTTCAAGCCCACAACGACCGTGTTTCTTATGTGAATCGTGGCGATCGCTGTCATTATTTTTTGGTTGTCATTTGTCATCTGTTGTCATTACTTGTTTTGCTACTTTTGTAATTTTTGCTATTATTCATAATTATTTTGTAAAAATGAAGAAAATTAGTTTGTACAATTTTGAAAGTGACACATTAGTTGAAATAGAAGCATCACCAGATGATATTAGACGTTCAGAAAAAGGTAAGTAAAACAGATATTTACAAATTAAAAATTACTAAAAATTTAACAATTTATTTTCAATTGGTTTATTGCCATGAATTTTATCAACTAGTGAAAGTGATGATTTTAATATTATTATTTTAAATTCATAAATTCTGTCCTTTTCAGTTTATAATTTTTAAGTTAGATAAATATGTATATTAAATACTTATAGATATGAATGTTCATAAATTTTTTTTAGACTCATCTTTGCCACTCAATTAATGGACTATCCGACAAAAACAGATATTTTGGAACATCTGTAAAAAATGACGCCAGGAATATTATGTATTTGTATTTAAGGAAAAAAATAAAGCTTTAAAAAATAACTGAAATCCATTGCTATGCCAAGAACAGATATAATTATAATAACTAAGCTTACGTACAGATGGTATTTAAAAAAATAATCTAAAAAAAAATTAGTACTAATTTCCGGAATAAAAACTTCTGTTGTACTTGGCTCAATATTTTTTTTTGTTTTGTTTTGTTTATTAATATCAAATTAAATCTTGAGCCAAGTACAACAAGTTTTTATTCCGGAAATTAGTATTAATTTTTTTTAGATTATTTTTTTTAAATACCTTCTGTACGTAAGGTTAGTTATTATAATTATATCTGTTCTTGGCATAACAATGGATTTCAGTTATTTTTTAAAGCTTTATTTTTTTCCTTAAATACAAATACATAATATTCTTGGCGCCATTTTATACAGATATTCCCAAATACCTGTTTTTGTCGGATTGCACATATTTTTGAACTATGGACAGTGTTCCGTGCGCCCACACCAGTCTAATTAGTCCTTAATACCTATATTCCATTAGTTTATGTCTACTCACAATCAGTTCGTATTTGGTGGATATAGTACAGCTAAACCTTCTATGCGCCTTTTTTTGTGCGACTTTTTTTATGCGATTTTTTATACGGTTTTTAAAAAAATAAAATGCACAATGTGAATCAAAATCAAGAAACTTAGACATTAACTATCATTAAGTTTTTTTACAGATGTATTTTTTACAATTTTCCTAATATTATAAAAATGAAATAAAATGTTCTCATGTGTAAATTAATGGTTTATCTTTTTTAGAAAAGCAACCTCTAAGGAAATCATGAGGTTTTGACTGTTACCTGTAATTTTTAAAATCTAATGTTTTTTGTCGTTACCTCTAAGTTTTTTTTTTTTTCACTAACAAAACCATGTTCAGACCGACTGTTAAATGTTTAGTGTTAGGGGGTAATATCACCTTGTGTTCACTAAATTTCATGTGAAAGGAAAGAGATAGAGCTATGAGGTTTTGTGCATATGAAAGTACTAGTCTTTAACTACAAAAAATATGTTTTATTTTAGTTTTAAAATGGCAGCATAGCAGCGCACACAAGGAAAAGAAATCTCGGACGGTCGACATGGGTGTACCGCTACACAATTTTTAATTTGGAAAAAATCAAAAAGTTTCTTAAAATATAGTCCAAAATCTAGCGAACGTCGTTTCTACAATTTTTTAAAAAAGGGCGTTAGTTTGAACTTTTGTTTTTTTTTTTTTTTTTTTTTTTGAAAAACTTGACCAAAAATCGCTTATAAAATCTACAAAAATCAATTTATCAAAAAAATCCTACGACATTTGCTAGATTCTGGAATCTGGACTATATTTTAAGAATCTTTTTGGTTTTATTATATTTGGTAATATTGAACAAAATAATTTTTTAATGATTCGACAACATAAAAGAATAGTATATTGTGCAATAAGTGCGGGAAATTGTCGATTGCCCACGAAAGCGAAGTTGAGCGCACGAACGTAGTGAGTGCGCTCATTCGCTTGAGTGGGGCAATCGACAATCCCGCACGAGTTGCACACACTATTTTTTATTACGAATTTCACAAACTTTTTTCTATGATTATCACTGTTTTTGACATTTTTATTACTTTTTAAAATAATATTTTTAAGTGTTCGTCTTTTTTTTCTGAATTAATTATTGTTTAAATTACTTTGTTGGTGGTTGTTTAAATTACTATAGAAATAATTATGAAATATTTATTAAATGAAAAATTAAGAGGCGGCTTTGCGTGTTTTGATTAAATTTTGCGTGTTTTATTGTCAATTTGCGTGTGGAAAGTTACTTCCCACACGCAAAAATGTATGCAGGAAAAGTACAGTGGGCAAACAGCTATTTGCGTACAGAAATGTGTGCGCCAAGTTAGTACTTCTCCCGCATGAGTAATAAAAAATAATTTTCAATTTTTTTTTAAATCTTAAAATTGGTATTTAATGTTACAACTTAAATATATGGGCGATTCTCACGTGACGCACGGGACATTTTTGCAACAAAAACAAATGAAATTAATAACAAACAAAACAAAAAGTTTATCACATGGGGCAACTGGATTAAAATTTTTTGAGCATATTTTAATTTATATCTGAAATGCAGTACTCCAAATATAAGACATAAACTTCGCTTTGTACGATGTCTCGTGCGTCACGTGAATTTATGCCTTTTACATATCTTGAGTACTGGACTGCAGATAAAAATTATAATATGCTCAAAAAATTTTAATTCATTTTCTGCGTATTATAAACATTCGGTTTTGTTTATTATTAATCGCATTTTTTATGAAAAAATATTTTTGTTGCAAAAATGTCCTGTGCGTCACGCGAGAATCGCCCATATACCTAAGATCCATCTCTCATCATACCTTTGCATTTACTCGTAGGTTAAAAGTTCTAACTTAAAATTTATTTCTTCTAGACGTCAGAAATTATTCAAATGGTGTCAGTGAATGCATCATATCTTTCTCTATAATATACAAAAATTTCAAATTCTAAACATGGAAAATTTCTTGTAATCGATTCACCTTAAATAATATTATTTTACAATTAGCCGTTTACGCCGTATACCCAGCCAATCGGCAACATCTCAGGATGTCAGTCAGTGTTAAATATTTATTAAATAAGATAATATTATTTACTTAAATAGCCTTAGTAATATATGAGGGTTGTCATTCTAAAGTCTGCAATCTCCACCTTGCTTAAATTTTGGAAAATCGCGAAAAATTGACTTAGACTATTGGAATTACTAATGAAATATACTAACAAAAATTAGTACGCTTATAGATTTAGACCATAAAAAAAGATTTCGGGTGTCAAAATCCACGTATTTTTTAAACTTTCTGAGTTATTCAGCTCTAAATGTTAGAGATTGCAGATTATGATTTGAACTAGTGGATATTGCCGCCTTTGTTCCAAACGAAATTGGATTTTGCTTATTTCGATCTAAATAATCATACAATTTTAGTTTTATTTCACACATTAATTTCTTACCACATTGAAAATACTGCAATTTAGATTACTTTTAATTTAGCATACAGGAAGGTTAATATACAGGAGGCCTAGCTTTGAATTCCGACTGAATAGAGATTTTCTACTCTGTACTTTGGATGTCCGGGGTGCACTCATACTTTGTGAGGACTAATGAGTAGAGAGAAACTGAAATATAAATTTTTAGTGACATCTTGAGTCTGTGGCTACCAACTATAAAGTTTGTCGGCTTTTACGGGGGCGACGAGGTAGTTGAATTAAAAAATTTATAACAAAAAAGATTAATATACATTTATTAATATATATATATATATATATATATATATATATATATATATATATATATATATATATATATATATATATATATATATGTTGTTATAAATTCCACAGTCATTTATAACAAAATATCCTGGTTTCCGATTTTCGTGAAAGCCTTACCCGGTAGAGGCGCTGAACTCGTATACTACGATTTTACATTACTTCTGAAAAAATTAGTATTTTCTGCATTTTACAGATGGATTTATTTTGTTATAAAATTTACAAGTTAACAATATAGTGTGTAAATTTAACACAACTAAACAACAAACTGGGTCAATTCAGGACATGGTTCGCACAAGATCTTATCAACATTATTTTCTTCTTGATTCTGATTGGTTGATATAGGATATTGTCGAGTTTGTTATGACATGGGGCTTGTAGTATTGTAAAAATACATTCATACTGATTCATACACATATCCCAAAGATCTATTTTTCTTAATTGTAAACAAAATAGTAAAGTGGCCCCTACACACTCAGTAACATTACACAAAATCTGATCTTATACAATATTACGGATCAATTTATTATAGATTATACTGAAGGGTTGTACGACATGCAACTTTATTTATTTACAAGTTTAATTTGTTTATTGTGTCACCTACTGTGCCTATAATTTGAACCATTTTAAAATATTAATTTGTAAAAACTAATTGAAGCGTGGAAGTAGCAAAGGCACTAAGTACCAATTCATATATTTTGAGTTATTACACAAATAAGGAATAAAGACTCCTTAGATATAATACATTATGTAATCTTTTATTTACTTATTATTACACGAGAGGTTTGTATTTTTTCGAATAAATTTGGGTGTGTCTAACGAAAATTTGCTGCCTATAGCAATTTAACGAGAAGAACTGTCAATTAACAAAAACGCAACAGCGGAGCTAAGGCGTTTTTGGGTTGACAGTTCTTCTCGTTAAATTGCTTTAGGCAAGAAATTTGAGTTATAGAAAACACAAATTTATTCAGAAAAAATATAAATCTAAAGTGTAATACGGTAAGACAATTTAACGAATAAAATAAATTAGTATAATTCATATTATTAATTAAATTATTTAATACATTGCTACCATGATTCTGAAATCATTTAAATTTACCAATAAGAATTTCTGTTTCGTTTTTATCGTGTTTACCTTCAACGAAATGACCAATGAAATATTTTGTACCATTTTTTTCGCTGTAAAAATTTGTAGTAACTTTTTTCCATGGTAAAAGTGAAAAAATTACAATATTCTTATGGCACTTGATACACATGAGTTAAATTGTCAAGTTAAAAATTAAAAATATGATAAATATTACTTCTAACTTTTGTTTGGGTTTTGGCGATGTCATATAGTACGTTTTGAAGACTAATTTAAAAAAAAAGCTATATTTTGGCACTTAGTGCCTTTGGTGCTTCCACGCTTCAATTATTTACTGCATCGTAGCATTTTTATCAGTTAATCACTTAACATTTTGAATCAAAAAACAATTTTGTTATCATCTGAAGAAGACTTTAATAAACTGCACAAGCTGATTGCATAATACTATTTAGGTGCTATAAAGAAAGACCTTTTTACATATATAAATACACATATATACGCATATTGTATATATATATATATATATATATATATATATATATATATATATATATATATATATATACATTATTGGTAACAGTTTTAAAACTACATATGTATGTGTGTATCTGTCCTTTCGTTCACACTGAGGCTGTGCTCGGATTGTCAAATCTATACATATAATAAAAATGTAACGAGACCATTTCTGTACATGGAATATTTTTTGAAAATTGTATTGGTACTGTAAATAGTTATCGATGTAGATACCAAAACAGCGATTTTTAGAATTTTTGTCTGTGTCTGTCTGTCTGTTCACGCATCACGCGAAAACTATTGGACGGATTTTAATGAAATTTGGTGTGATGATAACTTATTACCTGGGTCAACATCTAAAATACTTTTTACTCCGGGAAAAGTTCTCATTCCCACGGGAAAATGGAAAAACCATTTTGAGCATGTGCACACATTAGGCAAAAACTATTGAACGGATTTTAATAAAATTTGGTGTGGTGATAACTTATTACCTAGGGCAACATTTAAGATACTTTTTACTATGGGAAAGTGCCTTATTCCCACGGGAAAATAGAAAACCATTTTGTGCATGTGCACGTATTACGCAAAAACGGCTAGTAAATAAAAAAATTTAAAAATTAGAACTCTCTTTTTTAAAACTTATCATCTATTCTTCATTTACGGATATTGTATAGGGTCCTAAGTTTCTGAAAAAAGCAGTTCGAGACCTAGGTTAATAATGTGTTCAAATTTCCCAGACAAAATATCGTTTTTTATTTTTAGTACATAATTAATAGTTCATAATTTTTATAGTACATAATTAATTAAAATGTGATCTAAACATTTCAAAGAGACAGACACGGGAATATTAGAATATTATATGACTAGAATAATGTAATTAAGCATTAACAATTACCATTAGACTCGCATTTGATGTCAGCAATGCCGAAACAAACAATTTTTACATTAAAATAGTTAAGTAATAAGTTCGATAATTATACAAGATTAAAAATCGTCAAATGTATGGTAAAACATTTTCATCTATGACTACCAAATTCAAAATATTATTGGCACCACTCTACTTAATGTTAAATCTAGACTAATAATTTTGACAATCCGTGCACTTGTCCTTGCACAAATTAAATTTTAAAAATGAATATGTAAATTTGAAAGATAAACAAGAATGACAGGTAGGTTTGATATTCAAAATCTATGTTTCCTTTCTGTCCAAAAAGGGCCCACTTAAAAATATGTAGTGTGTGAAGAAATCCTCATATTTTTGTACATAAAAACAGAATGTTTTACTAGTGTTAGATACTGATATTTAAGAACAGAAATAGTAAAAAATATGAAAAAATGATCGGACATTTTCTCTCAAGTTAAGATTTTAACACACAAAAGCCTTTTAGCGAATTTCCAAAACTGGAAATTCAGCTTTTACGCCAGGTGTCATGGTGCGACCTAAGCCCGAGACCATATCAGAAATATGTTTTGAGGTCCCTAGAATACGAAAATGATATTCACTAAAATTTATATATATATATATATATATATATATATATATATATATATATATATATATATATATATATATATATATATATATATATATGTATCCGCGCGATAACTCTCGAACGAAACGTTTAATGCTTATGAAATTTTGTGTGCGAATTCGATTTTCCAAATCGTTGGATGAGTTCGTTAGCCAGACACGTCGGATGCCCAGAAGTAGGTTTTCCGGGCGTTTTTTGTCAACAAAATGAGTTTTTTGCCAGAATTAAGCAATTTTTCAAATTTTTTTTTACACTAAGCCATTGTAAAAGGTAAAATGCATAAAAAATGTTTTTACACTGTTGCTCTAAATTACTTACTTTTCGAGAAAAACTAGGAAATATGTCGTTCTCCATTTCACTCGCACTCGCATTCTTTTTTTTTCTGTCTCATTTTTTGCGAGCTAAATTCGAAAAAAAACCGCTTTATAAGTAGCGTGTCATGATTTTTTTAATCCAATTTAACGATTCGGCTATATTCTATTTCTCTGTCAGTTAAATGTTTTTATAATGTATCTCTGTTCCATTTTTTTTTACAAAAAAAAATCCCGACGATATCTGTTATGTGATATGATCAGAATTTAGATTATATTTACACCTTCCTAAAATTAATAAGAGTTTGCTTCAATCGTATAAAAATTACGTTAAATCATATTCAAACAATAATATTTTTACGTAATTTTCTATCCAATTGACAATACAGTTATGATTAGAATTGTATAATCAGAGCATTCTAATATTAAATAATTTTGCACATTCAATTTTTTTTTTAACAAAGAAAAATTTTTTTAAATTTTGACACATTCTTTTATGAAATTTCGATTAAGAAATATTAAAAAATTTTAAAGTGAATCATTTAAAAAGAGTTAAAAATAAATTAAAAAGGAAACATTTCTCTATTTTAACATATTTGTAAAGAAAATTTTACAGTTTACTTACAGTTTTTTGAAAAAATGTAATAACATTTTTACATACAATAAAGATTATATTTGAACGGTAGGAAGTCCACAAATTTTTTTTTATTTCTTTAATTAATTATTAAATTTGGTTTTAGAAGAAAATCTTCGTCTAATTCGCTCCAAGCCGAAAGTATAGCCACTAATAAGGACATTCCACTGTTAAAATAAATGGAAAATATATTGAAATTTATTTAATGAAAGCCATTCATACACATTTTTAAAATATCCTTTTGAATTATATAACAAATAAAATCTGTGTAAAAAAATCTAATTGACGTGTTTTTTCTCAATTTGCTAATATTAAGTAAGGCTCGTTAATTAGGGAGTGATTGTGTCAAAATTTTAATATAAAATAGTGTAATTTTAACCCTCTTTAAAAGAACATTTCGATTTTAACAATAAAAAAATTTTAAAAAGTGTTTTCGTTTTTCCCGGATTACCAAAAACTTTTCATAGGCATATCTGTGACTAAAGTTGCCTCCCTTTCTTAAGAAAATAAAGTATTTTTAAAATTTTGTGCAAAAAAATAAAACACAAATAACGAAAAAAAAGTACGCGTTCCCATATTTTTAAGATTTTGTAGTACAAGAAAATCCTTATAAATTCATCATATCTGTTATTGCATTTACTAGCTTTTACGCAATTTAATAAACAGTATCGTTTTGATTTTTTAAACTCATTTAAGACATTTATTGTTAGTGAGACATATTTGAATTATTTTCCTAACTAATAAATTAAATTCTGTAGACTGATGTTTTTGTAGATAAAGAAAATTCTAGGTAACGTCTGTATTAGACAAAAGTCTGAAAATGGATGTAGAATCTCACTGTTATTAATTATTATGTCTTAGTCTTTTGAAAAATTATTTTTTGAACTAAAATAAGAATAGGAGGGATATAAACTTAGGGGTAAACGACAGGGATATATAAACTTTATTTTAGATTCTACGTTTATTTTTACAGAAAATCATCAAGTACCTATTATTTCTTTTTTGAATGTATAAATACAAAAAGTTCGAAATTATTTTATATTAGAATTTCAATTTTGGTCGACCCTACGGGTTGTCCCCATTTACTCTTTTCTCGTCTCTTTTGACCCCAATTTTTCATAGAGAAGAAATTATACGATTTTTGTTAATTTTTCAAAAACCACCGATATTTTTAAATTTTTTTGGATACTGCTGATAAAGTGACCATCTTCGCGTAAATTTTTAATATATTAAAGATTAGGTACTCATAAAATAAATACAAAAAAATACGGTGTGAAGTCTGAATGCGTACCTATTCATCTTTGTCTACGGTAGCACATTTTTTATTGACATAAATATTAGAAACGCAGGAAAAGAGACCAGGAATCAACATAGAAGTGGATTATGGTACGATATATTTTCTGAAAAAAGTGCTTAGGACCAAAGTTATAGAGTTCAAAGTGATGCACTTGATGATGACTTTGAAGTTCACCTTGAGGTCAATTTCCAAAGTCATTTGAAAATCATTTAATATTTTTCAAAAGGAGTAGTTTACTTTTCATCCCTAAATGGTTCAAAGTATATTCGAACGAATTTCACATGCAAGATAGAAAATAAGTGATCAAGAAGTAATTTTGAAAAATACTTGCTCAATCGCAATCGGAAAAATAATAGTTAATCATATGTTCAATTGAATTCCTAATATGATAACTATAGAGTAGCAATAAAAATTTTAAAAAATTTTGAAAAATTCTAATATAACATAAAGTTAATGTTTAACTTACAATTGGAGTGATATTAAATCTTTTCTTAACTTTACTTCTAAAATTACTTACAAAAATGTTTTCTTCTAATTTTTTCTATAAATTTGCGCCTATTTTTCCATTTCGTCAGGTTTTTATTTTTTTTATTTTAGAAAAATAACGCAACAAATCAATTTTGAAGATAAATTGAGTCAATACATGAAATTACTGCTTATAGGTACAGGATATGGTCAAAGTTCGGCAATGGCTAATCATTTTCAACTGACCTTGAAAATCGATTTCAGGGTCACTATCAAGTGCATCGCTTTAAATTCTACAAATTTGGTACTCAGCCCTTTTTTCAGAAAATATGTCGTTTCAAAAATATTTAGCTATAACTGTTTTCATCTACAGAGGTTGAATCGTGTTTTCTACCCCTAAAAAGCGTATTTAGCCGAAATAAAAAAACACGTATTTAATATTTTTCGCTGTTTAATAAGTATGTTAAGTTTCATTCAAATTGGCAAGTATTAGTTGGGTAGTGTTATTTGTCAGAATGTTTTGCCGATCTAGTTTTTTCAATATTTCTTTGCTCGTTTTCAGAATTTGTATTTTAATTTCTACGGACAAATAACTCATTCTTTTCTTCGATTTTAGTAACTTTTATTTGCTGATGTTGACCATTAATTGATCGAAACATATCAAATATTTTTCAATGATTTTTTTAGCGAATGTCGAAAATTTTGAAAATTTTTTCACCGTTAGTAAGTTAAAGTATTTGAATTCATTAAGTAATTAAATGATGTCCACAAGAACCTTACGAACTACCATAAGTTATATGAGATCCCTAGGACCCGTTTTTTACTGTTAGGATAAACTTTTTACTAAAATTATTTTAGATGAATAAAGGTTATGTTGTATGATTTCCGCCAGGGTTTACTGTTCCCATTATTGTAAAAAATAAACTAACCGACCGATTTTGAAAATTTTTTCACTGTTAGAGAACTAAATTATTTTAGATGGATACAACTATGCTGCACAAAGTCCGTTCGGGTTCTTGGGTTCCAAAAATATCAAAACTAATTACCCAGCCGATTTTAAAAAATCTTTTACTCTTAGAAAGCTAAACTATTTTAAATAGGTACAGTTCTTAGATGAGATCCGCCAGTCCCCAAAATTTGGAAATTCGCTATGTTATGCAGATGCTGCGACAGGGGTATTTAAATGTATTGTGGGCGGCGCTTAAAATTTAGATAAACTAATTTCTTTAAAGACATATTATTTAAAGTCTATTCTCCAACCAACTTTACGGACATATGCGGGAATGGTACAAATCAAGATTTGATTGGGATATAGAAAGAAGTTATTTTTCTGTTGGTTTAGACTATTTTCGCTAATTTTAAAGCAATTTTTTAATATTCTTGGCGCGCAAAAAAATACCTTTTTTCTTGATTTTAAAAAATTAGACAGTTCTTCACACGAAGAAATATCAGAAAGTTCTTCTTCCATTACAAATGCTATGGAAAAGGAAACTGCTTCCACTGTTTCTGATACGAGTGAAGTTGGTGATTGTAAATAAAATTTTTTAAATATTCGATAGATGTATAAATATAAATAATTATTAAATAATAAAATTTATTTTGCAGCGCCTGTGTACAGATGGTCCAATAAATGTGTAATGCTTTTTCTTGAGACGTACAAATGTTTAGAATATAAATTCAGTGAGGGCAAATACCCACGAAAAAGAGTTTAGGTGATGAGGTTGGTTTAAAATTTGAAATTTCACGAATAAATTTAAAATGTTATAAATTTAATTCCTTCTGTAATATTTTATAATCAAATATGTAATTATTAATTATAAAATAGTAAGTATACCATTTCTAGAAGAATCAGATTTATCGGACGATTAATTTATTTTATTCATGCGATAGTCGGACGACTAGGTTATTTTATTCGTCCGATAGTCGGACGACTAAGTTTTTTTTGTTCGTCCGATTATCGGACGACTAAGTTTTTTTTTATTCGTCCGATTATCGGACGACTAGCAACACCCAAAAAAAAGTAATAACAATAATACCTATGACATTCATTATATTTAGTCCTTACCAACCAATCACCAATTAATAAAGCTTTTATACGTGTTATACATACACTTTATACCTATTACGTCTTCAATTTTATTATTTATTTTTAGAAGATATATTTATTTAGAATTTTAAATGTCATTCACAAAACACCAAAAACTCGTTCCACTTGAACTTGTACCCATAACACTCACAAGGTTTACAAACTATTAGTGGAACGTGGTGGAATGAAGTTGATCGTGATCTTGAGTGTGAGCGTTGCGATCGCTTAGTGGAACGTACTGGTATGTACCTAGTTATCTTCCCTCAAAAATTTTAAGACCTTCATAATACATTTCTTAAAGCAATTGACGATTAAAAATCAAATTTTTAACACAGAGCCATTAGGAAAAAAACATTCTAAAAAACTTTTTTTCATTTTAAAAATTATAGTAAGTATATTATAAAAGTACGATAGGATAATAATAAGATACGATAATAAAAAATGTTTAAAACGATTGAAAACAGTGGCTGCTGAACTGTCGCTCCAACCAATAAATTATCGTTTAACGATTTGGTGTTAGTTGTCTTCATGGATGCATCGAAAAGAACCCTCAGTTTTGTAGATGTACTAGAATCCTTGTATACTGCGTGATGCGGCATAACGTAAGTACCCTGTTCTTCCGTGTGTGAAAAATTTTCAATTTGTTTCATATGACCTAACTCCAGGTACATATGCTGTCATGAAGTCCTTATACAGCTCATTGAAATGTGTATTTGAGTTCAGTTTTTTCTCTAACGTGAGAAATCTTCGATGTGCTTCTTTGGAACTTCTATCAGTTTCCAAAAGTCTTGCAACAGGTCATTCAACGACTGTGTTTGACAAAAAAATGAATTGTTGTGTGTAGTCGAATTGAAATTTGATTCTTGTACGGGAGTTCTACCTGACAATATCCAACCAAATGCTGTATTTTGCATTGTAGGACCATTTGGGATTTTGTGATAACCCTTTCTAAGTAATTTTAGGTACAGTTCTGCGCCTATGAGCATATCTATTTCAGCGGGTTGATGGTAATTTGAGTCTGCTAGTTGATAATGCCTTGGGATTTGCGATTGATTCGACAATTTATTTGATGGTAAATTGGAAGTAATCGATGGAAGTACTAAACATTCAATATGTGTAGCAAATTTACCAACCTTTGATGCGATGTGAATATCAATTATATTATTGACATTTGTTTCAACCATGTTAATTCCACTTACAGAAACATTACTACATTTAGATTTAAATCTAGTTTTTTCACCAATGCGCTTGTGACAAAATTCGTTTGAGAACCGCTGTCTAATAAAACTCGACAATTGACCCAATTTCTATTGTTTCCCTTAACTTTAATAGTTGCGGTCGATAATAAAATTTCCGAAACCTTTGAATTGCTTAATAACGTACTTGATGCGATAACTGTTGTTTTAGGTGGGCGATTACAGTTTCGTCAATTTTAATCTCCTCAATAAAGTAATAAACCTTTTTTCGTTCGTTGGGTTACATTTTATGGATACATTTTCGTCAGATCAATAATTGTTTTATTACTGGAAATACTTATTTTAAAATAGAAAACAAATATCTATAATATAAAAAACATATAGATATTATATATTTCAAATATAAAAGGCTGCTTGTTATACTATTTTTACTATAACAGCTAAACTTTTTTGCGGTCCTTTTTTGCGATTTTTTTATGCGGTTTTTAAAAAAATGGCCATTAAAATGCATAATGTGAATTAAAAACAAGAGACAGTAAGAAACTTAAACATTTACTATAATAACTTTCTTTAATAAAAATACTTTTTAACGGCTTTTAATCAATACATTGCATAAGAACATAAGTTACTGCATCATTTAATTTTTTTACACGCCATGTATTTTTCAAAATTTTCATAATACTATAAAAATGAAATAAAATGTTCCACGTATAAATTAGTGCTTTATTTTGTTTAGAAAAGCAAGTTCAATGGAAATTATGAGGTTTTGAGCATTTTGAGTTATGTATTTTCGATGAAACTTTTTTTATGCGATTCCGATTCACCACATAGAAAGTTTTTTTTACAATCTAGACCGAACTAAACTATTAGCTATTTATTTATGATATTTTTGAATATAATTTTTTTGTGCAATTTTTTTTATGCGGTCCTTCTCCACTGTCTAAAATAACGATCAGCTGTACTATTATTTTTCTACATTGAAATAATTTGAATAAAACTGGGTATTTCCAGTAATAAAACAATTATTTACTTAAGAGGGATGAACATCTTTTATATTTGTAACAAAATTGGTACAGAAAGAAAATTAGTCAAGTGCAAGTCGTACTTCCGCAAACAGTGTTTCGCACAATAAGTTGTTATTAAACATACATATTTACAAGTTTTATTTCTGATAGATAATTTTATTTCTGATGTAGAAAATTAGAATCAGTGCTGCGAGACCGTAGAAAAAATATCAATTTTTAAGAGTATTTACTGCATTAAAAATGTTTTAAAAAAATGTATAAAAAGATATATTACAATCGAATACCCATTATAAGACTGCCCCTGTTAAGACTATTCGCCTCAATCAGCAGTTGCAACTTCCCCCACTTAATCACTTTTTCGAGTTTTGTGCCAGACCACTCATTATAAGATTATGCTGGAACTGTTAAAATTATAAACTAAGTATAGTTTAATAATTACTATAATTTAAGGGGGGAGGGTCCTCCAGAACTTTCAAATTTTTCATTTTTTGTTTTGCTTTAAAAGTTCATTTGAACCTTAAGGAATATATTTCTAATGTTTTAATCCCAACAGAAAGATTATCTTAGATAACGATAAACTGCTTTTAACTCTACTTTTCAAGAACGAAAACTTTTTAATAGCGTTTTTCTCCAAACAGGTTCTTTTCCGCGCCGTGGAACGTAATTTAAAAAATTATTAAGGTATTAACTTGAAATTTTGTATAGATATTCTTTAAGATATTGGCCTTTGCATATACCTAAAATTTTGCATAAATTATTACTATAAATAGGGTAAGTGCGGGAGAGACGCCGCGTCGGGAGAGATGCCGCAGTAGCCATAGTTCGTCCGTTGACTGACAGATAGCGCTATTAATGGATTATATGTTTAGAATAAGTTACTTATTTAAGCTGTATATGGTAATATTTATGATTAGTCCGTCAGTTTAGTAATTATCCAACTTTTTATTATTGAAAGGTAAGTTTTTTAACATAATATTTTATCAAGCATTTAATTCATTAGAATTTAAGAATGTATATTTCATTGTTTTAATGAAAATGAGTTTTGTTATTAATTTAGGTATATTTTAAAAGTACTGTATAAAATTTTAGGTTAGAATTCCGCACTATGCTTGCTATAGCAACATGCGGCATCTACCCCAACAAAAAGGAGAGATGCCGCATGTAAAATTTTTTTTTTTTTTTTGACTGTAAATTATGCCACGTAAATATAAAAGATCTATTAATGGATCAGAAAGAGCTCTCATATTGGTGAAGATAACGAAAATAATGATGATTGCCTGTGTATTGACTGTTTTGAAGAGTACTCAGAAACAAAAGAAAATTGACTGGTTAAGATGTATAAAGTGCCAAAAATGGTTACATATGGCATGCATCATGTATGGAGATGTGTATAAAATGCAAAATTTTTAATATGAAATATGCGGCGCCTCTCCTTCTTTGATGCGGCATCTCTCCCATAGGTGCGGCATCTCTCCCGCTTTGCAGGCTCTACAAAAATGTTAATTATGAATCCTTTATGACTTAAAATTTAAAATTATTTATAAATAATTTTAAAGAACAATGTTTACATTTAATGTGTACCAAATTTCAAATCAATTGAATGCATACTTTAAGAATTATCAAGTGTTTTCAAAATGTGCGGCGTCTCTCCCGCATTCACCCTATTATTTATAACAATTTGTTTGTGTAAAAAAAGTGAAATTTTTTTTCTTTTTGATTTTAAATTGTGAAAAAAATTTTCTCATCAGAAATAGCTATATGCAAAGTGTAATGACTTATTTTAATAAAATTTTTTTGTTCGATTGATTTCATTTGATTGCAAGAGGCTGGGCATTCCACGGCGCAAATTAAAAGAGTCAACTTGGAACAGCTGTAGCGCCGTCACTTTTTCTTTTTTTGCATAAAAATTTATGAGTTAATACACCATAACATGTACTATACTATGTAACTTCATTTGATACAATAAATGTATCCAGTTTCTTAAAAAAAATTATTAAAAACCTGTTGTCTGGAGGACCCTCCCCCCTTAAAAATGGAAAGCAGATTTTGTATTTAAAGTAAGTAAATATTCGTCAATCCAGACGAAGTTAGTTATGTTCGATTTCCGAAGGCACACGTTTGTAAGCATTTTTCTTTTATACGTACGTATATCATATAAACCCATTTAGTTTGCACTTTTTTAATAATTAAATTCTACTGAATTGTATATGCACATTGAATGCATTCAAAAATTGGGACAAAAAAACTAGCGAAACTGGCTAACCTGTATAGTATAACTAGCTGTGATTCGCGGTTTCACTCGCATAAAATTATCTGAATTACCTATAGGTAAAATTTATAGGTCAATTCAATTATATATTCCAAAATTCTGTGCAAAATCTATTATTTATAGCACTTGACCCTGCTCGCCCAATGACTCTAAAATAAGTATCTTTACGAGAAATTACCGTGTTACACGAGGCAAGCAAAGGACTGAAGTTAACTATCCTAGAAGCAATAGAAATAAATAAACATAACTCCGATCACCTTTTAAGTGACTACACACATATTTACAGTTCAACTTTATTTTCAATATTATAATTTATTTAAACCTTTAAAATTGTATTTTGCTGTCTTTTTGTCAATTTCAATTTCAATCTTTTGTCACGTGTTTGTTTGCTTTTTGTCACATGTAATGTAATCTTCTTTTTCTTGATTTTCGGATTCTCCCACTACCCCCGTCTCGTCCACTTCCACATCACATACCACTCCCCCTTCATAGAGTATAGGTAGATAAAATTAGTATATAAGGCATGTATCAAATGTAATTTTTATTTTGTTTAAAAATGAACTAACGGTTCGAAACAATATTCCCACATTTTCAAAAATAAAAGTGGTATTTTTCAAAGTAAAATATTTGTTTATTATTTACAAATATGGAATACCATAAAGTAACGCTCAAATCTATCGTTTCATTCATAATTACCGCACCGTAAGAACTGGTATAGATACCTATACTAGCAGTTTTAGAATTGTTTCTATTTTGAGCCCTTTAAAGCATCAAGGCCCCGGAAAATTATTTTAACGTTACTTTCATCTTTCACAGAGATCTCAACAGTTTGATATTCTGAAATTTTGTACAAAATCAGTTACTTATGTGTTTCGCTTCACCCACTCGACGACTCTAAAGTATTATTCATATTTTCATATTTTCAAATCATATTCATATTTTTATAGCATGTCTAAGGCCGCTATTACATTGTCATAGATATATGTCAAAGATCTTTGATCAAATCTATGATCAAATATTAAGAACTATCTTTAACTATGGTTACAGAAATTTATATTATAAAAGTTGACTTATTACACTATAATATTTCTTTGATTAAATAAAACTTTGACATATATCTATGACAGTGTAATAGCGGCCTAATTTACATAAAATTTTATCAAAATCAGTCAAGTTGTTTAATTATAGTATAGAGTTGTTTAATTCGATAGCGTTGGAGGATTCATTCCAACTTCACCTTAATTTCAAATCAGATATTCTGAAATTCTAGTACTATATTCGTATTTCAATAACATGTCTAATTTTTATACCTTGAGATCTTATCGTAGATAGTTAGATATTCATACTGACAATTTTAAGAGCACTGTAATTTGTGAGACATTTTGAGATCCCAGGGCTCTGGAGAATGTTTCTGAATTCACATTAATTTATTTCGGAATCTCTATAATATTTGAGAAAAATTTGGATAAGATCCGTTTGGTCGTTTATTTGAAGGGTTTTTTGGGTCCGCAAAAGCTCACAGGGGAATTTTAGCCTCATGTCCACTTTTTTCAGAATCTCAGTACTATTCAAGAAAAATTTTGTCAAGATCCGTCCAGCCATTTATTTTAAGTTTCTTTGGAGAGCCAAAAATTTGGTAACGTCGTTTATTTTAGACTTTTTTGAGAATTCTCTTTGGGGGGATAACTTTAACTTTGATCGTTTTTTTTTATTCGTATACTTACCAACTTTATCTATAGTCTTGTTTCATCATTTTTTTGATACTTGCTACCGTTTTCTCGAAGCTACTGAGGACAAATAAGTAAAGTCCATATTTCATTTTTAATGTCAGTATCACCGAGTCCAGCTCGATGGAAATTTCATCTGTATGGAATTTGCTGAGAACAGCAGACGTGCCAATTAATGATAACTGGACAGTCCAGTTGTTTATTTCTTTATAGAATACAAATTAATAGTATTTTGCACAGTAAGTAAATAAGTAATTTCATAGTAGTCGTAGGTAAAAATATTATTGGTGGTATCTATAGAAATATTTATTAAATACTTACAAAAATTCCAAAATTATTTTTTTCCAAATACTTAGCAGTTATTTAAAATTTGTATAATTTTTTATAAATCGTCTATAGATTGCTATATACGGTAAAAAAAACTTGATATTTTACGGTTTTTCGTAAATTTCGACGCTTAGACAAAAAATTTTGCAAAACCCTTTCTTAGCGAGTGCCTACGACCCAATAGGCACCTACATGCCAAATCTTAAGTTTGTAGGTGTTGTAGTTATGGAGATTTTGTGATAGATGAGTGAATATATGAGTGGTATTTCGCTTTTATATATATATATATATATATATATATATATATATATATATATATATATATATATATATATATATATATATATATATACTAATAAATCAAATGATCTTGAATCAGACTCATGGTTAACATAATAATAAAGTACTAAAAGCAAACTAATGGGTCGATTATGTAACTAAATTATTACAGACTGCTATTTTGCAGTACAGAGCTCTGTAAAATTGTTTTTAACAGAATGTTACAAATTTGGTATTCTGTAAGACACTATGTTAAGATGCCAATTACATTTTATATATTCTACTGTTGTTGAACTATTTATGTTAAATTACCATGGATTTGTGTATATAAAATGTAAAAAATTAATTCTTTTATAGCAATTTATGTTAAATGGAGAGATAAATAAATTATGTGTATTACCCATGTATATTAAACTCACGTAAAATTATCATGATTATGGGTTAAGCTATTTCTAAATTAGATATTCGGGAATTCTCTAGACAACCAGTTCCTTATAATGGTTATAATATTTCAGGCCACGCGTCAAATGGTAAAATAGGCATATGTACCTATAATGCTATAATTTCGATATCTAATTTACACACATCAGAGCTTTCCGTAGATATCGGTACCGATAGTTTCAGAAATACTTCGAGCCCACCAAGTCTCTGGGGAAAATTTTTCATAAATTATTGACACTTTTATGGGTAAAAATTTTTTAAAAAAAATTGTGAAAACGGGTAAAGTAAGGAGCGCTTATTCACTATCAAAAGACAATGCATTGTGCATTAAATACGTAGACAACAAAATAAGAATTGACAATATTATGAATAAGAATACTTGTTGAAATACATTAAATAACTGAAGCACTGTCGAGAAAAGGTAAAACGCTTCATGTGGACAAATTGTGTCAGTGCGGTTTTGTCCTGAAAACATTCACTGTATATAAAAAAAAATATAATTCATAACAAATTTATTTTATTTGAAATTACATCCTATCCGATTTAAGAACACTGCACTATGTCCTCAACAGTCTTCTTACTACAAAAAATACTTTATGATCACATACTTACGGATATCAAATAATTCAAAAAATGACAAATTAAAACGTCAAAATATTGAATTTATAAAAAACGCAAAAATCAAAATTATCAATATTTAATAATATCCATAGTAATTAGCCTATTTAACAGCTCTGTAAAGTTTATGGCGAGTGTTTTGAGTGCTGTAAAGTTTACAGAGCAATAACGGAATGTTAGCTAACATTTCTGTTAAAAATTGCGTACAGAATACCATTTTTTAACATTCTGTAATTTAACAGTCTAACAGAGGTTTTACAGACTGTTAATAGTTACAGAATTTGACCAATAATTTCTTTTAATATAAAAGTACATACTATTAGCTATTAGTTATCAAATTATAATTTGTGTATTTTTTTGGAATATGAATATCATATTTCCTTCTCAGTTTTGCAGAATAGAAAAAATGTGCAAAACAGAAAAAGAAATATGGTGTTTATATTCTAAACAAAATAAATTTTTTTTTTATAACTATCATTTTAACCGTGCAAAATAAACAATACATACTACAAACTCAATGGCACAAAAAATACTTAATTATAAAATTGGAAATAAAAAACGATCTCAGTTTTAAGATTAATTAGACATAATTTAAAATATAAAATAAATTCAGGAGTAAATAACATACTTGGAGCATTTCTTTCCTAATTATTAAAACAATTGCCACTTTCATGGCACTTTGAGTTGCGTTTTTTTTTTTTTTGCAACAACTACATCGACTTCAGTTTAGTTAGTTGGATGTGATTTAGCAGTTGATTTTATTTCCACCGGGAACCTTCAATCCGGATAAAACTATTCTATGTATTATTAAAATTATTGCTACTGCATTCATTATAAATTTTCATAACCATTTCAACATATTTTTATAATATAATATTAGCTTTTAGTTAAGTTACATATAAATCCATATATAGAACTTAAACTTTTTTTTTAACACAATTTAAAAATATTGAGAAATTTAAAACGATAAAAAAATTAGGTTTTTGAAAAAAAATTTTTTTGTCATAAATGGAAAGATTATATATAAGTTTTATAAGAAGTCTTTTTTTTTTATTTTTAACGTAATATTTAATACCCTTATCGCAGCATCCTGCATAACATAGCGAATTTCCGTTTATAAAAATCCGTTTTTCTGTGATTTTTCACCCTACTAACAAGGAAAGGTTCCCAGGTGTCCGCCTCCGATTTCAATGCCACTGAAATATGTTATTCTACGTCGAAATCTAAAAGACACGTATTTTTCTTTATCGGCGGAAAAACGTTTTAAAGTAGTGAAATCGCCCTTCAAAAATTGGGGTAAAAATTTAATTTTACAAATATCTCGAAAACAGTAAGAGATAGAGCAAAAGTTTAAATTGGCAATATTGCCCTTTTTTAAAGAGCTATCTATTGATATTAAATTTGTTCCAATTACATCAACAGGGGTGGTTGGGGGTTAAAATTTACGGGTTAATTTTGCAAAAAGGGGGTGAAAATTAAACAATATAAAAATTTTTTTTACAGATTTGAAATCTACGTCAAAAAATCTAATTGACCTGTTTTTGCTCAATGTCCTGATATTAAGTCTAGGGGTAGTTAATTAGGAGATGACTGTGTCGAATAGTCGTACTACTTGAGTAGTTCAAGAAGTTCTTCTTCATAGAAAATAGTTTAAGACAATTAGAATAACGTAGAAATGAAATTTTCGATTTCAAAATTCAGTTTGTGCAACACTGGAGAGGAGGTGAGTCACCCTCTTAAATTACATACTAGTTTACATACACTCATTTTTACTATTAACACACTGACAGTGGGTAATAATGTCATGTAAGGTTTTTATAAGGTTTGTTTTTTAATGGACATTATAGTTTTCGTTATCGAAAATTATCGATACCAAAAGTAACGATATTTTGAAAATGAATGGAAACCTAATAAAAACCTTACATACGATAGTCCAACTTCAGAACTACTTATTGTGACATTAGTACTCACTGTCAGTGTGTTAATAGTAAAAATGAGTGTATGTAAACTAGTATGTAATTTAAGAGGGTGATTCACCCCCTCTCCAGTGAATTTTGAAACCGACAATTTCATTTCTACGTTATTCTAATTGTCTTGAACTATTTTCTATGAAGAAGAACTTCTTGAACTACCCAAGTAGTACAGCTATTCGACACAGTCATCCCCTTGTTAACTACCCCTAGACTTAATATTAGGACATTGAGCAAAAACGAGTCAATTAGATTTTTTGACGTAGATTTCAAATTTGTAAACAAAATTTTTACATTGTTTATTTTTCACCCCCTTTTTGCAAAATTAACCCCCAACCACCCCTGCTGATGTAAATTGAACAAATTGCATATCAATAGATAGCTCTTTAAAAAAGAGCAATATCATCAGTTTAAACTGTTGCTCGATCTCTTACTGTTTTCGAGATATTTGTAAAATTAAATTTTTACCCCAATTTTTGAAGGGCGATTTCATCCCTTCAAACCGTTTTTCCGCAGATAAAAAAAAATACGTGTTCCTTAGTTTTTAGTGTTCTACAAGTTTGTGGAACTTGCAGAACACTAAAAACTCTTGTTCTAAGTTTCATCAAAATCGATAGGTCCGGCCTCGGGACGTTTACTTGTAACTGACAATAATAAAAAAACACATATTATGGACGTTATGGACACCCAACACAACCAACACAATATTTGTTGTATATGTTGTATTTAATAATAATATGTATAAAACTTCCAAAAAAGCAGATATAGACAAATTACAGTGTATCAAAATACTATGTGAAACAATTAACAAATTAAACGAAAAAATAATTTAGAACATCCAAGTTCTATGTGAAACAAAGAACTTTTAATAAAATTATTTGTACTTTTAACAGATGGAATTTTGATGTTTTGTTGATTTCTACCGGACTTTAAGGAATTTTGATTAAATTTAAATTTATATAGGTAGACAATAAAGTGGAGAACGCAAATATGTGAAAAAGTGCAAATCTCAAAAAAGTCGACATAGTACAGTGTTACACTAAGCTCGCGATATGTATAGATATGCTGATATGCATAATTATACTATATGAGTATAATGTACCTGTGTACGGTATTGGATTTACAGTTAGGTATAATTACTTAATGGTATATCATTTTCATTATAATCATCTATTTATGTACGCAGTTAACAAGTTTATTTTATTTCTTTTTTATTTAATTTTAAAAATCTAATTATTAATTAAAAAGTATCGACTATTGTGTAACCTTTTTTTTTTTTACTGATCAAATATGTATCTCTTCATAAAGTTTTGCAAGAATACGCTCGCATCTCTAATGTATTTTTCTAATTTAATTTTTATACCTGCATGCATAACACCGATATATGTCACATAATAATTTAAGTCTATCCGTTTACATAATGAGGACACTAATTGATACATATCAGTGAAACAGTGGAACAGTATAAACAATGCTGATCACTGATCAGTTAGTAGAATAATGATGTTACAAACTTAAATTGTCTTACTATATTTATTCAATTTAGGTAATTTTTCTTTCATTTGATATAAACAAAACATTTTTAGCTCTTATGAAATAAATATTATAATAGGGGGCAAAGTGGGGGTAACGCTCGAGTCTCAAACCGGGGAAGCGGAACTATTGAGAGCGGAAATATTCAGAATGCCCACAATATATATATATATATATATATATATATATATATATATATATATATATATATATATATATATATATATATATATATATATATATATATATTATAGTGTCTTTCATAAAGTTTGCACCATATGGGAAACTTTTTTACTATTGATTTTTTGAAAAATATTTTAGTGGGTCTAGTTGGTGCATTGGTTGGAATGAAAAAGTAGCTAAACATATTTCACCCCCTGCTTGCTATTTGGCGGGAAACCGGAAATTTAAAAACTGCGAATTATGAAAAATGGTAATAATTTGAAAAGTACTGATCACTCCGTTATGAAATTTTGACATCATATCAAAATTGGGTCTAGTTAACATATTCCGATAGCTAAATATCATAATTTTGCAAAATAAAGCCCAAAAATTTGCTTTTCCAAAATTCGACTTTAAGTAACCCTAAATTTAAAACTGTTTTATGAATTCTAGCAAATAAAAATTATACCAGTCTTTGAAGTCTGCTTACAAAATCACAGTTATTATCAAAATGTTACCGCAGATATTGGTCTTTCAATAAAAAAATTTAGTCATAAAAAACATGACTCTGTAACATACTGTAACATTGAAGTTCTAATAAGCACGAACAATTATTATCACTTTATTTTCTTTGTAATTTGTAGTAAAGATATGCAGTACGCTGCTTCCATATAAAAATCTCTTACGAATAAATCAAATAAATGAGCCCCAGTCCTTTTAAAACTGCTAGAAATTTTCTTAATATTTAACTAATTATTATAATTAATATTATCAATATTGCTGTGAATTTTGTGTATCATGGCTATATTGATAATAAATTTTATTAATAAGATGTTAGATAATATTACCAAAAATTTTAGTAATTTTAAAGGATTGGGATATCATTTATCTGAATTATTCTTAGGAGATTTTTTTATGAAATTAGCGTAATAAGTTATTTTGCAACTAACTATAAAGAAAAACAGTAATAATAATTGTTCATGCTTATTAAAACTCAAATGTTACACAGACGTGTTTTATTAGTACAAAACTAAATTTTTCTATTGAGAGACTAATATCTGTGACAATATTTTGATGATAATTGTGGTTTTATGAATAAGTAGATCTCAAAGAATGGTATAATTTTTATTTTGCTAGAATACCTAAAATTATTTTGAATTTAGGGCTACTTAAGGTCGTACTTCTGAGTACGAAAATCTAAGTTTTGGGCTTTATTTTTGCAGATTATGGTATTTAGCTGTCGGAATATGTTTACTAGATCCAATTTTGATACGATGCCAAAATTTCATGAAGAAGTGACCAGTAACTTTGAAATTATTACCATTTTTCGTAATACACTAATTTGAAATTTCCGGTTTCCCGCCAAATAGTAAGTGGGAGGTGAAATGTGTCTAGTTTCATTCCAACCGATGCACCAACTAATCCCATTAAAATATTTTCAAAAATATCAATAGTAAAAAAATTTCCCATATGGTGCGAACTTTATGAAAGACACTATATATATATATATATATATATATATATATATATATATATATATATATATATATATATATATATATATATATATAGTAGCGCTCAAAAGTATTTTGACAATTCTTCTTTTGTTATTATCGTTGACCTGTCGTTATTAAGACTTAGTTCGATATTTTCTTTTTCTTTAGAAATTCCTAACATTTAGGGGTCCTAATTTGTTTAAATACATTATTTGATTAAATACATTATTTGTTTAAATACATTATTTGATTCAATACAATATTGTTTTTATTTTTTTAATACCTAACAAACTGTACTTGTCAAAATACTTTTGAGCGCTACTGTATATATATATATATATATATATATATGTATATATATATATATATATATATATATATATATATATATATATATATATATAACTTGAAATTTTTAACACTAATCAACGTAATTATTTAAAAATAAATATTTATTTTTATTTTTTAATATTTTTCGTATAATAAAATAACGCTTATTTTATCCTTAATGAACGGAATCCATATGATTCATTTGGCATGATAATGTTATTAAAATCACCTTCATCTTCATCACTCTTATTGCTATTTTCTCTTATATTTTCATCACAGTTTCTTTTAGAATTAGTTTTTCTTTCACCTAATTTAGGAGGATAAAGTATTTTTTGTTTGTGTTTTCAAAAATAATCAAATTATAGTACATTAGCGTCACATATATACTGTCTGTAGTACATAGTACATTAAGATGGATTTATGTGACATGTACTATAATTATGTGATGGCTGGGAACCCTCAGCGCCTCTGGTGAGATATTTGGATGCATATATTAAAATGGCGTACCGTGTATGAATTTAATTTCTTTTATTATTGGTATATGAAAGTTATACAAAATAAATTATTTTTTTCGATATTTTATTCTTAATTATAAATACCCCTGTCGCAGCACCTGCATAACGTAGCGAATTTTCAGAGATTGGACACTGACGGATCTCAATAACAACCTGCATCTATCTACAATAGTTTAGCTATCTAACAGTGAAAATATTTTCAAAATTGGTTGAGTAGTTAATTTTTTAAAAATTTAAATTTGGAAAGCCACTAAAAATGGCCAAAAATGTCCAAAAATTTTGCTTCTAAAAATCGAACGTATATGGCTGACGAACTCATCCACGCTTTTTGGACTATTGGGAAATCAAATAGAGGCGTGGTTTAATATTTAGCCTACTCGCAGTAGTTTCTTTATTCATCATCAGATGGCGGAAACTGACACTTAAGAAAATAGTAGCAATTTGGAATTGTCCGTTTTTATTTGAAAACAGTAAATTATTATGAAAAAATTAAAATAACTTTCAAAAAAATATGCACGTTTGTATTTTGTAAATTAAACAATATAAATTTTGTGAATTGTCAAAATCTAATAAACAAACCTTGCCTACTGCCAGTAGTTATTTTTTTGACCACTAGTTCGCGTATTCAATTTTTACGATTCCCAATATAAATTTGTATAGTACATTTTTCTATCGATACACAGTGGGGCCAAAGTAGGTAAAAGATGCATAAATTATTTACTCCTTTTATTGACTACAGAATAGTTATACAACAATAAATTTTACTTATACTTGATATTTATTAATAAAATACTGTGCGTGTCATTATACAGGGTGTCCCATAACGGTTAGTCAAGTGATATCTCAAAAACAATTCGTCGGATGAATTGGTAGGTTGAGGCTTTTTTCATGTAACTTGATTTTATTTCTGGTTACTGGTTTCTAGCCGCGTGGTATCAACTTATAAATTTTAAATAGAATATGGAATTTTTGGCAACGAATTTCTATGATACGTTTAATTTTAGCTTTAACTTAACTGCAATATTCGGTACCTACATAAATATAATCGATTTGAGTGTTTTATTATGCCATCGAAGGATCACATATTAATATCGTTGTGTGATCATAATGGGAGAAACATTATTATAGAGTTGTATATCCATATTGAATAATTATAGAGTTGTACATCCATATTGAATAAACGCAAGAGGGCTGTAGAGTTAACAACTATAGAGTTAACAAAAAATCATAAATTAACACTTTCACTGAGGTGACATTACTTAGTGCGTGTCAAAAACACGCACTTAACGAATTTTTTAATTATTAACTATTTTTATGCACCAGCTGAGAGCTTATAGGAAGCTTCTTATTATTATTTTTTTTTACAAGCAAAATGAAAATCAAATCAACAAATTTTGTAAAAGGTGCAATTTGGTACAAACTCTGCAATCATAATACCAAAATAGACTAATTGCTTTATCAGATGCAACAAAAATACTTGTTGGATTCGATTGGATACGTAACTAAAATTTTTTGAGAAATTAATTTTTCTAGATAATTCAACTATGTTTCATTAAAGCTTGATAGTATCAATACGAAGAACTGATATTAAAAAAACAAGGTACTTAAAAGAATATCATACCATAAGGAAAATCACCTATTATAACCGATTTAAATTTGTCTTTTTTTTTTTTTTTATAACTTAAATAATGTTCCCGCAAATCACTATTTTGCAAACAATGATATCCTTTAAAAAGTTTAAACAATCAATATGTTTGCACCCTCCGCGCTATTTTACATAAGTTAATTACACAGTGGTCGTTGCTAGAATATTTTAGCTATTGATTTAAGGGGTCACATAAATTGTAGCTTATAATTTAACTTTTTGTATTTTTGCCACCTTTAATGGCCCCACTGTGCGACAGTGAAACGCATCTTAAACGTATACAAAAATATTTACTTGATACAGCTTCTAATTTAAAAAACCAGAAGCGCTCGCGTAAACTTTGCGTCGCCAATATAATTATTACGGTTCGGATTATAGCGGTTAGTTTTCTTTTAAATTCAAATTTCATTGTTTGTTACATGATATAGTACAATAGATATATAATGGTTGTTGGTTTTGCAAGCTGTCAATTTTTATTTTTATTTTAATTATTAATTTTATAAATTAACCTAAACGCCCGCTAAATATATATACATAATATAACAAGTAAGTAGATATATATCTATATTCATAATCATATATATATATATATATATATATATATATATATATATATATATATATATATATATATGTATATATATATATATATATATATATATGTATATATATATATATATATATATATATATATATATATATATATATATATATATATATTATATGTTTTTTTCTTTAAATTTGATGTTTTTTTTCTAGATAGAAAAAGGATTAAGGAAAGTGAACGAAAATTATTGTGGTTTTTATAAAGAATCGTACAAAGATGAATAAAAAGTTAAACTTAATGTAATTTTGATTTTGGTTTAATAGAAGTAAAAATTGTTTTGTTATATTTGCAACAGATTTTAAACTGGAAGTTTTATTTATAAACTGAAAGAAAAGTTACGAAGCAAAAAATAAAGGAGATATACTACTACAACAAATTAAGGGAACAAAAAAAAAATTGTTAATTTTTTAGTGATTTTTGAAGGGCTGTATTTACGTGAGAAATGATCATATCGAGATGATAAAAAAGCATTTTAAAGCTCCAAGATTCTAGTTTTAAAATCTTTCGTCCAAAAAATTTTAGGAGTGACAGTTATCGAGCAATCCTAAGGAATAACACAAAAATTGAAAATGGAAAATTTTTTGGTCGTTTTTTTCGGTCTACGGGCTTGAAAAATTTTTTTTTACTAAAGGCATGGTATTGACTTGATAGTCTGTTTATTCAGCTTCAATTTTCTTTTTCTCTACGTTGAATTGTTCCGGAGATATCCAACTTTGAATGCAAAAGGATCCTTTTTGCTTTAACCATCGATATCTCAGTAACCAGTGATCGGACAGAAAATTGAAGGACAGTTTTGGGATCTGGAATAAATTTCCTACAAGGCTATGCTGCGTACTTTAGGAAAAAAATTTTTTCATCTTTAATTTTAACTTGAAAAATGTGAAAAAAGGGACTGTTTTCCTTGTTGCGAAAAATTGTCCGCATCCTTGCGAGTATTGATGGAAAATTTAATATTTGTACGAATTTTTATACGTCACTGTACCCCCAATAATCCTGCAAATCGACAGTTTGATCTATCGAATGGTTTTCCTAAACCGTTTGTTCAAAATGTCAGAAAAAAAATTAAAGAAATCATAAGATAATTAATTAATGTATTTAAAAAAATAAATAAATAATAAAAACGTTTTCTTGTTTAATTTTACTAAATAATAGAATGCGTTAGTATGCCAGCACTATTTGAAATTCCAACGTCAATAATTTTAAGATCATTTGATTTATTAGTATATTATACTAAACAGGTTGGCGAGTTTCACTAGTTTTGTGGTTCCAGTTTTCAAATGAATAGATAATTTCAGTAGCGTAGAAACTAATTATTAAATAATTGCAAACTAAATGTGTTTATGATATAGCTACGTACGTATAAAAAAGAGAAGTTACGTTTTTTTTTCCAAAAGTCGAAAATAACTGACTTTGTCTCGATGAAGGTGGATGGACAAACATTTACATACTTTAAAAGTTTAAATACAAAATCTTTCTATTTTTAAATTATACTGTTCACGAGTTGAATGTGACTGACAAAATATGTGGAAATTATAGGATTTTGGTGTATTTTCGGTAATTGCTATGAACTTGAGTATAAAATGGAGAACTTATTTTGCTCAAAACTGCCCAATACGTTGAGAAATTAAATATATTTTCTGTTAATAACACCAAATTTTCCACCGCAGGTACTGAAATTTACGAAATCTTACTAATTAACTTACGAAATTTGCTTTTTGTGTTTCATTATTTTTATTTATTTGTACAAGTTTTCAATAATTTCAAAAGAAATATGAGAAAGAATATGTTAAAACTTTTATGCATTTCGTATGCATGAATGCATCCATTGTCAAATATATAAATAAAATACGCATAATTCAAGAATATTATGTTAGAAATTATAACAACGATATTTATTTTGAATCTATTATTGGTAAAAAAAAATTATTTGAACTGTCAAACTAAAAAAAAAAAAAATAACATGAGGCGTTCCAAATAAGTCATCTATTTCACTTTTGGTCGAAAATGAGTTAGTGATGGAAATGGTTTCTTCAGCTTGCATTGCTTAGTACAGTTTAATCAAAAGGGGGTTTTATTTCAAATTATAGTTATAGTAAAACTGGCCTTAGGAGTAAGTTGTGATAAAACTCGTCTTTTTCATTGTTTTCGGTAAATAACTCGTTTTGCATGAATTAGGCGAGTTTCGTTTTAAAACGCCTCACATTTTTTAATTAAAAACAAAATGACAACTGATATTGAAAATCGTCTAGTTTGTGTATAGATATATAAAGACACGTTTATGCTGGTAGATAATATAAAAAATTTATTCGAATCAAGAAAAATTACAGTCTAATTGATAAAATATCATAAATATAATGATTTGCTTATAATTATTAAACATTATTTTTAGTATTTTATAATCAATCTGATAAAATTTTTGAAACATATTAAGAGCCGTCTAAACAGAGTTTACGGTATGTGTGTAATTAAACTAATAATATGGGGTATGTTAAACTGATGTTAGACAAGGACAAAAAAATCTTTAACCCAAAATTTTGTAAATTATTTTTAATTTTTCTGGAGAACCAGCTGACAAACGGTATAGTTTAGAGGACCTTTTTAATAAAATTTCGTGTGCTTTTCCCAATGGTATAAAAATTCTAATATTTTTAGCACTTTACACTTTTTTTGTCAAAAGTGGCCAAAAAACCTACTGCTGGGCATCCGACGTGTCTGGCTAACGAACTTAGCCGAGCGAATTCGGATTCCAGCTTACATACCAAATTTCATAAGCATTAAACGTTTCGTTCGAAAGTTATCGCGTACACACATAAATATATATATATATATATATATATATATATATATATATATATATATATATATATATATATATATATATATATATATATATATATATATATGTATATATATGTATATATATATAATATATATATATGTATATATGTATATATATATATGTGTATATATATATATTATGTATATATATGTATATATATATATATATATATATATATATATATATATATATATATATATATATATATATATATGTGTATATATATATATGTGTATATATATTATATATATATATATATATATATATATATATATATATATATATATATATATATATATATATATATATATATATATATATATATATATTAGTGAAGTAGATTTTCGGGTTCTAGGGTTCTAGAGGCTCCAAAACAAATTTCTGCCATAGTCCCGGACTTAGGTCTTACCATAAGATCTGCTGTAATAGCTGAATTTCCAGAATGGAAATTCGCTAAAATCTAATTTTTTTGCATATTTTTAATGTATATATAGAATTTACCGATGCCGACTTAAAAAAAATATTTTTTCTAATTATTAATTTTATTAATTCTAACCCTATCTAATCGCCATTAAACTCATCCCGTCAGTTATTTTTTTGCTTCAGTCGCTTAATGTATTTGTAAAACACGGCATTCACTCTCCTTTATTCAGTGCTCAATGTTTATTAATACAAAAATAATTGATTTAGCAACTTAATATTGCTAACATCCTACCTATATTGCTTTCTCATGAAGACTTCTATTATTAAAGTGTTTTAACAATGAGTTTCAAAATATCTTGCCTTTTATTTATGGTTTTTAAATACCCAGTTATTTATTTTTTAAATTTATTTTTAATTTCAGCATTACTGAGTATTATGTCATGTGGTCTTCACTATGCTTGGCCATCTCCTACTTTACCTATGTTACTATCTGGGAGTTCTCATGTTAAAATTACTGACGATGAAGGTTCGTGGTTAGCAGTTGCTCCTTTTATTGGTGGAGTTATTGGAGCTTTAATTGGTATGGATATTGTGGATAGATTTGGAAGAAAATTAGCAATTTTAACAACAACACCTCTATACTTTCTATCATGGATATGTATCGCATTTGTTGATAATGTTTGGATAATATTCGCAAGTCGATTATTGGCGGGATTATCAGATGGTGTAACATATACAACTATTCCAATATATACAGGGGAAATCGCAAGAGCAAAAATACGTGGACTTTTGGGGAATTGCATTACTCTTACATTAATGACTTCGCAGCTACTTATGAATATAATTGCTCCATTTATATCAGTGAGAAATATGGCTTTACTAGCATCAGCTGTACCCTTATTACAGTTAATACTTAATAAATTTTTTACAGAATCACCCTATTATTTTTTAATGAAATCTGATGAAACAAGTGCAAAAAAATGTTTACAATATCTGAGACATTTAGATAATGTTGATGAAGAACTGCAGAATATAAAAGAAGCAGTTAAAGAACAAATGGGTGAAGGTGGTTCCTTAAAAGATTTATTATTATCGCCTGGAAATAGAAAAGCTTTATATATATGTATGGGGCTAAGAGCAACCCAACAACTCTCTGGAATATCAGCATTAGTATTTTATATCCAAATAATATTTACTTCCACAAATAATGGACTTTCTCCTGTTATATCTGCTGCAATATTTTTTAGTTTACAAGTAATAGCAACGCTAGCTTCTAGTTTATTAATTGATAGATATGGTCGTAAAATACTGTACATGTTATCTTCTATCGGATGTACAATAACTACTGCAATTGTAACTATTTATTTTTATTACGAAGATCAACCAGAAAGTAGTAATAATTTTTGGATTTTACTGACATCTTTATACCTTTACATAATAGTGTATAGTTTCGGTTTAGGGCCCATTCCAGTGACAATATTATCAGAGCTGTTCCCATCAAATATGAAAGCAAAAGCGTTAGCTTTTATGGATATATATTTTTCAGTGATTGTTTGCATAATAACGAAATTATATCAATTTCTAGAAGATGAGTACGGAAATTATGTACCATTTACAATATTTACAATTTGCTGTTTTATTTCTATTTTATTTTCAATATTTTGTCTTCCAGAAACTAAAAATAAAACTTTAGAAGAAATTCAAGTAATTCTTAAAAATAAAATATAGCATAAGTAAAAAAATTTACCTAGTGCAAAAAATCGAAGATTTGTAGTTAACGATGAGGGCAACTTATCGTTGTAGTCAGGAGTATTGTAGCCCTCCTGGTTTTCGAAATACATATGAAACTTATGTTATTTTAAATGACATTACATATTAATAAGAAATATAAAGCAACGAATTTTTTCACAAGCTTTACTTTTTTATTTTTTTTAGTAGATTTGATCAAACATTTTTTAGAGTTAAGCACAAATAGTTTAATGAGTTTTTTATTTGTTGTTAAAGACACAATTTTTTTTAAACAATAAACTTTATCTATTATTAAGGCGAACTGATTGTATTGATCGATGCCGCCCTAGGCGTCTATAACCTATTTAGTTTTAGTCAATCGCTTTTTATTATAATAATGATTATAATAATAATTATTTTCATTCAACACTGTTACAATTAATTGTGGACAAAGTACATAATACATAAGAAATTCAATACTCATAGGTAATTATTCCAATTAATAAAATAGTATTCGCCAGTTTTACTCCCTTTAGTCAACGATATCTTCATCGATTTCGAGGAGTCATCCTCTTAAGTTACATGCTAATTTTTCATACATTCAGGGCTATAGACGAAATGCGCTGAAATTTGGTAAGTCGTGATGTTTCCGATGCACTAAAGTGGTGTCAAATTTTCAGTCAATTTTGGATCCGACCCAACGATGCTTTAAATCAGAAAAGTAACACTTTGTCGCTCGCTCAACGTGTATTTAATTATAAATCGGGTAGGCATTGTTTATATTTTCTATGGTAACAAATAAACAGATTCTAAAATTATTATTTTTATCGTAATCAAGTGAAATATTAACTTTATTAAATTTCAAAATAACTACAAAATATTACTTAAAAATAATAAATAACTATAATTAATAAATAATAAGAATACAAAAAACGCCGTGAACAGCGGGGCCCCATCACGGAAGTCGAATTTTTTTCTTCATTTTCGGTATCTTCAAGATATCTAAATGTGATTGAAAGTCTCGAAGCGATTTGTCATTATGGTGGTTTCAAAACTAATGATGAGTGTCCGGCTGATCGAGGCTTTAAAAAAAGGTTTTAAGTTTTTAGGGGTTGAGTCTCAGTAAATTTCAATTTTATGCCGATAGCAGTTACAAGAAAAAAAAACCGATACAATTCGTACGGGAGCATTCCTACCCATGCTTATCCGCCATTTGCCTTGGTGTTTTATTTTTAAATATTATGATAAAAAAGGACCTTAAATAGTGAACTGGAAGACCTTTATGAAAATATTTTTTCTTTCCAAAAAATCTTAAATTTATATTTTATAAATAAACTAAAAAATGACATCAATAACATTTTTTAAATTACTTACATATACAGTAATTACCACAAGAGCGTGGCGTGAATATCTTAGATAATGTAACTCGAGGAAAGAAAATAATAATGTGAAATAAAACGAATATAAATGGGGAAGGATGCATTGTATTTAATACACAGTTCAGTCACCATTATTATCAAGTATAGCTTGACACCGATGAGACATGCTTGTTACAAGATTTTCTGCATATGATTGAGGAAGTGAGCGCCATATTTTCCTATCTGTTGAGACAGTTGCTTTAATGTAAAGACAGACTTTCCTGAAGCCTATGTTTATAAAAGCCCATTTTCCACCAGGTTTGCATCGGGAGATTGAGATGGCCAAGAAAAATCGATTCAAAACGAGATACGTTAGCAGCACTCATTTTTAAAATCCAGTAATTCACACAAGAGCGTGGTGTTTGAAACTCTCGTACAGTTAAAAATAACACGGAATGGGGGTATTATAACTATAGGTGTTAGTGTTCTTGAATGTAATATACTTAGTATGTCAATATTCCGTAAGCTGTTGAATTGTGTTTGATTTTTAAAATGAGTGCTGCTAACGTATCTCGTTTTGAATCGGTTTTTCTTGACCATCTCAATCTCCCGATGCAAACCTGGTGGAAAATGGGCGTTTATAAACACAGGCTTCAGGAAAGTGTGTCTTTACATTAAAGCAACTGTCTCAACAAATAGGCAAAAAATATGGCGCTCACTTCCTCAATCATATGCGGAAAATCTTGTAAGAAGCATGCCTCATCGGTGTCTCTAGACGTAAACCTGGTGGAAAATGGGCGTTTATAAACACAGGCTTCAGGAAAGTGTGTCTTTACATTAAAGCAACTGTCTCAACAAATAGGCAAAAAATATGGCGCTCACTTCCTCAATCATATGCGGAAAATCTTGTAAGAAGCATGCCTCATCGGTGTCTCTAGACGTCTTAGAAAAAAGCAAAAAAATCAAGGAAATATTGGCGTAAAAATCGTGGGGTAAGAGTTAAAAGTTGAAACCTCCAAAAAGCAGTGGCTGGCTATTAACTTAACTTATACACAAAATTTCAGCTCTCTAGGTTTATTTGGGTGACCTGTGCGAGTGGTACAAACTTATAAAATGTCGAAAAAGCATGAAATTGTAGCTTAAAAATGGTGGGGTGGGATTAAAATATTAAAACCTCCAAAAAGCATACCGTAGGTACGAACTCTATCAACATACCAAATTTCAACCCTCTAGGTGAATTCTGGGGGGCTGTGGGCATGTCAGATCCAGTCAAAACACAATTTCCCCCTCTACTCCGTCCAAATCACTCTATGAAGCTGAATTTTGGACGTGTTGTAGATAATTAACCGATACATTTCCAACTGGTTTAAAAAAGTCTTATTGTTTTGTTGCCGCCACCACTCCCTTAAAGTTTGAGTCGAATCCACAATTTGCCTAAAACTTGACCCCACTTTTATAGCATTGTTGTGCATCGAAATGAGCCCCACTTATCAAATTTCAGCTCCTCTCGTCCATAGGAAGGCCCTACACATGTCGAAAAGTAGCGCGAATATGTTGGTTCATCCGGAAAATTCGTGCCGTTTTTGGTGTAAATGACCATTCCGATTTTCTTCAAATGGCCGAGAACTGTGGATTTTGAATGCTCAAAAGCTTCCGCTAATTCTTGATAGCCTCCGGTTTCGCTTTATTTCTTGACTCTTTGTTTCATCGTCAACACACACAAGTCAACCGGAGGGAGCTTCATCTTTCAAAGAAAAATTAACCTTTTGAAATCTAGCAAACCACCTTCTACAGGTTCAGTCAGAAAGTGCATCGTCACTATAAACACTAACACTGTTGACTGATGTCTAAGATTGATCATTATTACTGACAAAAATAATTATTTAAATACTGTTTAAAGATTTATGATACATATTACAAGCAACACTATCGGCCTAACACTAACATGTTGTTACATGTTTCGTTTGCGGTTGCTACTTGAAGAAATATAAATTCATTCGAGCGGCTCCGAAAACGGCACGAATTTTTCGGATGACCTAATATATATATATATATATATATATATATATATATATATATATATATATATATATATATATATATATATATATATATATATATATCAGAGATTTTTTTTCTAAATCGTGTTATAGGGGTCCGAAAACGGATAGCGCCCCTATTCTCGCCTCGTCCCGCTCTTATCGTATAGGCGGTATAGTGTATATAGTCTAATTTTTTCCGTGAAAAATTCGACTAAAAAATTATCTTCATCTTCGGTATTGAATGTCTACAAGCGAAATGTGATTGAAAGTCTACAAGTGATTTGTCATTTTGGTGGCTTCAAAACTGATGATGAGTGTCCGGCTGATCGGGGCTTTAAAAAAGGTTTTAAGAACTGAACCTCAGTAAATTTCAATTTTGTGCCAATAGCAGTTAGCAGGGAAAAACCCAACACAATTCGTACAAGGGCATTCCTACCCATGCTTACCCGCCAATTGTCTTTGTGTTTTATTTTTAAATATTAAAAAAGGAACTTAAATAGTAAACTGGAAGGCCATTATGAAGATATTTTTTCTTTCCAAAAAAATCCAAAATTCCTATTTTATAAATAAAAAAATCCAAAATTCCTACTTTACAAATAAACAGTGACTTTAATAACATTTTTAAATTACTTAATATTTATGTATTGCATTTGTTATAAAAGAAAGTTAATTTTTTTTTAAATTTTTAGAGTTACTATCCACCTACTTGTATTAGAATAAAAATAATGCATTTAAAACACAATTAACAATACCATTGAATTCCGATGTAAAAATGATAGAAGTGGGGGGAAAAGTATTGTGGAATCCATAAAAGGCACTAGCTGGATACTAACTCAATACGTGTATAAAAATTTCAGCCCTCCAGGTTTCCTTAGACAGTTTCTGGACGTATTAGAAAAAAAGAAAAAAATTAAGGAAATACTGACGTAAAAATCGTGGGGGTAAGGGTTAAAAGTTGAAACCTCTAAAAAGCAGTGCTTGGCTATAAGCTTAACCTGTACACAAAATTTCAGCCCTCTAGGTTTATTTGGGGAGATTTTGACCCGAACGAAACTGTTAAAAAATAAGAAAAATCATGTTCTTTTTGGTATAAAAATGGTGGGGGTAAGGGTTAAAAGTTGAGACCCCCAAAAGAGACCCCCTTGATACTAATTCAATCCGAATACAACATTTCAGGCCTCTACGTGTATTTGGGTGACCTGTACGAGTGGTACAAACTTCTAAAACGTCAAAAAAGCATGAAATTGTAGCTTAAAAATGAGAGGGGTGGCGGTAAAATATTAAAACCTCCATAAGCACAACCTAGGTATGAACTTTATCGACATACCAAATTTCAACCCTCTGAGTTAATTCTGGGGGACTGTGGGCGCGTTAGATTCAGCTAATTTTTCCACCTTTACTCCCTTCAAATCATCTTAGGAAGCTGAATCTTAAATATGTTGTAGATAATTGATCGAAACATTATTTCCAACCGGTTTGGAAAAGTTTTATTGTTTTGTTGCCCGCCACCACCCCCTTAAAAGTTGGGTTGGATCCAAAATTTTCCCAAAATTTGACCCCACTTTGACAGTATTGCTGTGCATCGGGATGACTCCACTTACTAAACTTCAGCTCTTAACTTCGATATATATATATATATATATATATATATATATATATATATATATATATATATATATATATATATATGTATATATATATATATATATATATATATATATATATATATATATCAAGGAAAAATTCGACTAATAAAGTATAGCCTTGTATATAAAACAATATATCTTTAAAATCGTAAGTAACGTAAATGTTTTAATTATTTTGTAATAATATATTTACCTGAAGGTATGAAATCCATAATGTTTTAATCCTAATGTTCACTAAATAAAATATTAAACGTTATTTAACCAAATGTTCAAAATTGTAATAAATTACGCCAGAAGCAATCACTGTTTAAATCAAACGTGTGGATAGCTAAATAAAACGTGTAAAAAAAGTTTTACAAATTACTAATAGATGGTGTCGTATGTCTTGTTGCTAACAAGTTTATAGAACACTAGAAGAAAACTAATATCAAAAAAGTGTAACTCGCTTGGAGTTATTTGTTGATCTGTCACAGCTTAAGGTATTTAGTCAGTCGGTGTCGGTCACCGAATGCACTACGATTGTTATGTAGTGTAAGACCATTATTGCTTGAACTACACCTTGCTCTGTTTGATAATACGTGTTTTGTAGTTGTGTGTGTGAAACACACAGACGCAAACATCAAACCCACACCACTACAAACAGCGTGTACCTACACAACATAATGGTGCGAAGTGGAGGGGATTTTACGTCACCCTTCTGCAACAGTGATCTTGCTAGTATAGAGATACGTAGTTGGGTTATGTATTATGTGCTTAGGTTACTACTTTTTAAGGGGTTACGGGTAGTAAGTAATCTGAAAAAATCAGTATTGTAAATAATTTTTTTTTTTTGACACGTTTAAATTATTTTATAAGACAAATAATACGGGCTTATTATATTGTTTTAACTTTATTTTACAAATAAATATTAAAAGAAGAACTATTTATTGTAAACCACGCTATCGACATATTTGTTGGACCCCGTCATTTTTTGCGATGACCATCGCAACATTTTATTGGTTCATCTAGAATCAATCAAACAAAAAAATCATTAGTTTAATAGTTAATCTAGAGCCCGATCGAAGGATTTTTTTAAATCAAAATTTACATTGTTTTATAAACAATCAACTGTTGAATTGTTCCTTGAAAATCCAAAAATAAATTATCAGAGGTCACCATTTTATATATTTTCACAAGAAAATAAAAAGTTTCGATCGGACACTAGATTAAGTATTAAATTAACGATTTTTTTTTCGACTGATTTTATGTAAACCAAAAAACTATTATGATGGCCACCGCCAAACACGACTTGTGGCACGGGGTCCAACAAAAATGGTGATAATTTGGTCTACAATAAATATTTATTTTTTAAATTTTTGTCAAATAAAGGTAAACATAATATTATAATTATGTATTATTTACTTTATCAAATAAATTCAACAAAAAAAAAATTATTTAAAATACTCAATTTTTCCCATTGCTGACTACCCGTAACCCCTTAACCAGAGTAACTTCATTTTTGTCAATTTTGGCCATAAATTACGTGAATTTCACCTGTGTGCATCAGATAAAATTTGACATCCCTGATCACCAGCATCCAGTTCTAACCAAGTGACAATTTCTCCTTCGGATAATTGATACTGTTCTGGTAATTGTTATACCAAATAGATAGAAAATGACATAGACATGCTGTAAATTATTTTCAGTAATTTCATTCCATGCAACAGCAATAAAATAGGAGTAATGATGCAAACTAACACTTTTCGGTGGCAATAATAGCCTCCGTATCTTGTGCAGTAAGCATCAAACAAAGCAGATTTTTCTCATACAACTTCTTCACTTTTCTTCTTCACACCTTTGCCCACAGGCTGAACCAATGATGTTACATTTGGTGATAAGTAAATAACTGTACGAAGAGGATTTATTTGGTTTAAAACTTTAACAGGTGAGTGACTTGGCGTATTACCTAGAAAAAGGATATACTTTTTACCAGAAGAACCATATGCCTTTCTATAACTGATGAGAGAAAAACCTCATTATACCACTCTAGCATAATCTTTTGGTCCATCTATGCCTTCTTTTGACTTTTGTAAACAATAAGTAATATTTGTACATCTCTGGCGCCACGTGGTTTACTAAATTTCCCAATTAAGAGAAGAGATATTTTGTGAGTTCCAGTTGCATTAGTACAAACCATAGTTGTTACTCTTTCTTTGCTTATTTTGCTTTCAGAAGCTTGCCGTTCATATCGGCTGACCAACGTCTTATTAGGAAATAACTTCCAAAAAAGACCAGTCTCATCAGCGTTATAGACACAATCTAAATTTATGTTATTAGCTTCAACATATTGTTGGAAGTATAAGCAGAAGTTGACATTTCCTCTCCTTGGATGGAAATACCTCTGATGTTCTTTGAAGTCTCTGAGAAAGCCGTTACTGGCTTTGAAGTCCGGAGGACTATTCAAAATAGTATTGAACTCGATAGCTTTTTCTTGAAGAATCGGCCCTGATATAGGTTGACCCATGCTTCTTTTTTGAATGAACCAGCGATAGAGAGCCTCGTCTCGGCGAGTATCATCGATGCCAGTGTACCTCTTCTTTGAAGTTTTCCTCCGTGTTCTTCAAACTTGTTTATTTTCTTCACAATGTTCTCTTTTTCTTTTCTTAGGTGGGAGATAGCGGAGATGATGATACGATATTCAGCTGCCAAGTCTACAACTTTTTCCCCATTGTCCAAGCGATTCAGTATGTTAACCCAATCACCAATGGATAATCTCTTCTGACCCTTCAAAATTCGTGATATCTAGAATAAAAAAAATTATCTTTTTTAAACAATGTAATTTATGGAATTAATAATTCTTAATTATTTATATGTAGAAAAATACAAATTATTAATGCTGTTGAATTAAATCATAATAAAAAAATCCAAGAATTGAAAGCTGTCTACTAAATTACTAAAGCGAAGTATTCAACCTTAGAATTAATTTTGCACCGTCAACAGAAACAATTGTTTTGCACCGTCAACAGAAAAAATGTGATTATTTACAACATTAGTGGCTCTAAAAAGTAAAATAAACAGCTGCTCAGTACGTTTATATCTACTTTCAATAAGACACTAAATTTACAATTGAATACCACAATGATTGAAGATATTTTCCGATTGAAGCAAAAAATAGACCTATTAGTTTGTTTCACAAGTAATACAGTTAAAATGTCAATTCTCTAAAGACTGACAAGGAAATACACCCAAAATGAAATTCTCAATTTTGATGGAACTTTGCAGGTGAACGGGACGGGCAAAAATAAGAGACCCGATATTTTTAACGGATCTCTTCCACTTTTAAGGAATGAAACCAACCTCTGAAGTAGGAGGCTAAAATTACATTTATTAAAATATCTCGAAAACTATAAAAGATAGAAAATTTGAACATATCAATCCGCGTTATAATTTGGTATAAAATGCTAACGATGTCGGTTCCTCAATCGGTTAGTTGTCTCTTTGTGAGGACTACTACATTGTAATGTACTGTTATAAATTTTATTTTTATTTCTTTACAATTATATCTATGCTACTTCAAAACTAGTAAATTTTTAACATAGTATCCTGTAACATTTTGAGAAACTGAGCTTCACGATTTATATATTAAGAGATATTATCCAGAGTAGTACAGTAAGTGTTCTTTTGTTAACACAGGTGCGAGAAAGAAAAAAGTATATTTCGTACTCTTTTTAAGAAAGAGGGGAGAAATATATTTTTTATTCTATTTAGACCAACTAAATTACACATAAAGAAAAAAAACGCCGTGAACAGCGGGACCCCATCACGGAAGTCGAATTTTTCCTTTCATCTTCGGTATTGAAAATCTAGAAACGAAATGTGATTGAAAGTCTACAACCGATTTGTCATTTTGGTGGTTTCAAAACTAATGATGAGTTTCCGGCTGATCGGGGCTTTAAAAAAAAGTTTTTAGTTTTTAAGGGCTGAATTTCAGTAAATTTCAATTTTGTGCCGATAGCAGTTACAGGAAAAACGTAAACACAATTCGTACGAGGGCATTCCTACCCATGCTTATACGCCAATTTCCTTTGTGTTTTATTTTTAAATATTAAAAAAGCACCTTAAATAGTAAACTGGAAGGCCTAAATAGTAAACTGGAAGGCCTAAATAGTAAACTGGAAGGTCTTTATGAAGATATTTTTTCTTTCCGAAAAAATTCAAAATTTCTATTTTATAAATAAAAATTCAAAATTCCTATTTTATAAATAAACAATGACTTTAATAACATTTTCAAATTACATAGCGCGTTTTCGCGTTGGGGCTACCGTAGCGAGGAGCGACGCTACTTTGTGATCGTGTACTCGCAACCATTGATTCCGGTGGTTATTAGAGCTATGTTTAAAAATATTTTGAAATGACTAACACAATGTGGCTCCCGTTGACACATAACCGTGCACATAACTTAAAAAAAATTTAAATTTTTCAAACTGTTTATGTTTTAATAATTTTTGTATTATGCCAAGTTAATTTTAATAATTCAAACATAAAATTTTTCTTCATTACATTAAAAATTGCAACCATTTTGTCAAAAAAATCTTTGAATGACATTTGTATGCTACGAGAACAACTATAGCGCGTCTCCATGCTTATGCAACGCGAACATGAATGCTACGTCGATCCGAAGTGATGCCCACGGAAGCGATGAAAGCCACAACGCGAATACGCCCTTAATATTTATGTATTGCATTTGCTGAAGCATTTATAACCCATTTAACAATACCATTGAATTCTGATGTAAAAATGGGAGCAGTGGGGGGAAAAGTAATGTGAAATCCCTAAAAGGTACTACCTGGATACTAACTCAATACACGTACAAAATTTCAGCCCCCTCTAGGTTTCGTTAGAAAGTCCCTAGACATGTTAGAATAAAAGCAAAAAAATCATGGAAAAATTGGCGTAAAAATCGTGGGGGTAAGGGTTAAAAGCTGAAACCTCCAAAAAGCAGTGGCTGGCTATTAACTTAACCTGTGCACAAAATTTCAGCCCTCTAGGTTTATTTGGGGAGATGTTGACCCGAAAGAAAGAAAGAAACTGTTAAAAAACAAGAAAATCATGTTTTTTATATATATATATATATATATATATATATATATATATATATATATATATATATATATATACTTGAAAGAAAGAAACTGTTAAAAAACAAGAAAATCATGTTATATATATATATATATATATATATATATATATATATATATATATATATATATATATATATATATATATATATGTTAGCTCGAAAATATATTTAAGCAACGTTTTATAAGCCAATTTGTGATAACTAATAAATAAGACACGAAATATTAATTTACTCAGACGCATGTACACGCAATTAAAATGTAGTTGTAAAATGAAACAAATTCAGCGGCAAAGCACACCGGTCTGTGTGATGGCTATTATACGTTGATACTACTTGTAGTATGGGAGCTACGGGACCTTTTCCATTAGTAATTATATACATATAATTTTGATAATAGTTTATATATTGCTTAATGATAAATCGAGCGTCAGACCGCGCGACCTCGGTAAGTAAAGTTGTAGGAGGCTGACGAAGTTGTCGAAAAAAATTTTCAAAATAGTAGCAGTATAGACGCTACAAATTATTACATTATTTATTCATGGTGTGAATTTAAGAAAAATAATCGTCCGACGTCGATATGCCGGTAAGATTGTCGTCAGTTATGTATGAGTAGTCGTTTTATTATACAAGTTAATGTTAAAATCATGTATATTAGGAATTAAATTTAATCTACGGTAGTCACCGCAAGCGCGATAAGTACCGTCAGATTTTTTAACCGTTAACAAGGGTGAAGCCCATTCAGAAGAAGAAGGTCTACAAATTCCTAAATCCATTAATTCTTTAAAGTGTGCTTTTGCAGCATCCAGCTCCTGCAGATTAAGCCGGCGAGAGCGACAATGTAATGGATGAGCTTTTGTAATAATTCTATGAACTGTATTATGTTTAGTTTCACCCGTAAAATTATCTAAACGGGTTAATTTAGGAAATTCTTTTAATATTTCAAGAAATTCATTATTAATTTTGATATTATTAATTTTGACATAATTGTCGGTTTCGCCAACATGATTCACATTAGCCTGTATCAATTTATTACCTTTAAAATCAATCCCTAAATTAAAATTTTTTAAAAAATCAATTCCTATAATTGCGTGTAAAACATCAGCAATTATGAAATTCCATTCAAAATCCCTATTAAATATTCGAATATTTAATTTAATCTTTCCAAAAGTTTGAATTTTTGAATTACTAGCAGCCCATAAATCAAAATTTTTATCAATTTTCCTATTCTTAAATTTATAGGCTGGTACCAACGATAAACAAGCTCCTGTGTCTATCAAAAATTTGATATCATGATATTTATCATAAAAATAAATTAAATTTTGATTATTTCTAGTAAAATTATTATGGAAAATTTTATTTGTGATTGATATTGATTGGATTTTTACTTGCTTATGACTATTACCCAATCTTCTAATAATCATTTTACATTTTTTGATTTTTCAGTCAGTGCTTGCCAGCAGCATGTCTTAATGCACCTTCTTGCGTGCATTCCATACTTTAAATGGTATTAACAAATCCTCTGATGATATTTTGAATTGAAAAAATTCTTTGATTTTTCATAATTCCCTTTCTTATTTTTGTTACTATGGAAATTATGACTTTTATTGGATTTTCCAAAATTTTCTTTAATGACAGTAATTTTTTGTAAAATTTGAACAAATTTCTGGTCTTTATTTGTAATTTCATTTATCTGATCTTTTTTTAAGGAATCCAATACATCATCAGCTGTTCTACCCAAATCATCAATAGATAGTTTATCTAATGCACACAAAAAAGGCAAAACATTTGTCGGTAAATTATTTAAAAATATTTGCTTGAGAAAAGCATCTTTCAAGTTCAAGTCATTCGCCAGAAACTTTATTTTATTCATCATTTCTGATGGTCGTAAATTTTCAAAATTTTCTTTCTTAAATAAAGAATTAAATTTTTGACTATCAGTTAATACAAATAACCTGAACAGTTCATGCTTTAATTTTTCATATTTGTTTATATCACCATTTAAAGTAATTATATGTTTTACTTTTTGTGACGTCTCATTGTCCAAAGCAAGCGTAATAAGAATATATTTATTTTCATCATTCGAAATATTTTTTATTTTAAATAACATTTTGCACTTCAACAACCACAACTCGACATCATTTCTCACAGCCTCACCACAACGGAAATGCTGATACAGCTTTAAAAACAAATAAAAGCAAGAAAATTGTAATAAACTTGTTCACTATTTTATCTGATACTTACGATTAAATTTCTTTTATGTAGTTACTTCAATTATTGTAAAATTAGTTAATGAGCTAAAAAGAGCTGGAATGACCTATTTATAAAAGTAGGAGTCAATGAGAAATTCAACTATTTTTTGGAAGGTTTCTTAAATATATTAAATGTTGCATGTCCGTTAACAAAAAGTAAAGTTTCTAATTACCAACAGATGAACTGGTTAACACCAGGTATACAAAAATCCTGTGAGACGTTAAAGTCAATGAAATTTTTAATACAAATTAGTAATGACGATAACTTAAAAGCAAAACTTAGAAATTATCGAAAAATATTAAAAAAGACCATAAAACTTTCCAAAAAAATTTCACTGAGTAACCGACTCCAAGAAAACAAATGCGACAATGCATTGCTATGGAGGATCATTAAAGAAGAAAATAATAATAACTTAAAGATGTCACAAATCAATTATGTGACTAGAGACAATATTGAAATAAATAATCCAAAAGAAATAGTACAAAATTTAAATAATTATTTTATAAATGCAGGAAGCAATAAAGCTAGAGTTAATTATTCCACTAAATTAAATATTAAGTCGAATTCCAGTTCTTTATATTTAAGAGAAACAAATGAACAAGAAGTTGAAAATATTATAAATGAGCTCAAAAATAAACTAAGTTATGACATTTATTTCATTTCCAATAAAATCATCAAATCTGTATGTGAGGAAATTATTAAACCAATAACTCATATTGCTAATGAAATGTTAAAAGAGGGAACTTTTCCCGAAAGATGTAAATATGCAAAAATAACCCCGTTATATAAACGAAAAAATAATAACAACATAGAAAACTTCAGACCTATATCGAACCTACCTGTCTTCTCAAAAATTTTTGAAAAAATAATATACAGTAGGATAAATAGTTTTTTAAATAAATATGAAATATTTTATGAGAGGCAATATGGTTATGCAACAGGAAGATCAACTACTGACGCAATCTTTAAATTTACAGATGAAATTATTAATAATATTAATAATAAGAAAAAAGTGGGAGCCATTTTGTTAGATCTAACAAAGGCCTTTGATTGTGTCAGTCATGATCTACTGTTAAGTAAAATGTACAATTATGGATTACGGGGAAATATATATGAGTTGCTGGTATCATACCTCAGTTCCAGAAAACAAACAGTTAGTATTAAATGTCAAAACAATATAATAAATTCTGAGTGGGCACTGGTCAAAAAAGGTGTGCCTCAGGGTAGTAATTTAGGACCACTTTTATTTAAAATGTATATTAATGACATGCCAAACTTTATAAATAGTGAAAATAGCACAGTTATACTTTTTGCCGATGATACTACAATAATTGTAAAATCTGATAATGAAGAAGAATTAGAAGTATCCATGAAGAAAATATTCGAAAAAGTAAAAGAGTGGTGTGTTTTAAATGAACTGACATTAAATGAAAACAAAACAAGTTTCCTTAAATTCAAAAGTAAAGTGAAATGTGATCAAATAAAACAAGCAAAATTTTTGGGGTTAGTAATTGATAGCAAATTGCACTGGAAAGCATATATAGACTCTTTATGTATAAAATTAAACAAAATCTGTTATCAGTTGCGAAAAATGAGAGACTTAGTAGACACAAAGACGCTGTTGCTCATCTATTATGCAAATTTCTACTCAATTATGAGCTACGCTATAATTATTTGGGGGTCAGTAAAGTATGGACAAAAAGTATTTAAAATACAAAAGAAAGCACTCAGAATTATTTTTAGGCTAAAAAAATCAGACAGTTGCAGATTGGTTTTTAAAAATAACAAGCTGCTTACTATGACGTCTGTTTATGTGCTTGAACTAATAAAATTTATAATAAACAAAAAAGAAAATTTTGAAGAAAATAAAATTAAAGAGAGTCCGTACTTAACAAGACATGGTATAAAGACCACATATAATGGTATCAAATGTAACTATAAAATAGTAGAAAATAGCACAAGGAACATGGCGATTAGGTTGCATAATAAATTAATGAGCAATATTGACATAAAAAAAGCGATAGAAGGAAACAATAACACAAATGTCATAAGTGCAGTAAAAAATTTTTTATTTAATGCCTGTTACTACTCTGTTGATGATGCGCTAATTTGAATGCATTCAAAGCTACTGTTACTACTGTTATTATTGTTGCTACTGTTAATACTGTTATTGTGACATTTTTTTTTTTTTGTGTAAAAAAAAAAAAAAAGTTATTTTGGTTTTAAATGATTGACACATTGTTGTGTGGTCTTTTTGTTTTGCTTTTTACCACACAATGATTAAGTTAATTTTAAATTTTATTTAATTTTAAATTAAGAAAAATTTTATATTTTATATTTTTATTGATGACGCATTGTCGTATGGTCCTTTTGTCATACGACAATGAGATTTTACTAAATTTTTATTGTTTTTTTTTTTTTTTTTTTTTTTTTTTTAATCATTTTAATTATAGATACTAATGTATCAACTATCCTAATTATGGTTTTCCATGGTTTTCCATAATTGCTAAGGTAAATACCGGGATAGTACCTAATTAAAGTCAGCCATTCCTTCCCTTTTGGACCTATTCTATATACATTAAATGTATGAAAAAGGAATAAATAAATAAATAAATAAATAAATTTTAAAAGTATTAATAAAGTTATTTGTTATAAATCAACTTCGTGATTTCTTAAATCGTTACGTTACTGATTTATTTCAGAGAATTAAGTAAGAACATTACATTAAAGTATAAGTTACTTGTGAAGTGCTACATCGTGTCGTGAGTCCCAAGCAGTTATACTAGTAGCCTAGTACTATCGGGAATATACTAGTAGTCTAGTTAATATCGGGAATAGTGCAACAACAAGGACCATTGGACATCCGGAGACATATACTAGTAGCCTAGTTACCGAATCAACATAGGACCGCATACAAGTTTACGGAGTTGAACTCATCAACTGCCCTGGTGACAGCCTGCTCTACATTTGGAACCTGTTCATTCATCAGGAATCCAACAATATATATATATATATATATATATATATATATATATATATATATATATATATATATATATATATATATATAACATGTTATATGTATATATAACATTTTTTTTCTTCAGAATTGTGTTCTAAGGGTCCGAAAACGGATAGCGTCCCTACTTTCACCTCTTATCGTTCTTATCGTATGTGTAATTTTTTCAGTTGAAAAATTCGACTAAAAAATTGTTATCGTCCATTCCATGGACAGTGCTTTATGTCTTTCATTATTGCATTTACGTAAATTTGAAGACTGATTTGCTTTTAATATAAGAATTATTTAATTTTTTGACTTTGACTCATGCTCAGTTGTATTTGGAACGGGGTATACCTAAACTTTTATTAGTAGAATGGTAACGAAAGTTATAATAAACGTAAAAATAATAAATGTGTGACCAGGGACGATGGAGGGCTCACTTGGGGAGTCCCAAAAGGATGAAAAATTATATTTTTGCAATTTCCGGCGAAAGTCGATGTCAAAGAAAAAATTATCCTTAACAAACGTTGCAGATCATGCAAAAATCTACAACTTTTGTAGAGGTCACTTTTTAATAACAACCTCAAAATTTCGAAGAAAAATGCGAATTTTCTTGTTTTTTCTCTATTTCGTTTTATACTTCTCATTTCCACAAAAATAATTTAGTTTTGACGAAACTTGGTGAAACTATACCCTTTTGGGTCTTAAATAACCTCAAATTTTTTCGGGTGTAAAAATTAAGAAGTTTCCGAGATATTCATTTTTTCCGGTCCAGGGTACTTTTTTTTCAAGAAAAGATTCGACTGAAAAAAAATCATCGGACAGAGTTCTGCCGGTGCTCATTTTTTTCGGCTTAACATGTACTTTTTGGTAAAATAAAAAAAGAAATTGGTAGTTTCATTTAAGGGCAGGTTTACTCGAGAGTCCTTGAAAATTATGTATTTTTCTAGAATTTTTTTCTCAAGAACGGAAGTAAATATCAATTTCAAATTTTGTATACATATTTATTAAGTATTAGACTACATAAAAAAAAATTTTCAAGGATAAATATAAAAAAGTGTCCATTTTATAGATAGTGCAGTGTGACGATTCGAAAATCCAATGCCTTGTTGGTGGACATCCTAGCGCCGGTAATAAACCACCGAAATCCAAAAACAAAAAAGATTTATAAAATATATGACGAGTACCGGCACCTCTACCTATAATATCAATAAATTGCTGAAAGAAAAAAAAACGCCGTGAGCAGCGGAGCCCCATCACGGAAGTCGAATTTTTCCTTTCATCTTCGGTATTGAGTGTCTACAAGCGAAATATAATTGAAAGTCCACAAGCGATTTGTAATTCTGGTGGTTTCAAAACTGATGATGAGTGTCTGGTTGATCGGGGCTTTAAAAAAAGGTTTTAAGTTTTTAAGGGCTGAATCTCAGTAAATTTCAATTTTGTGCCGATAGCAGTTAACAGGGAAAAAGCCAACACAATTCGTACGAGGGCATTTCTATCCATGCTTATCTGCCAATTGCCTTTGTGTTTTATTTTTGAATATTAAAAAAGGAACTTAAATAGTAAACTGGAAGGCTTTTATGAAGATATTTTTTCTTTCCAAAAAAATCCAAAATTTCTATTTTATAAATAATAAAAATCCAAAATTCCTAATTTATAAATAAACAGTGACTTTAATAACATTTTCAAATTACTCAATATGTATGTATTTCATTTGTTAAAAAATTGTATTCACTTTTTTTTAAATTTTTTAAAATTACTATTCGCCTACTTGTATTTAGAATAAAAGTAATGCATTTAAAACACATTTAACAATAGCATTCAATTCCGATGTAAAAATGGAAGAAGTGGGGGGAAAAGTAATGTGGACTCCCTAAAAGGTACTAGCTGGATACTAACTGAATACACGTACAAAATTTCAGCCGTCTAGGTTTCCTTAGAGAGTCTCTAGACGTGTTAGAAAACAAGCAAAAAAATTAAGGAAATATTGGCGTAAAAATCGTGGGGGTAAGGGTTAAAAGTTGAAACCCCCAAAAAACAGTGTCTGGCTATTAGCTTAACCTGTACACAAAATTTCAGCCTTCTAGGTTTATTTGGGGAGATTTTGACCCGAACGAAACTGTTAAAAAACAAGAAAAATCATGTTCTTTTGGGTATAAAAATGGTGGCGGTAGGGTTTGAAAGTCGAGACTCCCAAAAGGCACCCCCTTGATACTAACTCAATCCGAGTACAAAATTTCAGCCCTATAGGTTTATTTGGGTGACCTGTGCGAGTGGTACAAACTTCGAAAACGTCGAAAATGCATGAAATTGTAGCTTAAAAATGAGGGGGGTGGGGGTAAAATATTAAAACCTCCAAAAAGGACAACCTGGGTACGAACTTTATCAACACACCAAATTTCAACCCTCTACGTTAATTCTGGGGGGCTGGGGGCCTGTTAGATCCAGCGAAAATCGTTTTTCCCCCCTCAACTCCCACCAAATCCTCCTAGGAAGCTGAATTTTGGATGTTGTAGATAATTGACCGAAACATTATTTAAAACCGGTTTGGAAAAGTTCTATTGCTTTTCCGCCCCCCACCACCCCCTTAAAAGTTGGGTCGGATCAAAAATTTTCCCAAAATTTGACCCCACTTTGATAGTATGAGGTGCCTCAAAAATGAGCCCCATTTACCAAATTTCATCTCTTAACTTCCATAGGGGGGTCCTACACAAATTAAAAGGTGACGGGAATATATATATATATATATATATATATATATATATATATATATATATATATATATATGACATTTTTTTCTACATATTCGTGTTCTACGAGTCCGAAAACGGTTAGCGCCCCTACCCTCGCGTCTCACCGTTCTTGTCGTTTAGACTGTATAAGTCTAATTTTTTCAAGGAAAAATTCGACTAAAAATGGCGAATGTTTGAACTTTTGATTACGGTTTTTGTCTTATTTTGCGCTCTTTAAAGTAAATTTAAAAACAAAAAAAATATTGAACGTGTATCGGACTTAGGTAGAGTGCCGAAGAATTGAACTATCTTTAAAATAAAAATAAAAAAAAAGATCCATCGAATAGTTTTTGAGTTATCGTGTCCACCAGTTCCAAAAATGTAGTTCCGAGATATTATAAAATATATATAAAGAAACATATTTTCAAAATTTTATATTTAATACTCATTATTGCGTGAACTACGTTTTTGAATTTTTTTTTATAGAAAGCTGGATTCGGTTAATATGCAAGAATCTTGTTTTTAAATTATTTTCAGTAAAATCACTTTGGGAACATATTCTACACATAATTTGCTATCAATTTCGGCAAAAAAAATCGATTTTTTTTTTTTATCAAATTTCAAGTAAACCTTCCCTTAAATTACTTTCAGCAAAATCACTTTGGGAACATATTCTACACATAATTAGCTACCAACTTCTGCAAAAAAAAAAAATCGATTTTTTTAACGACTCTCAAGTAAACCTCCCCTTAAGAACATGCTCAAAAATGCAAAAAAAAACAATAAATAATAAAAGATTACTTTTACAACAATACATTTTCCAGTAATTCTTGACAATTTGGTCAAATTTTTAAAAAATTTCAAAAACTGATTACACCACTCAATTGTACGGAACAAGATACGAGTGCGAGGACCAATTTTAATTCAAAAAGCTCTAGAAATGAACACAAAACTTAATGGAAATCCTGAATTCAAGGCCAGTGTAACTGTACATGCACACAGAAAACGAGTAAGAGCAGAGCGATGCCGAACGAGTACATGCTATTTTGTTAAACACATACATTTAGTGCACGTTAGAGTAGGAACTTAACCCTAATTTTTAACAAAAAGCGACCACGAGCATTTTAGTGGCTGATTTTTCTTTTCATCGATTCAAAATTTAAAAAGGAATAAAAAATTCCAATACTATATTTTTTTTATCAAATCCCGACGTCACTGAAAAGTTGAAATTAATGAAGATAATAGGTAAAATATATGTATCAATTTTGTATTAGTAGTAAATACATTTTTTTAAATAGAGAAAAAACTATTGACAAATATGATATTTTAGAATGAATATGTAGACTAAAATCAAACATTTATAAGAATACTTATCAAATTATTTATTTTTATCAATTTTTTGCATTGAAGCCGTGGTTTAATCAAAAAATAGTGTTTGAATTTTATACTTTATTTTAAATTCTACATCGATTAAAAAAAAACCAGCCACTAGAACGCTCGTGGTCACTTTTTCAATTTCTAATCATTAGTCCAATGCAATTAGGTTTATACCTCGGAATACAGTTATAATGAATGGATTTGAATGATTTTGGATTTTGTGAATTTCTTATACTCAAAAGTAAAAAGTTTACCTCTTTAAAGCTTCCGCTTTTTTTTTTCTTTTAAGGGTAGTTTAATGAAAATGACGTTATTTTAGTATAACATATTCTTTCTGCAGCTATATTTTTCTTTTCTTTTGAAAATTATTTAAATTCTATATAAAGTATACAAAGGGATAGCAAACGTCTTTGAAAGGTAGGTATTGCATGTACAGTAAGACGCCGATAATCCGGCTTAAATGGGCGGCCGGTAGGCCGGATTTACGAAAAAGCTGGATCATCGAGAGACCGCTTAAAATGTAATGAATTCGAGACCCCTTATAGCTACTCTAAGAAGTTAACAGCAAGCACTGCTGTTCTATGTACTAGGTTTGTAGGCAGTTCTGCGTATCGCATGATTAATTACTCCACAATACAATTCTGTTTTGTACTGTACTAATTGACTGTAAATATAGAATGTAAATGTGTCTAAAATTGTATCTACTATTTGTTAAATCGGGCAAGATTACTGAAGGGTTCGGATTTTCGAAGGCTGAATTATCGAGGTAAAACTGTATAAGAAGAATGGGAATATAGTTTCTTAAAGTTTCTTAAAGAAAAGTTTCTTACAAACAGAAATAACAAAACGAGATTCATCGAAATGCTGAGGAAGAAATTAGCTGATAATAATATTTTCTCGTGTCAAGCAGAAGGTGATGCAGATACATTAATTATACAAACGGCAATTAATATTGATTCAGAAAATATTGTTGTTGTTGCTGAAGATATTGATGTGTTGGTTTTATTGACAGCTTTAACACCTATCCATAGAGAAATATATTTTCTGAAACCAGCAAAAGGAAAAGTACCCGCAAAAATTTACTCCAATAAAAGTATTGAACAGGCATTACCAATGTGTAAAAAACATATTCTATTTTTACATGTTTTAACTGGATGTGATACAACATCAGCTTTTTACAAAAAGGGTAAAATAAAATTCGCTAAATTATTTGAAAGTCGCACAGATTTACAAGATGCTGCCAATATCTTCACTAATGGAAATGCTGTCGTCTCCGATATTTTGCAATCGGGTATTTTATGCATTTTAGCATTATATGGTGCTCCTAAAAATGAATGTAACATAAATAATTATCGATACCGATCCTTTCTTAAAGCTACTAGTAAAAATATTTGTGTCAATTTGGCTTCATTGATACCTACCCACGATGCTAGCTTAGAACATATAAAAAGAATATATTTGCAAGTACAGTTGTGGATGGGACACGAAAAGTTGCCAGAAGAATGGGGATGGCAAAAAAAAGATAATTTTTTAGTACCAGTCACTATGAACCAACCACCGGCATCTGAAAATTTATTAAAAATGATTTTTTGCTCTTGTAAAACTGGTTGTAGCTCTGCTTGTGGATGTAGAAAGAGTGGCTTACATTGTTCAGTAGCGTGTTTACAATGTAAAGGAGTTAGCTGCTTGAATGCCCCACCAATAATATTAATGGATGACATCGAAAGTGGCAACGTCGAAGAAAATTAGTTTAAACTAACTGTACCCGCGACGTCGTTCGTGAGACACATTGTTATCAACTCAGTATATAAATGTAATAATTATACAGAACTTGCATAGAACAATAATTTTTGCGTAATGCATGCACATGCTCAAAATAGTTTTTTTTTATTTTTCCGTGGGAATGAGACATTATCCCGGACTAAAAAGTATCTTAGATGTTGACCTAGGTAATAAGTTATCACCACACCAAATTTCATAAAAATCCATTCAATACTTTTTGCGTAGGTAATGTGTGCAGATGCTCAAAATGGTTTTTCTATTTTCCCGTGGGAATAAGATATTTTCCCGAAGTAAGAAGTATCTTAAATGTTGACCCAAGTAATAAGTTATCACCAAGCCAAATTTCATCAAAATCCGTTCAGTAATTTTCCGTAGTGTGTGCACATGTTGAAAATGATTTTCCTATTTTCCCGTGGGAATAAGACATTTTCCCGGAGTAAAAAGTATCTTAGATGTTGACCCAGGTAATAAGTTATCATCATACCAAATTTCATCAAAATCCGTTCAGTAATTTCTGCGTGATGCGTGAACAGACAGACTGACCGACAGACAAACAGACAGACAGAAAGACAGACAGACAAAAATTTTAAAAATCGATGTTTTGATATCTACATCGATTACTATTTACAGTACCAGTACAATTTTCAAAAAATATTCCATATTCAGAAACGGTCTCGTTACAGTTTTATTATACGAGTATGTATAGATAACTGCCCTTTTAACGAAATATAACAATCATTATTTTCGTAAAAAAAATATTCAAAAAATTTCGATAATTGCAGTAGATAGACTATAACAGCACGAGCACACCTAGCGTCTCAAAAGTTTGGGTACATCCTGACGCAACATTGTACCCACTACATCCTGACGCAAGATGTACCCATACGTTTGAGACACTCTGTACCTCGTGTATGGATTGACCTTTGACCCGGCACGTACCGAGTACATGTATCAAAATTTGTTGCTGACATTTGACCCCCACACTCGCTCATACTGTTGGCCTTGAAAGTGATGAGTCATCATCATCACTTCGACAAAATAAATTCAAGTTAACCCATTATGCATCATCACAATTTATTCAACACGATTTTGATTTGTGTTAACCCATTACTCACCAGCACTAACATAGTTTTTGAATGCAAACCTAACGCATGCGCAGACTGAATTTTAGTACACGACGCATACGCAGACTGAATTTTAGAACCCGACGCATGCGCAGACTGAATTTTAGGCTACAATTTGATAGCTGGGGTACACTACCGCGTCAAAAATGTGGGGATACCCTAACTCGGGGGTGGCCCCAAACTTTTGACACCGTACTGTACTTAAATTTTTGGTACACTGCCATGTCAAAAGTGCGGACCCCCTAACTAAAAAAGGTATCCGATCACTTTTTGAAGCGCACTGTACTTATTTTTTGTGTGTACATGCAAGCCTTAGCCTTTAATCTCACTTAATTGAGTCATCTTAAACGAAAGGTACACTATCACGTCAAAAATGTGGGATTACCCTAACCCAAGGGGTGGCCCCAAACTTTTGACACCGTATTGTACTTCAATTTTTCGTACACTGCGGTGTCAAAAGTGCGGGCCCCCCTGACCAAAAAGGTGTCCGATCACTTTTTGAAGCGTACTGTACGTGCAAACCTTGACCCTAACACGCGCTTGCCTTAATTGCGTCATTTTAAACGAAAATCGGGAGGCCGCTAAATTTTTCTGGGGGCACTGTACCAAGCGCTACCGCAAAACTAACTTCATACTCCAGAGTCCAGATTTCTTACCGCTACTGTACTTCCGAAAATTTGATTTCGATTGTACCTCAGGGATATGTGGTCAGCACTTTATAAGTTGTTTATTTAGTAAAAAAACTCGTGACTTTTTATATGGTTTGAGTTTGTTTATTTAAGATTTTTTAGCTGACTATTTGTAATTTCATGATATGTTTGCATTATAGTCGGAGGGGAATTTTATTTAAAAACATGTCACAACTTGTTGAATTCAAATAAATTTATTTACATTAATGTCCTCATAAATTATTAATATAGCTATGGGTTTATTTAAGATTTTGCTGACTCATACTCAGATATTTTTTTAATTTATTTATATCAGACATGTTTTAATTTTAAAAATGTTTATTTAAGATTTTGACAACTCAGCAGTTTCCTTTGTTGGATCTCAAATACGAAATAGTTTTCTGGGAATTTTTAATTTATGGCCTGATAATAATCGGGGGTTTTTTCAATTTGTTTATTTATATAAGTTTTAATTTTAAAAAATGTTTATTTAAGATTAGTCAGCAATTTTTTAATTAGGTTTTAAATGCGAAATAAATTTCTCGGAATTTGACATTTGACCTTCGGTTATTTGCGTTGTAAAAATTCTGAGTCAGCATTTTTTGTGATTTCCCTCCAGAATTTTTCGAGCAGTCAAAATCGTATAAATTGAGGTTCGCGTGCCCCCTCAAATCACTTCTTCAGCAATCTTCAAGCAGTTAATATTGTTATTGTTGCAAGAATTTGTATCGAGATTAAAACACAACACTGGCTTCATTAAACGACGTAACAACTAGAATGGTGGAAAATGTACGAAACGCGCTATCATTATTGGAAATGGATACTCGGGATGCAGATGAATTGGAAAATGGATAAAACATACAAGTACAAACGTGAGACTAATAAATAAGGCAATTCGTGGAGCGGAAAACTTGGGACAACGCAAACATTTTGAATCATGTGCGGGAAAAATGAAAGGATTTCGAATCAGAATGAAGGCGCTACGAAAACATGGTAAGTTTTTTTCAAATATAATTTATTTTTTAATGATTTTTTTAAAATTTTGATATATCAACATGGTAAGTTTTTTAAATAAAATTTTTTTTTAATGATTTTTTATAAATTTGATAAATAATTTTAATATGTTGATTGTTTTAGGTGCTGGTATGAATCGAAACCAACGGAAACAGTCGGACCGAATCCAGTGGGCGGTCGTTGAATCAACATTTGCGAGCCGGATACGAACGGGAGTGGTTGCCAACATAACGCACATAGAACCAAAGGATTTTTTAGAAGACGCCAGGTCAATGTTCACCCAACGAATAAAAAATATACTGAAACAATACCTAACGATAAAAGTCAACACAACGTTTTGCGGGTTATTTGTGAAAACTGATGGTGATGAGGACAAATACGATATGAAACACTTCAATACGCCGAATATCATAATAGATCGTGGAACAAACCTAAAACAATGCTTCGTGGAACACGTACAGGAACCAATTCCAAAAAAATTGAGCGAATTTGCCGAGTCGGGAAGCGGGTGCGCATTGTCCTCCCCAATTAACTTAGCCGTGAACATCAACAAGTATACACCTTTTCGTGGATCAAGCTACATCGAATTGCCTCAATAAATAAAACGAAAACAAGCATGTATCAACATCCAAAACTTCAACGATGACGCCTGTTTCGCGTGGGCAGTGGTATCTGCACTTTATCCAGCAAAGCGAGGGTGTGTTAACAGAACATCAGCGTACCCACACTACTCAACGGTGCTAAATTTAGACGGGATACAATTTCCAATGACGATCCAACAAGTGAGCAAATTCGAGAAACAAAACCCAGCTATATTAGTCAACGTGTTTATGCTAAAGAAACAAAATGGACATTTTGAAACCGTACCTGCTGCGCTAACGAGAGAGAAGAGAGAACATCACATAAATCTACTAATGATCCAAAACGAGTATTACGAAGTTGAGGACAACGAACAGGACACTGATCAAGATTTACGCTACCATTTCTGTTGGATTAAGGACTTATCGCTACTCGTATCAAAACAACTATCAAAATGTGACAGGAAAAAATATATCTGCGATCGATGTCTGAATTACTTTCGTACGGAGGATAAACTGATCAAACATACAGAAGACTGTGTGAATATGAACAACTGTCGGGTGATAATGCCAGAAGGGAAAAGCAAATACATATCGTTCAAGAATTATAGCAACAAGAAACGTGTTCCATTTATAATTTACGCCGACGTGGAATCATTCCTAAAACCTGTGACGGAAAACGAAAATCAGAAGAAGAATACAACAACGTATCAACAACATCTGGCATACAGTATCGGTTACTACTTTCACTGCTCCTACAACAACCAATTAAGCTACTATAGATCATACCGCGGGCCAAATTGTGAGAAATTGTTCGCGGAAGAACTGGCAACGTTACGTGAAAATATCTTAGAACCTATATATGACAACATAATACTAATGAACGAGTTAACACCAGAAGAACAACAGCAACTTAAACAACGAAGTAGGGTAGATCGGGGTCAGTTGGGCAATTTTTTGGGAAAATTTTAATAGCATCAACTGAAATTAGTATAGGAAGAATAGGAAAATGATAATATTAGATAAAATTCTTATAGTAATCGCTTCAATTACATATTATAATAAGAATAATTATTTAAATTAAAAAATATCTTTACCGTTATTGTTCAACTAATACTTTTATTGAGGTATATTGAGGTAAAATGAACATGAAAAAATAACCCCATTCAATAGAAATGACCAAATTATCAAACTCAATTAATCTACACTTTTCCAACTAAACACACTACAGAGGTAAGTAGGGTAGACCGGGGTTAGTTGGGCAATTTTTTGGGAAAATTTGAATAGCATCAACTGAAATTAGTATAGGAAGAATAGGAAAATGATAATATTAGATAAAATTCTTATAGTAATCGCTTCAATTACATATTATAATAAGAATAATTATTTAAATTAAAAAATATCTTTACCGTTATTGTTCAACTAATACTTTTATTGAGGTATATTGAGGTAAAATGAACATGAAAAAATAACCCCATTCAATAGAAATGACCAAATTATCAAACTCAATTAATCTACACTTTTCCAACTAAACACACTACAGAGGTAAGTAGGGTAGACCGGGGTTAGTTGGGCAATTTTTTGGGAAAATTTGAATAGCATCAACTGAAATTAGTATAGGAAGAATAGGAAAATGATAATATTAGATAAAATTCTTATAGTAATCGCTTCAATTACATATTATAATAAGAATAATTATTTAAATTAAAAAATATCTTTACCGTTATTGTTCAACTAATACTTTTATTGAGGTATATTGAGGTAAAATGAACATGAAAAAATAACCCCATTCAATAGAAATGACCAAATTATCAAACTCAATTAATCTACACTTTTCCAACTAAACACACTACAGAGGTAAGTAGGGTAGACCGGGGTTAGTTGGGCAATTTTTTGGGAAAATTTGAATAGCATCAACTGAAATTAGTATAGGAAGAATAGGAAAATGATTATATTAGATAAAATTCTTATAGTAATCGCTTCAATTACATATTATAATAAGAATAATTATTTAAATTAAAAAATATCTTTACCGTTATTGTTCAACTAATACTTTTATTGAGGTATATTGAGGTAAAATGAACACGAAAAAATAACCCCATTCAATAGAAATGACCAAATTATCAGACTCAATTATTCTACACATTTCCAACTAAACACACAACAGAGGTAAGTAGATTAAATTACTTAGTAGAAAATTACCCCACACAAAAGACATAAATAAGTCACTTTTTTCCAACTAAAAACATTAGAGAGGTAAATTGATCATGTAAAAATTACCCCACATAAAAGACTTAAATAAGTCACTCTTTTCCAACTAAACACTTTAGAGAGGTAAATTGACCATGTAAAAATTACCCCACATAAAAGACTTAAATAAGTCACTCTTTTCCAACTAAACACATTAGAGAGGTAAATTAATCATGTCAAAATTACCCCACATAAAAGACTAAATCAAGTTAGTGTACATATTTTAACGTAATGTAAGTAAAAATATTGAAATCTTCGTATATGAGATTGTATTTTTTGATTTTTTATACTTTTCATAAAAGTAGTTTATAACGTACATTATAAATAACAAAATAGAAATTTTCTCCAAAACTATCAATTTTATATATAAAAAGGAAATCTATATTCGTTTGTTTTAACAAAATTCATCATGTTTTGAAAAAAACTTTTGAAATATATGAATTTTTTGTGATTTTGATTCTTCTAATATAGTATGAATATTGTACACCTAAAATACAAATGGATATTAAATTTGTAAATACGTAAACCTAAATCAAGCTAGTGTACATATTTTAACGTAATGTAAGTAAAAATATTGAAATCTTCGTATATGAGAATGTATTTTTTGATTTTTATACTTTTCATACAAGTTGTTTATAACGTACATTATAAATAACAAAATGTTAATTTTCTCCTAAACTATCAATTTTATGTATAAAAAACTAATCTACATTCGTTTATTTTAACAAAATTCATCATGTTTTGAAAAAAAATTTTGAAATATATGAATTTTTTGTGATTTTTACTCTTGTGATATAGTATGAATATTGTACACCTAAAATACAAATGGATACGAAATTTGTAAATACGTAAACGTAAGTCAAGTTAGTGTAAATATTTTAACGTAGTGTAAGTAAAAATATTGAAATCTTCGTATATGAGAATGTATTTTTCGATTTTCTATACTTTTCATAAAAGTTGTTTATAACGTACATTATAAATAACAAAATGTTAATTTTCTCCTAAACTGTCAATTTTATGTATAAAAAACTAATCTACATTCGTTTGTTTTAACAAAATTCATCCTGTTTTGAAAAAAAAGTTTTGAAATATATGAATTTTTTGTGATTTTGGTTCTTCTAATATAGTATGAATATTGTACACCTAAAATACAAATGGATATTAAATTTGTAAATACGTAGACGTAAATCAAGTTAGTGTACATATTTTAACGTAATGTAAGTAAAAATATTGAAATCTTCGTATATGAGAATGTATTTTTTGATTTTTTACTTTTCATAAAAGTTGTTTATAACGTACATTATAAATAACAAAATGTTAATTTTCTCGTAAACTATCAATTTTATGTATAAAAAACAAATCTACATTCGTTTATTTTAACAAAATTCATCATGTTTTGAAAAAAATTTTGAAATATATGCATTTTTTGTGATTTTGATTCTTCTGATATAGTATGAATATTGTACACCTAAAATACAAATGGATACGAAATTTGTAAATACGTAAACGTAAATCAAGTTAGTGTACATATTTTAACGTAATGTAAATAAAAATATTGAAATCTTCGTATATGAGAATGTATTTTTTGATTTTTTATACTTTTCATAAAAGTTGTTTATAACGTACATTATAAATAACAAAATGCTAAATTTCTCCTAAACTATCAATTTTATGTATAAAAAACAAATCTACATTCGTTTATTTTAACAAAATTCATCATGTGTTGAAAAAAAATTTTGAAATATATGAATTTTTTGTGATTTTGATTCTTCTGATATAGTATGAATATTGTACACCTAAAATACAAATGGATACGAAATTTGTAAATACGTAAACGTAAATCAAGTTAGTGTACATATTTTAACGTAATGTAAGTAAAAATATTGAAATCTTCGTATATGAGAATGTATTTTTTGATTTTTTACTTTTCATAAAAGTTGTTTATAACGTACATTATAAATAACAAAATGTTAAATTTCTCCTAAACTATCAATTTTATGTATAAAAAACTAATCTACATTCGTTTATTTTAACAAAATTCATCAGGTTTTGAAAAAAAATTTTGAAATATATGAATTTTTTGTGATTTTGATTCTTCTGATATAGTATGAATATTGTACATCTAAAATACAAATGGATACGAAATTTGTAAATACGTAAACGTAAATCAAGTTAGTGTACATATTTTAACGTAATGTAAGTAATAATACTGAAATCTTCGTATATGAGAATGTATTTTTTGATTTTTTATACTATTTTTTAGATTTTTTATAAAAGTTGTTTATAACGTACATTATAAATAACAAAATGTTAATTTTCTCCTAAACTATCAATTTTATGTATAAAAAACTAATCTACATTCGTTTATTTTAACAAAATTCATCAAGTTTTGAAAAAAAATTTTGAAATATATGAATTTTTTGTGATTATGATTCTTCTGATATAGTATGAATATTGTACACCTAAAATACAAATGGACGCGAAATTTGTAAATACGTAAACGTAAGTCAAGTTAGTGTAAATATTTTAACGTAGTGTAAGTAAAAATATTGAAATCTTCGTATATGAGAATGTATTTTTTGATTTTCTATACTTTTCATAAAAGTTGTTTATAACGTACATTATAAATAACAAAATGTTAATTTTCTCCTAAACTATCAATTTTATGTATAAAAAACTAATCTACATTCGTTTGTTTTAACAAAATTCATCCTGTTTTGAAAAAAAAGTTTTGAAATATATGAATTTTTTGTGATTTTGGTTCTTCTAATATAGTATGAATATTGTACACCTAAAATACAAATGGATATTAAATTTGTAAATACGTAGACGTAAATCAAGTTAGTGTACATATTTTAACGTAATGTAAGTAAAAATATTGAAATCTTCGTATATGAGAATGTATTTTTTGATTTTTTACTTTTCATAAAAGTTGTTTATAACGTACATTATAAATAACAAAATGTTAATTTTCTCGCAAACTATCAATTTTATGTATAAAAAACAAATCTACATTCGTTTATTTTAACAAAATTCATCATGTTTTGAAAAAAAATTTTGAAATATATGCATTTTTTGTGATTTTGATTCTTCTGATATAGTATGAATATTGTACACCTAAAATACAAATGGATACGAAATTTGTAAATACGTAAACGTAAATCAAGTTAGTGTACATATTTTAACGTAATGTAAGTAAAAATATTGAAATCTTCGTATATGAGAATGTATTTTTTGATTTTTTATACTTTTCATAAAAGTTGTTTATAACGTACATTATAAATAACAAAATGTTAATTTTCTCCTAAACTATCAATTTTATGTATAAAAAACAAATCTACATTCGTTTATTTTAACAAAATTCATCATGTTTTGAAAAAAAATTTTGAAATATATGAATTTTTTGTGATTTTTATTCTTGTGATATAGTATGAATATTGTACACCTAAAATACAAATGGATACGAAATTTGTAAATACGTAAACGTAAGTCAAGTTAGTGTAAATATTTTAACGTAGTGTAAGTAAAAATATTGAAATCTTCGTATATGAGAATGTATTTTTTGATTTTCTATACTTTTCATAAAAGTTGTTTATAACGTACATTATAAATAACAAAATGTTAATTTTCTCCTAAACTATCAATTTTATGTATAAAAAACTAATCTACATTCGTTTGTTTTAACAAAATTCATCCTGTTTTGAAAAAAAAGTTTTGAAATATATGAATTTTTTGTGATTTTGGTTCTTCTAATATAGTATGAATATTGTACACCTAAAATACAAATGGATATTAAATTTGTAAATACGTAGACGTAAATCAAGTTAGTGTACATATTTTAACGTAATGTAAGTAAAAATATTGAAATCTTCGTATATTAGAATGTATTTTTTGATTTTTTACTTTTCATAAAAGTTGTTTATAACGTACATTATAAATAACAAAATGTTAATTTTCTCGCAAACTATCAATTTTATGTATAAAAAACAAATCTACATTCGTTTATTTTAACAAAATTCATCATGTTTTGAAAAAAAATTTTGAAATATATGAATTTTTTGTGATTTTGATTCTTCTGATATAGTATGAATATTGTACACCTAAAATACAAATGGATACGAAATTTGTAAATACGTAAACGTAAATCAAGTTAGTGTACATATTTTAACGTAATGTAAGTAAAAATATTGAAATCTTCGTGTATGAGAATGTATTTTTTGATTTTTTACTTTTCATAAAAGTTGTTTATAACGTACATTATAAATAACAAAATGTTAATTTTCTCCTAAACTATCAATTTTATGTATAAAAAACTAATCTACATTCGTTTGTTTTAACAAAATTCATCCTGTTTTGAAAAAAAAGTTTTGAAATATATGAATTTTTTGTGATTTTGGTTCTTCTAATATAGTATGAATATTGTACACCTAAAATACAAATGGATATTAAATTTGTAAATACGTAGACGTAAATCAAGTTAGTGTACATATTTTAACGTAATGTAAGTAAAAATATTGAAATCTTCGTATATTAGAATGTATTTTTTGATTTTTTACTTTTCATAAAAGTTGTTTATAACGTACATTATAAATAACAAAATGTTAATTTTCTCGCAAACTATCAATTTTATGTATAAAAAACAAATCTACATTCGTTTATTTTAACAAAATTCATCATGTTTTGAAAAAAAATTTTGAAATATATGAATTTTTTGTGATTTTGATTCTTCTGATATAGTATGAATATTGTACACCTAAAATACAAATGGATACGAAATTTGTAAATACGTAAACGTAAATCAAGTTAGTGTACATATTTTAACGTAATGTAAGTAAAAATATTGAAATCTTCGTATATGAGAATGTATTTTTTGATTTTTTACTTTTCATAAAAGTTGTTTATAACGTACATTATAAATAACAAAATGTTAATTTTCTCCTAAACTATCAATTTTATGTATAAAAAACAAATCTACATTCGTTTATTTTAACAAAATTCATCATGTTTTGAAAAAAAATTTTGAAATATATGAATTTTTTGTGATTTTTACTCTTGTGATATAGTATGAATATTGTACACCTAAATTACAAATGGATACGAAATTTGTAAATACGTAAACGTAAGTCAAGTTAGTGTAAATATTTTAACGTAGTGTAAGTAAAAATATTGAAATCTTCGTATATGAGAATGTATTTTTTGATTTTCTATACTTTTCATAAAAGTTGTTTATAACGTACATTATAAATAACAAAATGTTAATTTTCTCCTAAACTATCAATTTTATGTATAAAAAACTAATCTACATTCGTTTGTTTTAACAAAATTCATCCTGTTTTGAAAAAAAAGTTTTGAAATATATGAATTTTTTGTGATTTTGGTTCTTCTAATATAGTATGAATATTGTACACCTAAAATACAAATGGATATTAAATTTGTAAATACGTAGACGTAAATCAAGTTAGTGTACATATTTTAACGTAATGTAAGTAAAAATATTCAAATCTTCGTATATGAGAATGTATTTTTTGATTTTTTACTTTTCATAAAAGTTGTTTATAACGTACATTATAAATAACAAAATGTTAATTTTCTCGCAAACTATCAATTTTATGTATAAAAAACAAATCTACATTCGTTTATTTTAACAAAATTCATCATGTTTTGAAAAAAAATTTTGAAATATATGCATTTTTTGTGATTTTGATTCTTCTGATATAGTATGAATATTGTACACCTAAAATACAAATGGATACGAAATTTGTAAATACGTAAACGTAAATCAAGTTAGTGTACATATTTTAACGTAATGTAAGTAAAAATATTGAAATCTTCGTATATGAGAATGTATTTTTTGATTTTTTACTTTTCATAAAAGTTGTTTATAACGTACATTATAAATAACAAAATGTTAATTTTCTCCTAAACTATCCATTTTATGTATAAAAAACTAATCTACATTCGTTTATTTTAACAAAATTCATCAGGTTTTGAAAAAAAATTTTGGAATATATGAATTTTTTGTGATTTTGATTCTTCTGATATAGTATGAATATTGTACACCTGAAATACAAATGGATACGAAATTTGTAAATACGTAAACGTAAATCAAGTTAGTGTACATATTTTAACGTAATGTAAGTAAAAATATTGAAATCTTCGTATATGAGAATGTATTTTTTGATTTTTTATACTTTTCATAAAAGTTGTTTATAACGTACATTATAAATAACAAAATGTTAATTTTCTCCTAAACTATCAATTTTATGTATAAAAAACAAATCTACATTCGTTTATTTTAACAAAATTCATCATGTTTTGAAAAAAAATTTTGAAATATATGAATTTTTTGTGATTTTTACTCTTGTGATATAGTATGAATATTGTACACCTAAAATACAAATGGATACGAAATTTGTAAATACGTAAACGTAAGTCAAGTTAGTGTAAATATTTTAACGTAGTGTAAGTAAAAATATTGAAATCTTCGTATATGAGAATGTATTTTTTGATTTTCTATACTTTTCATAAAAGTTGTTTATAACGTACATTATAAATAACAAAATGTTAATTTTCTCCTAAACTATCAATTTTATGTATAAAAAACTAATCTACATTCGTTTTTAACAAAATTCATCCTGTTTTGAAAAAAAAGTTTTGAAATATATGAATTTTTTGTGATTTTGGTTCTTCTAATATAGTATGAATATTGTACACCTAAAATACAAATGGATATTAAATTTGTAAATACGTAGACGTAAATCAAGTTAGTGTACATATTTTAACGTAATGTAAGTAAAAATATAGGAAATCTTCGTATATGAGAATGTATTTTTTGATTTTTTACTTTTCATAAAAGTTGTTTTATAACGTACATTATACTAACAAAATGTTAATTTTCTCGTAAACTATCAATTTTATGTATAAAAAAACAAATCTACATTCGTTTATTTTAACAAAATTCATCATGTTTTGAAAAAAAATTTTGAAATATATGCATTTTTTGTGATTTTGATTCTTCCTGATATAGTATGAATATTGTACACCTAAAATACAAATGGATACGAAATTTGTAAATACGTAAACGTAAATCAAGTTAGTGTACATATTTTAACGTAATGTAAGTAAAAATATTGAAATCTTCGTATATGAGAATGTATTTTTTTTTTTTTATACTTTTCATAAAAGTGTTTAATAACGTACATATAAATAACACAAATGTTAATTTTCTCCTAAACCTATCAATTTTATGTATAAAAAACAAATCTACATTCGTTTATTTTAACAAAATTCATCATGTTTTGAAAAAAAATTTTGAAATATATGAATTTTTTGTGATTTTTACTCTTGTGATATAGTATGAATATTGTACACCTAAAATACAGATGGATACGAAATTTGTAAATACGTAAACGTAAGTCAAGTTAGTGTAAATATTTTAACGTAGTGTAAGTAAAAATATTGAAATCTTCGTATATGAGAATGTATTTTTTGATTTTCTATACTTTTCATAAAAGTTGTTTATAACGTACATTATAAATAACAAAATGTTAATTTTCTCCTAAACTATCAATTTTATGTATAAAAACTAATCTACATCGTTTGTTTTAACAAAATTCATCCTGTTTTTGAAAAAAAAGTTTTGAAATATATGAATTTTTTGTGATTTTGGTTCTTCTAATATAGTATGAATATTGTACACCTAAAATACAAATGGATATTAAATTTGTAAATACGAGACGTAAATCAAGTTAGTGTACATATTTTAACGTAATGTAAGTAAAAATATTGAAATCTTCGTGTATGAGAATGTATTTTTGGATTTTTTATTACTTTTCATAAAAGTTGTTTATAACGTACATTATAAATAACAAAATGTTAATTTTCTCCTAAACTATCAATTTTATGTATAAAAAACTAATCTGCATTCGTTTGTTTTAACAAAATTCATCATGTTTTGAAAAAAAAGTTTTAATTTAGATGAATTTTTAAAGAATTTGTTTCATTTATTATTAATGTGTAAAAATTTTTCAAAGTTCAAATATACATTTATTTTGTATCTAAGCGATGTTGTTACAATCATCCTAGTTTATATTAGGTACAAATATCATACGATATGTGTTGTTACTCTACTAGGTTGTATGTAGTATTACCTATATCTATATAAAAACTCAAAAAAATTGAAAAAAAATGAAAAAATATAAAAAAAAATTCTTATATTTTAATATAAACTTTAAAAAACTTCATTAATAATTATATATTTTATAGTTTTTATCATTTTTATAATAAATTAAAACAAAAAAAATATAAAAAAAAAGTAAAATTTACCACGCTGCAAAATCCAAAACTTATATATGATGATGGTACCTTTTTAAATATCGATGTGTGTATTGACTTAAACGTTGTGAACGGTTCGGTCAAAGTATATATAGCTATTATGTATGTGTGTAAAGAGCATTACATTAATAGTTTTTTTTTTGACTAAGTGCTGTTCTTTTGAAAATATTATTTTTTGTTAAGTTGATATTTTCAAATAATTTTTATTTACTACAGTAACATCGTAAAGGTACTTCATCGAAAAATTATGAAAATATATAAAGTAAGTGTTTTGGTAATAAAAAAAATATGTGTTTTTATTTATTAAAATTTTTTATGATTTTTATTAATAATTCACATATATTTTTATTAACCCAAACCATTTATATATAATTTTTATAATTTTTTTAATATTATCCTATATTATGTCAAAGCAAGTCCATGGGCTATAGGTGTTAAGCCTTAGGCTCTTATGTGGACAAACAATTTTATAAAAATAAATTTTTTAATAATTTATATGCAGAAACTCACTACATACCAAGCGCGAATGAAGTGTGTTATTCGAACGTTAAATAAATATATATTTTATATATTTAAAAATTGTCGCATACAATCTAGCGAAGAGTTATGAGCAAATGTTTGAATTATTTCAATAAAAACTTATTACTTAAAATATATGGTAATAGTTTTTATTCAAATATGAATATTTTCAAAAAAGAATTTTTTTTATTTTTTTAAATATTAAAAATTTTAGAAAATATGTTTTATATAAAAAGAAACAAAAGAAATAATTTATTTTTATTTCAATTTTTGTTATAATTTTTATGTTTATATCAGTTTATGAAGAAATTTCATACTGATTAATAAATGAAAAACTTTTTAAATATTTCTTTTTTTTAAAATTGGAATAATTTTATTAAGTTTGGAACATACAGTTTCCCTGGTTGATCCTGCCAGTAGTCATATGCTTGTCTCAAAGATTAAGCCATGCATGTCTCTGTACAAGCCATATTAAGGTGAAACCGCGAAAGGCTCATTATATCAGTTATGGTTCCTTAGATCGTACATACATTACTTGGATAACTGTGGTAATTCTAGAGCTAATAGATGCAAACTGAGTTCCGACCAGAGATGGAAGGACTGCTTTTATTAGATCAAAACCAATCGATGTTAACATATTTTTAATAATATATTTTATGTTATTTTATAATTTCATATATATATTTAATATATGTGCATCGTAATAATTTGGTGACTCTGAATAACTTTTAGCTGATCGCACGGTCTTTATAGTACCGGCGACGCATCTTTCAAATGTCTGCCTTATCAACTGTCGATGGTAGGTTCTGCGCCTACCATGGTTGTAACGGGTAACGGGGAATCAGGGTTCGATTCCGGAGAGGGAGCCTGAGAAACGGCTACCACATCCAAGGAAGGCAGCAGGCGCGCAAATTACCCACTCCCCGGCACGGGGAGGTAGTGACGAAAAATAACGATACGGGACTCATCCGAGGCCCCGTAATCGGAATGAGTCACTTTAATCCTTTAACGAGGATCCATTGGAGGGCAAGTCTGGTGCCAGCAGCCGCGGTAATTCCAGCTCCAATAGCGTATATTAAAGTTGTTGCGGTTTAAAAAGCTCGTAGTCGAATTTGTGTCCTACAACTGTCGGTTCACCGCTCGCGGTGTTTAACTGGCATGTTTTGTGGGACGTCCTACCGGTGGTGAGGTATAAATTATATATTGTATAATATGGTTATAAATACCTTGTATTTTTATTTAAATTTTTATTTTTATGGTAAGTTATTATTTATATTTTTTACTTCTTGAAAAGTTTAAAGTATACTAGTTAAATTTTATATACTAATATGTACATTAAAGTATCATTTATCGTAAGTGTTAAAGTTATTTATTTTTTATAATTTAAATAATGGAGACAGCCTCCCAATTATAATCCTATCGCGGTGCTCTTAATTGAGTGTCGAGATGGGCCGGTACGTTTACTTTGAACAAATTAGAGTGCTTTAAAGCAGGCTTTAAAATTTAAATAGTGCCTGAATATTGTGTGCATGGAATAATGGAATAGGACCTCGGTTCTATTTTGTTGGTTTTCGGAAGTTTTTCCGAGGTAATGATTAATACGGACAGATGGGGGCATTCGTATTGCGACGTTAGAGTGAAATTCTTGGATCGTCGCAAGACGGACAGAAGCGAAAGCATTGCCAAAAATGTTTTGATTGATCAAGAACGAAAGTTAGAGGTTCGAAGGCGATCAGATACCGCCCTAGTTCTAACCATAAACGATGCCAGCTAGCGATCCGCCAAAGTTCCTCCGATGACTTGGCGGGCAGCTTCCGGGAAACCAAAAGCTTTTGGGTTCCGGGGGAAGTATGGTTGCAAAGCTGAAACTTAAAGGAATTGACGGAAGGGCACCACCAGGAGTGGAGCCTGCGGCTTAATTTGACTCAACACGGGAAACCTCACCAGACCCGGACACCAGAAGGATTGACAGATTGAGAGCCTCTTTCTTGATTCGGTGGGTGGTGGTGCATGGCCGTTCTTAGTTGGTGGAGCGATTTGTCTGGTTAATTCCGATAACGAACGAGACTCTAGCCTACTAAATAGACGTACTTACCGGCATCTCAAGGCCCCATCGGCTGTATTGTTACTGAATGTTATTTGTATATTTTGTTTTAATATATTATAATATGTATGATTGATAATATTCATTTATGTTTTTTATTTCTTTGGGGATAAATTTCTATGTGTAATTACTTAATCTGCATTAATGATATATTTACATGATACATTAACTAAAGTGACATCAGTTTTTTGATGTGGTTTTTACTGCCGGCGTACAAATAATTCTTCTTAGAGGGACAGGCGGCTTCTAGCCGCACGAGATTGAGCAATAACAGGTCTGTGATGCCCTTAGATGTTCTGGGCCGCACGCGCGCTACACTGAAGGAATCAGCGTGTTTTCCTCTGGCCGAAAGGTCCGGGTAACCCGCTGAACCTCCTTCGTGCTAGGGATTGGGGCTTGCAATTATTCCCCATGAACGAGGAATTCCCAGTAAGCGCGAGTCATAAGCTCGCGTTGATTACGTCCCTGCCCTTTGTACACACCACCGCCCGTCGCTACTACTGATTGAATGATTTAGTGAGGTCTCAGACTGGTGCGCGGCAATGTTTTAAAAAGACATTGCCGATGATGCTGGAAAGATGACCAAACTTGATCATTTAGAGGAAGTAAAAGTCGTAACAAGGTTTCCGTAGGTGAACCTGCGGAAGGATCATTAACGAAATATAACAAAACTTGATTTTTGTGATTTTTTATATATATTAATGTTTTGTTAAATATTTTGTTTATAAATCCTTATATTTTTATGTAAGTAAAAGAAAAAATTTACTTTTTTTTCTATAACTATCTTTATAAAATATATAATTTTTATAATATAAAAATTATAATATTGTAATAAATAAACACGTATTTGGATACCCATTTTTAATATATTAAATATATTATTGGTTATAACGTTTTACATCCAAATGTTAATTTGATTTTTTAATTTTTTTTTTTTGATATGTGTTTATTTTTATATATCAATATATAAATTTTTTTTTTATATTAACAATATTAAAAATTTATTGAATCTATATAAAATAAATAGCATATTCGTAAAATAACAAAACAAGTTATTTTCAATATGTCTTATTTATAATATAGTTATTTAATAAATGAGTTTTCTTTTAAAAAAAAATTTTTTTTTTTTTTAATGTTTTGTCAAATAAACAAGCAAGCACTGTATCTAATAAAATTTTATTAAATATTATTATTTATTCTTTTATACAAATGTAAGTCAATATAAAACAAACAAAAAAATTGTTTTTTTATTGCAGTCTTTTTATTATTATTTTATAATAATAACAAAAGTATAAATTTTTATTTAATATAAATATTTTTTAAAATTTAATAATATAAAGATTACCCTGAACGGTGGATCACTTGGCTCGGGGTCGATGAAGAACGCAGCTAATTGCGCGTCAACTTGTGAACTGCAGGACACATGAACAATCGACATTTCGAACGCACATTGCGGTCCTTGGATACTGTTCCGGACCACACCTGGCTGAGGGTCGTATACAATAATATATTAAAAGATTATTTTTAATAAAAGATAATATATTTTTTAAATATATATCTTAAAAATAATAAAATGAATGTTCGTATATTTTTTTAATTTATACGTCATTCTAAATTATATGATGTTTTTAATGTATGTATTTTTAATATTATTTTTCTATATCTTACTTATTATAAATGTGTAAGAATAAGAAAATCAAATAATACATCACATCATTTTAATTTAATAAAAATGAAACAATATTTTCTAAAAAAATATAAAATAAATTTAAACACATATAGTATGAAAACCAAAAATTATTCATGTATATATGTGTTTTAAATATCTAATTATTTTTATTTTATGAAAATATGAAATAACGAAATAATTTATTTCTTATTAATTTTCATATAAATATTAAATAATAATATTTAAAAATTTAACATAATAACATAAGATAAAATTTTTTGGTTTAAGTAATTACTAATAGTGTTTTTATTTTTTCAAAATAAAATTTTTTATATTTATTTATAAAGAAAATATTGAAAAAAAAAACATTTTTATTTTATTTATTTATAATTGCGACCTCAGAGTAGGTGAGATTACCCGCTGAATTTAAGCATATTATTAAGCGGAGGAAAAGAAACTAACTAGGATTCCCTTAGTAGCGGCGAGCGAACAGGGAAAAGCCCATCACTGAACCCCATGGCTAAATAAAAATGGTCATTCGGGGAATGTAGTGTTTGGGAGGATCCATAATTTTTTATATAACCTGTTATTTTATGTAATAAGTCCAAGTCCATCTTGAATGGGGCCATATACCCAGAGAGGGTGCCAGGCCCGTAGTGACTATATACTGAATAACAGGTGGATCTCTCCTTAGAGGTCGGGTTGCTTGAGAGTGCAGCTCTAAGTGGGTGGTAAACTCCATCTAAGGCTAAATATAACCACGAGACCGATAGCGAACAAGTACCGTGAGGGAAAGTTGAAAAGAACTTTGAAGAGAGAGTTCAAGAGTACGTAAAACCGTTCAGGGGTAAACCTGAAAAAACCCGAAAGGTCGAAAGATGAGATTCATTTACTTTTTATCGTATATTAACCAACTTGTATTTGTTAGTGACAAAATTTATTATTATTATATATTATAATTTTTTATGGTATATTTATAATTTATAAAATTATTGCACTACTATATGTTGTGTATAATAACGAGGTATGCACTTCTCATCTTGTAGGACGTCGCGACCCGTTAAATATTGATTTATGAAATATTTTTGTGCATTGTATATTATATTATAAATTTTTTATTTATTTATATAATATATGCCTATATTATCTAATTAATTGTTTGACGGTATAAATATTCATAATATAAGATTAAGTGTAAAATTTTTTTTTTTTTTTTACACGTTCATTACCTAAAACGAGTATATATGGGGTTTTATTAGGTTTTTTATATTTCTTAATAAAACATATGATTTTATTTGGTTTTATACCAATAAATCATACCATATTACTGTCAGTTTTTAGGTATTAATTTGAACAATAATCTTTTTGTCAGCGACGCTATAGCTTTGGGTACTTTCAGGACCCGTCTTGAAACACGGACCAAGGAGTCTAGCATGTGCGCAAGTCATTGGGAATAAAATATTTTTTCATCGAAATATTAATAAATTTTATGAAACCCAAAGGCGAAATGAAAGTAAAATAATTTTTTTAAAAAAAATTTTATTTTTTTTATTATAAATTTGAGGGAGGATATATTTTTATTATGTATTAAATATCGCACTCCCAGGGCATCTTATATTATTCTTATAATTTTTTTATAATTTTTATTATGAATAAAGGTGCACCTAGAGCGTACACGCTGGGACCCGAAAGATGGTGAACTATGCCTGGTCAGGACGAAGTCAGGGGAAACCCTGATGGAGGTCCGTAGCGATTCTGACGTGCAAATCGATCGTCGGAACTGGGTATAGGGGCGAAAGACTAATCGAACCATCTAGTAGCTGGTTCCCTCCGAAGTTTCCCTCAGGATAGCTGGCGTTCACATTCAACGAGTCTCATCCGGTAAAGCGAATGATTAGAGGCCTGGGGCCGAAACGACCTCAACCTATTCTCAAACTTTAAATGGGTGAGATCTCTAGCTTGCTTAAAATCATATATTGATTTTATTTTTAATTTTATATATATGTGAAGCTATGAGAATAATATTTTTAATTAAGATAATATTTATGGATCAGAATGCCATCAGAATGCCAACCAAACATAGAGTTAAAGCGCCAAAATCGACGCTTATGGGATACCATGAAAGGTGTTGGTTGCTTAAGACAGCAGGACGGTGGCCATGGAAGTCGGAATCCGCTAAGGAGTGTGTAACAACTCACCTGCCGAAGCAACTAGCCCTGAAAATGGATGGCGCTGAAGCGTCGTGCTTATACTCTATCGTCAATTGTTATTATAGATATTTATTACTTTTATAAAAATTTTTAAATATCATGAAAACTTGACGAGTAGGAGGGTCGCGATGGTGTGCGCGGAAGGATTGGCCGTGAGGCTGTCTGGAGCCGCCATCGGTGCAGATCTTGGTGGTAGTAGCAAATACTCCAGCGAGGCCCTGGAGGACTGACGTGGAGAAGGGTTTCGTGTGAACAGCCGTTGCACACGAGTCAGTCGATCCTAAGCCCTAGGTGAAAACCGATGTTAATGTTGATGTGTTTTAATAAATTATATAATTATTTTTATAAATAATTATTATTTAAAATAATAAAATTTTATAAAATAAATAAATAAATAATAATAATTACATCCATTGGGCGAAAGGGAAACCGGTTCCTATTCCGGTACCCGGCAGCGGAACCGTATATAAGTCGGGCCCTCATTCACATTATATATGTGTATATGAGTGTTCGTCGGGGTAACCCAAAGAGGCCTGGAAACGCCGTCGGAAGATCCAGGAAGAGTTTTCTTTTCTGCATGAGCGTTCGAGTTCCCTGGAATCCTCTAGCAGGGAGATAGGGTTTGGAACGCGAAGAGCACCGCAGTTGCGGCGGTGTCTGGATCATTCCCTCGGACCTTGAAAATCCAGGTGAGGGCCACGTGGAGGTGTCGCGCCGGTTCGTACCCATATCCGCAGCAGGTCTCCAAGGTGAAGAGCCTCTAGTCGATAGAATAATGTAGGTAAGGGAAGTCGGCAAATTAGATCCGTAACTTCGGGATAAGGATTGGCTCTGAGGACCGGGGCGTGTCGGGCTTGATTGGGATGTAGGTTATGGCTAACGTGCCGGGCCTGGGTGAGGTGATACCATATTACCTACTAAATGTTATACATATGTTTTGTAAATTTTATTTATTAAAATAATAAATAATTATAATGTGTGTATTTATGTATTATATAGAACAATTATTGGAAAAATCGATTTTATTTGTAATTATATTTAATTATTGTATGGTACAGTACTGATATATAAAAATCTGATTTTTATTTTTGTTATTTTATTAATATGTACTCCATAAGAATAATTTATAAATTACATAATTTTCTAAGTAATTAGTTATTATGTGTATAATAAAATGAATATTTGGGGATTTAATATATATTTGATAATAATCATTTATGTAAAATGATGGATAAAATTTTTATATACAAAGGCTGCATTATTTATATAATAAAACTAAATATGATTTATTTATAATGATTTCATTAAAAGTTTTTTTTGATTTGTTCGAAAAATACTTTACATATCTATGTAATTATTGAAAATTTTTTAAATTATTATTTACTTGTATGCTATTTAATGAATTAGTTTTGGGTATATGTTTTGTGGATCCGAACTCGGTCCCGTGCCTTGGCCACCTACGGAACTTTCTTGGCTGCGAGACTTTACTCAACATATATATCATAATAATTTTTATATTTATATTTTTATTTATTTAATTATATTATATTAAAATGAAAAATATATATGCGTAAATGTTCTCTTCGGCCGCCATTTAACGGTTAACTCAGAACTGGCACGGACTAGGAGAATCCGACTGTCTAATTAAAACAAAGCATTGCGATGGCCCCAACGGGTGTTGACGCAATGTGATTTCTGCCCAGTGCTCTGAATGTCAACGTGAAGAAATTCAAGCAAGCGCGGGTAAACGGCGGGAGTAACTATGACTCTCTTAAGACATTCGGAGTCCTATGGGCGCAGATATTGGCGTGGGTTTTCTAATACTCTTTTCCCACTGCATAGCCCGGCTCCAAACCCAACGTACCGCCGTAGCGGAAAGTGTGCCTCGCGCATAGCGAATAGCCAAATGCCTCGTCATCTAATTAGTGACGCGCATGAATGGATTAACGAGATTCTCTCTGTCCCTATCTACTATCTAGCGAAACCACTGCCAAGGGAACGGGCTTGGAAAAATTAGCGGGGAAAGAAGACCCTGTTGAGCTTGACTCTAGTCTGGCACTGTAAGGAGACATGAGAGGTGTAGCATAAGTGGAGATTTATATTGTACTTTTTATGGGATTTATTTGTCGCTGGTGAAATACCACTACTTTCATTGTTTCTTTACTTACTCGATGAGGCGGAACGCGTACTGTGCAAATTGTCATTCACAAAAATGGGATTGCACATGTTACGGTGTTCTTGAGCCAAGCGTATTAGAGTTGATGTTTATTTTATATATATATAATTTTTTATTTCTTATTTTAATACCCTATATTCTCATATTTGTAATTTTATTTTATTGTATTTTGAAATTATATGTTATATTGTGGTTTTTTAAAAAACGAGTATTGTGTTATATTTTTAATTTTTAATATCAAATATATACTCCTGCGTGATCCGATTCGAGGACACTGCCAGGCGGGGAGTTTGACTGGGGCGGTACATCTGTCAAAGAATAACGCAGGTGTCCTAAGGCCAACTCAGCGAGGACAGAAACCTCGCGTAGAGCAAAAGGGCAAATGTTGGCTTGATCCCGATGTTCA